>LVVK01000011.1:161190-360218 GCA_002022785.1 Trichoderma guizhouense | reverse complement strand
AGCCTTGCGAAAGCAGCAGTCGAACGACAGCTTCATGGCCATTTGCAGCAGCCCATGACAGTGGTGTCCGGTTACGTTTATCCTTACAATCTGGATCAACGCAGTTTTGAGAAAGCAGCAGCCGAACAACAGCTTCATGGCCATTCGCAGCAGCCCATGACAGCGGTGTCCAGTGATACCCATCCTTGCAATTTGGGTTGACATTGCCTTGTGTGATTAGCAGCTGAACAATAGCTTCTTGGCCATTCTCAGCAGCCCATGACAGCAGCGTCGATAGGAGCGTCCGGCTTCTGATGTTCTTGCCATTTATGCCAACATCCAGTGAGGTGCTGTAAACACTATCACTATAATCCGCGTCTAACCGTCTTGATGAAAGAAATGCGAAGATCAATGTTTCGTCTCCTTCTTGTTGGAGATAATGGAGGATGTCTGTCTCTCGACTGAAGGTGAAATCACGTCTGAATATTCTTGAGCCGGATTTATTTCGACGATGTAATTCACAGAGTTCGTCGAGTGGTGATCCTGGTGGTAAAGTTGCTGCGAAGATTTTCAAGAATGCATAGACTGTTTCACGATTATTGGTGGCAAGTGCCGCAAATATTGGAGGTCCATAACGTTCATTTTCATCTTCTACATCGAAAAAAGAAAATCTTGCAGGATGAATGCCAATCAGATGAACAAGATTTCTTTCAGCAAGAATGTAAAGGAGATTGGCTGATTTCGTATACCGCCGAACTTGGTGCTGTTCAAGGGCGTTGTGTAGGAGTATCCAGTCTCTCAGAGGGAAATTAGCGAGGAAATGTTCCTGATTTACACCACTTTGTTGAGCACTGTTGGCATGATGAAGGGCGTTAAGTACTGAATATTCAAGAAATGGGTAGTTCGAGCGTATTGTTTTCCGCAGTTGTGCTATCTCGGAATCATGTGGTGGAGGGTCGATACCAATGTCTTGAAGGACCAAGTTGTTCAGTTGAGCCAAGCAACAGTCTCTTAGAAATTTGTGACTATTGCCCTTGAAGTCACTAGAAGTTTCGGTCCATTGTGTTTCGTATTTACTCAGCAAGAAATTCCTAACAGACTCATGGATGAATTGGATTTCCGAAGCTTCGTTCTGTGTGACTTCAGCCAGGCCGTTGGAAGAACTTCTCACGAAAATCTTTATCTCTTCGAACTTGATGTCATTTCGGTCCCAATAACCTGAAAACCCTTCCTCGTAACTAAGTTGGAGCGCGAAATAAAGCTCCTGTGGCTTCAGTGGACGATTTGCGAAGAGAATGCATGTGAGGCAAAGGTGTAGCTGATCGACATTCTCGCCGTCTCTCACAAGTATCATTTCAAACAAGTCGTTTAATTCTGGTGGAATTTCTTTCAGGCGATCGCGCATCCTTTTGATGGAAATGGACTTATTAAGGTATTCCCGATTGAGGATATCAAGAACCAACACAACCCAAAGAAAAATATTGGAAGACATGTTGAGAATTTCGGATCGTAGTAAGCGAGCTTGGTCTGATTTCCCCAGTCTAAGTTTAGACTTGATGTAATATTCAATGTCTTCTTTATGGCCGAGTTCATCTTCTAGAGTGACTTCAATACCGTTGGTTATTGTAATCGCCGGGTAATGTCGACTTGAAAAGCAGACTCGCAACGGGATTTGAAAATCTTGTGCACTCTCACATAACTCCTCGAAGAAGCATACCATGTCTGTAGCTTGATCCTTATTGCATTCGTCTAGTGCATCGACAAATATTGTTAGCGACCGATTACCGAGTTTTCGTACTGCCAGTGCAAGTGTCTGCTTTAACGCTTTCTCATTCCATCCATTTCGTTGTATAACCTTGGCACCATCTCTCGTCATCCATTCTAAACCGTTTTGTGTCTCTGGTACCTTATCAAAAAGCTGATGAAGAAGTGAACGATAAAGTCCCATCGTTGACTTCTCTTCTGCCGTACCTCGCGCGAGGAAGAAGAATGACAGGATAATTTGTAACGAATCTCCCCTTGCATTGATCTTAGCCCTTTCGAAAAGAAACTTCATGAGCGTTGATTTCCCGGTACCAGGGTGACCTTTGATCCAGAGAAAGCCGCCATGATCTGGTTGCTGTGATATGTCGTTCCAGGATATATATTTGTCCTCATCGAGAAACCAGCAGCAGGTTTTTCCTTGAGCTGCCGTTAAGTTCATTAGGCGCTCGTCGATCTTGTCAAAATAGAGTTGTTCTATTAATGACTTCTTCACCTCAGTGTCCACCATTTCAATAGGAGGATACTCTTCCCCCTTGGTGTGACATTGGCGCTTCCTATGTTCATGTTCAGAGGCAAAATCTTCCTCACCGAGTTTGTGTTTGAGTGAAAGGTCCACTAAGGGCATTTGAACCACTACGGCAAGATGTTAGACTAAGTGAATACAAGCTAATTATTGATGCACCTACTATCCTTTGGTCGTATCTCTGCCAAAATTGCTCTTGCGTACGCAGCAGCCATTGCGGCGGCAAACGGCTGCCACTCGTCATTTTTATGTTCGTCTCCATAATCACAAACCCCTCGGATAACACCGACAGGGATTTGGTCCATCGTCCCAGCCGCTTCCATCTCGAGGCCAATGATGTTGTATTTGTCTCTCAACTCGTTCCGCTTCTGCGCGTTCTTCATCAACTTGTCACCTGAGCCTATTGGCCCGTACCACACACGAATGCGCTTCGAATCTGGCCTTCGCTCTCGTAACACTGGACTTTCGTCTCCGCTCTCATTAACTTGATATAGCGTATCTCGGCATTGTCCCGGATCTGCAAAAGTGCCACAAGGGTGTTCTTTGTGCTCAATTCTCTTGTAGTGTTCTAGGACATCGTCTGAATCGTCCGGCGCCCTGAGTTTGATACTTCCAATGGCTGACCTGACTACCCTCTCTGTTTTCGCCAGCGCATGGCCACCACACAGGAGCTGAAATCCATCTGTTCCGGTCTCTTTACCAAGATCATAGTCTATTAGACCAGCATTGTCACCCACTGGTAGTCCCACGAGAACATCGCCGAGACGAATATCCAGTGGTGGGTTTCGTGAGATGTTGGGGAGGCCCGCTGCTATGCCAACCAACAAGCCGAACCAAAGATTCGGGAAGAACTTTTTAACTTGAGTCGCGAGAGCGGTAGCAGATCTTGTTCCGTAAACTTCTCCGGCCGGAAACGTTGCGATAATGATGTTATGTCCACAAGCATCTCCAGCCTGGAAGATATAGTCGTCTCCCGGTGTCAATGGAAATCTCCCCCTGTGCCGTTTATCCAACAGATGCAATGCAGCCCGCGCCTCGATCTCCAGCGGCGCAATCCATGCGACAGTATAAAGGCTGGGATCTAACTCTGCCATCAGACTAAGCGACTATAGATTGGCGGAAATTTTCATATTATATATCGGCGATCGAATAGAAATGGAAATGGCCTTTGGGCTCGTGATCTTCGCCGATTTGGGGCTTTCGCTTCACTTGTCGAACTACCTATAGGCAGACGTAAGGCTGAAGTCGGAGACATGGCTATCATTAGGGGAAAACTGACCTTCAAAAAGACCTCAAACTTCAGGTTTATGATTCTCGCGCTGCCGAGCTGCGATGGAAGAGAGAAGGTGATAAAATGGACGAAGCAATGATTGATGTAAAGGAGGAGTGAGGCTGATTATTCCAATGCATGTATGCACTGCGCCCACCTCAGCCGCCCAAAAGCCCAACCAATGGAATCTCTTCATGATAGGTTGGGCATATTCCCCTATCCCTAGGCATCACGGCTGTATCATTCAACGACTTACATGTCGCATGATATAACGGCATTCCCGAATAGCCGAAGTTTTTCTTCGCGCAAAGGCCAGTATGTTCTTCTAGCAGACATTTTGGGGTTTGTCAATTTCTGTTAAGGACTTGTAAGACGGAGCGGTTCGCAGGTTATGTGCGCGCCAAATACAAATGCATGTACGTAAAAGTAGCACGTCCAATAACCAAGAAAACGTATGCCTAAACCGGTTCTTTTATCAAGACTAGGGCAATTAGGTTTGGGTATTTATCATCCATACTAAAGCAAAGTCAGTATGTAGAATACTAGAAATAACAGTTAGCTTGGGAGATCATTCATATGCACGCTTTCTCTTCATTTAGGGAAAGGGACGATCAGGACCTACACCCTATTCAGGTACCCTAGAGGGGAAGCACGATTGTGCAACGGCCTCTATCAATACCAAGCATTGAAATAATTGATAACACCCAATTAAGTGAGGATAGTTGTTTCATCTATCCCCTTCATCACAAAATGATCAGTTGGTAGTTCGCGTCTTCAGAACGGCTGCCTTGGGTGGCGAGAGTTCAAGGCCTATCAAATCCAAGCGCCTTACTAGCGGGTGACGTAACACCGTTTCAAGCCAGGCCACATTGAAGCCCAAACATGAGTTTCCAATATTTTCATCCAGTCTTTTTTTTTTTTTTAAAAAAAAAACCTAACAACATAGGGAAGACATTTCTCCCTCTCTTTAAAATATCTCGAGTCTTTGTCTCATAAGAACAATGGCGATAATCAGCACCCCCGACGTCTCTGATGACGAGTTTGCAATGGTCAATTCGACCACCTTAGACAGCCCTGCTCCAGTCTCTTATCAAACTCCCAAGCTCATCAGCCGTCTCCAGCCAAACCAGCATTCCTCGAAAACAAATTCAGATAGTGCTGGCGATGCTGCTACCGAAAAGTCTTCTGCATCTCGCATTGATGGTTCCGTCTTCGACTTACAGACAAAGGACGGCAGCCACACAGGGTTTTTCCAAGATAATGTTACAGGCTTGAAGAATAGCGTGAAATCGCTGTACAAGAAGTTCACCAGCAAAGATATATTGATTGCTGTCATGGGGTACGGCTGTGCATCATTCTTAACTTCCAAGTCTTTGGCTTACGATTAAAATTTAGGATGACGGGATCCGGAAAGACGACATTCATTGCAAATGCGACCGGGCGGACAGACCTAAAGATTGGTCATAATCTTACTTCATGTACATCCATCAAACGGCTCAGCATCCTTTCACACTTGGCTAACTAATTGTCACCAAAAGGCACACAAGAGATACAAATCATCGAGACTATACTCGACGGCCGTACGGTCCGCTTTGTTGATACCCCGGGCTTCTCCGACACATATCTCTCGGATACCGAAGTCCTAGAAATGATCGCAGACTACCTATCGGCAGGATACTCCAAGGAAATGCGCCTCTCGGGCATCATATATCTTCACCCGATCTCAGATAACCGTGTTACCCACCATGCGACTAAAAATCTCGACATGTTTCGAAAATTGACTGGGGAGAAGAACCTCAAGAATGTGATACTGGCAACCAGCATGTGGGACAAGGTTACCCCAGAGGAAGGCTTAAATCGCGAGTTGGAACTCAAGAACAAATTCTGGAGCGTATTCATAGCATTCGGCGCACAGTACTGCCGACAAGATACGTCGGCCAAGTCCGCCAAACAAATCGCGTCCATGCTCATGGATAACGAGCCTTTTTACTTAGAACTGCAGGAGGAGATGGGAAAAGACAACAAGGCGCTCAAAGACACGGCAGCAGGAAGGGAGATTATGAGCCAGCTCTCACTCCTTAAGGAACAACAGCAAAGAGAGCTTACTGAGATGAAGGAGATGCTTTTGCGGACCGCCGCTGAAGAGAATAAGGCTGCTTTGGCTGCACTTGAGGAGCATTATAAGAAGATGATGTACGGCATGGAAAAGACGATATCGGACGAGCGTCGGATGAATGAAGAGGCGGCCAGATCAAGTGACGAGAAGATCAAGGAATTGACGGAGAGAATCCACAAGCTCGAGAAGAAAGGCTCATGTGTTGTCATGTAATTTCTACGGACGGGGTCTACAGCATTAACACCTGATATTTCACTACAATTGCATCAAAGCTATATAAGTAAGATCATTTATACATGCTACCTACTTTATTTCTGTATCGCCAAGTAGATTTCTGAAGCGTCCTAGTGGATCTTCTCAATACAGAGTAATCTCGTCCACCATATAGCCAAAGCGGTGCGCACTCAGGTATAGATGTTTTAGACAGTGTTGTCGCAAACTACATTTAGTGACACTGAATTTCAACGCTCGCAACACAATCCCCGACCGAATTTAAACGATTATATGGGCTATCGCTCTATGGAGTTGTTGGGTGAACGGAGAAAGTTATTTACTCCATCATTACGAACTTTGGACCACCCATCATCTCAGCCAGTTTCCTTGGTGGCAGGTGCATTTCCGGGCTGTCCGCGCCCGTCTGGCTACTCATGGGAGAAGACTCCAGCAGATATATTCAGTGAGCTACTGTATATATCTGGAATATTTCGCATCTGTTCCATCTAACTTTATATTTGCTGACTTGTCACGTGGATCTGTGTAACCACTCTCCTTGGTCAAGCCCACCTTCTTTTTGCTGCTGTTTGCATCTAGTTTTTTCCCTCCTACATAGATCAGCATAGCAAGATACGGAGAGTTTTGCCCCTTTCAGCTTGTCAATATTTAAATAGTTGCCCCGGGCTTACCACTGCCACTATTATCCGAACTTCCTTGCCGCACACCACCTTGTCACCACCACTTTCGACTCTCAACTGACAGAGGATGTATTTTTTCCTTGAAATCATTAAGAGGTTGACAATATTGCAGAGTGCCGTCCTTGTCTTTGGCCTCTGGGCTATATATAAGCTTCTGCGAGCAATCTACAACATAACACTACACCCTCTTGCAGGTTTTCCTGGACCTGTATTGGCAGGCGCTTCATACTGGTATGAAGGCTATTTCGACTTGATCCTATGGGGTAGATATACCAGCGAGATAGCACAGATGCATGAGAAATACGGTACCCTCGAGCAATGATGATGCTTAATGGATCCAAGCTAAAGCCAACCAGGTCCTATTGTGCGAATTAATCCTGATGAGCTTCATTGCAGCGACCCTCATTTTATAGATGAGATATTTGCTATCGGAACTAGGAAAAGGGACAAACCATCACATCAATTGAGTCCGTTAAGAGAGTATGTTTTCACCAACTTCCCATGAAAATGTCTTAGTTCGTTAATTGCTGAGATACACTCTAGCGCCACATTCTCGGGCTTTGGCACTGCGGATCATAATCTTCATAAACTACGACGCGCTCCCTTGACCAAGTTCTTCTCAAAACTTCAAATAACCAAATTGGAGCCAGAAATTCACAAAGCTGTTCATCTTCTTTGTGACAAGCTGCTTCGATTTGCGGATAAGAAAGAGCCATTTGACCTGACCTCGGCATATAGCTGCTTCACTTCTGATGTTATAGCTAAATACTGTTTCGGTGAAAACTTAGGATTTCTTCAACAAGATGGCATTGAGCCCAATTTCAGGCGGGCCATTTTCTCGGTCCTCAACGCAACCTACGTCTTAAGATTTATACCTTGGCTCAAGACACTGGCACCAACGGTTCCATAGTAAGGAAGCTTGAGCTCAATGACTATGCCTTTACTAATTGTCTCGGTACAGTATAGCCAAATACCTCTCTGAAGATGTAAGAATGCTTGCAGAGACATTGAATGTATGTAAATTCTATTTACAAGAATTATCGGATCACGAATGCATATTAACGCAGCAACTTCAGGTCACCATACCAAAATGGATCAAAGAGACCAAAGTCGAGATGGACACTGGAATTGTCAGAGAACGAGAGACGATATTTGCCTCTTTGTTTCAGTCAAATCTTCCTGATGAAGAAAAAACAGTTGCGCGCTTCGCCGGGGAGACTGCGGCGCTTTTCGGCGCAGGAACTGAGACAACAAGCTGGACGTTGACGGTTATAACTTACTATCTTCTGACGCAGCCTGAAATTCTCAAGAAACTTACCGAAGAGCTTCGAACTGTTGTCGATGATCCCAAATCACTTCCACCTTGGTCAACACTCGAACAGTTGCCCTACATAAACGCTGTGATGACCGAAGGACTGCGACTCTCTTATGGTGTGTCTGGTCGTACTGCACGAATCGCGACAGATGAAGATCTTGTGTACCACGGCACGTGGACTCCAAAGGGTTCCAAAGCTTCTATAACCCTGGGCTATGTGGTACCTCGAGGAATGGCAATTGGCATGACATCTGTCATTATGCATCATGATGAAGACATCTTTCCTAATTCACATAGCTTCATACCAGAAAGATGGCTCGTAAAAGGTAAACAAAGAAGGGACATGGAGCGTTCACTCTTCGCATTTGGCAAAGGAAGCCGGCAGTGCTTAGGAATGAAGTGAGTACCTTGATGTCTGAACGTTACTATACACAGCTGTTGACTTCATTCTCATTAGTTTGGCGTATTGCGAATTATACCTCGCTCTTACCGCACTCATATTCCGGGTATACCCACACATGCAACTCTATGAAACAACGGTCGAAGATGTCACGTATGACCATGATTTGTTGGTTCCAGTGGCAAAGGGTAATGGGGTAAAAGTTGTCATTACGTGAATAGGCTTCATAGTAGAGAGCGGAGGAGGAAATAAAATGGCAAGACGATACTTGGGTCTGATGTCATCAAGATAGTGCAACTGGATCATATTGGCTCTAGGAATCTGTTGACCATGGATCTGTGTCTGCTCTCCTTTGATGTAATCCCAGCAGTCGCCTAAATACTTGTTAAGAGGAATATATTCAAGCTGACGCTGCTTTAATCTAAATGGCCCTTCGGTAAACCCTTTTCCAGAACTCAGACGGTTAATTTTTGGCTCATCAAATAATACAGTAAATCATGCTCTTTCACGCAGGATTCAGCTGTCACTGCTTCATACTAGCTTGGGTAGAATAATACAAGGTAAGATAAGTAATGACATTCCTATTTTCTTTTCTTACTGAGCGAGCGCATTTGCGTAAAACTCAACTAGCTTTGGCGCCGACTCTGTCAAATCATCGTACAAATCGAAATGGTTCTTGCCTTTGACGACGAAGAATTCCTTAGGCTCCTTTGCCCCCTCCACTGCCGTCTTGCTGTAGTGTAGGGTTTCAGCCCCACTCCCAGCAATCATTAACAAAGGTCGTGGCGAGATGAGATGCTGATAATTGAACGAGTCGTAACCAATCATTAAATCGTAGCTCGATGGGGGAACCCGCTGATCGGATCGAGCATGATTACCGCGCTTTGTGCCGTAGTATGCGGCAGCCGACTTAAAGAACGAAGGTGAATCATCTGGCACTGCAGATGCTTCAGTTTCAAACATACGAGGTGCTTGAGCTTTGGTATCATTGGCATGGGCAGTACGCCAGTCGCCCGCGGCCTTGAGAGCGCCAGCGATGGCTTCAGGTGACTCTTTGTTGTTACTTTCGTAGAGACCACCATTGCGTGTCATCCGACCTACACAGGCAGCGCTGACTGTTCCAAGAGCCTTGATGCGGGTGTCAGATTGCGCAGCGTACGAGGTATATCCACCTGATGCGCAGATTCCTAGGACCCCGATTCTCTCGGGGTCGACTTTGCCCTTCAAAGTAGTCAAGTACGTAACCGCAGCCTTATTATCTTCAACGCGTTGGTGAGGATCCTCCAGCCCACGAGGTTCGCCGCTGCTTTCACCCTGATAGCCAGCATCAAATGTCAAGGCGTAGAATCCCGCTTTGGATAGAGCTCGGGCATAGTCTGCTGATGTCTGTTCTTTGACTCCCGTCATAGGATGGCTCACCACAATGGCAGCGCCTTTGCGGTCAGGGGATCCATCAGCTGGCTTATAGAGCTCTCCGCTGATGGTGAGCATGAATGATGGAAACGTGATCTTAATTGGTGAAGACATGGTGAAAAGTGGTAGGTCAATTGATAGGGTATTAGTTGTGAGAGTGTCGTATTTACTAATGATGTTGGACAGTGGATACAACTTACTGTTCGTCCATCTTAAATAGTTCGCCCTTACGGAGGTATCGGGTATGGGGGTGGCAAAGGGTACTTAGAGTTGGAGTTAATAATGTTCGCTCAGGAGCGCAGATAACTTTCGGCCGTAGATCTTGTGCTAAGGTGATTTAGAAGGTTGAGTTTTCGGCCGATAACTTTTCGGCACTTATAAGCTGTAGTTTTCGGCCGAGATTCTTGGGGGTTTCCGCTAAAATCTCTCGGCCGACAGCTTTTCGACATTGATAGCTTTACATTTCGGTCGAGAGTTCTAGGGTTTTCGGTAATCAACACGTCATGAATCTCGTTTAACTCCCCATGAATATCCTGGAAGTGATACTACTAATCAACTTTCAAGAAGATCTCCTCTTGTTTGTACCGAAGTTGTAGTCTAGCGGAAAAGGAACGTGTTGATCTGCAGTGAGTTATTGAATGACTAAACTAGAAAGGTTTGCCTCCAACAAAATTGCATTAGGGTGCTTTCAAATCAACCTTTTCACCACCAAGAAGATATCAGTATATCGTGTAGTTGTCACAATTGTCTTTCAGCTTCTTTGCCATTGTTGGCCACATATATCGAACTGCAGTTCCTTCGTGCTCAATGTATCACTAAGATTGATATGAATGAAGATTCTACTGAGGAGAGGCCGTGACAGAGGAAACCTTGCTATGCAAATATACAAGATTTAGAGAAAATCAGAGGCATGAGATGATGAATTGTGGAAATTAATCACCTACTAAGCTTCTGTGGCCTCGGAGTTTCCGGGTTTAATGGTCAATATCACACGTTATTGTCGCGGAGTTTGATGTTTTTGAATCATTGCAGTGTTATGATATCCCACAATTTTCGGCGCGGGACCACCCGTCGCTTCGGCTTCTTTTTTCGGGTCACGACTATACTACTAAAGCCGATTAACAGCAACTGTAGAACTAGACGGAGTGTAACATAGTCCGAACATCATAGTTTCACTAACGCAGAGTCCAGTAGATGAGGAGTAACATACTTCGGAAACCCCAGATCCACTAGAACAGGAGGCGAAATGATCTAAACGACTGTGTTACACGCCATGAATATAAATTGCTTGTGTGCCCCCCTCTCACCATTGCTCTGTAGAACATCTTGCGCAGTTTCGACGATATCCATTTACTATCACAAAAGACAATCCCAATATCAACATGTCGAAAGTTTACCAGCTCCCGAGCCAAAAACCGAGCTTGGGAGGTATCGAATCCTCTCTTCTACGGCCGGCATCCGTGTGTCTCCTCTCCAACTAGGAGCGATGTCAATTGGCAATGGGTGGAGTGAATTTATGGGCTCTATGGATAAAGAACAGTCTTTTAAGCTCCTCGATTACTTCTTTGAAGCTGGCGGCAACTTCATTGACACTGCAAATTGCTACCAAGATGATGACTCCGAGACATGGCTTGGCGAGTGGATGTCAGCACGGCAAAATCGTGACCAGATGGTTATTGCTACGAAATATACTACTGACTATAAGTCATACGCTCTTGGCAAAGGGCGGGCGCCAAATTCCTGCGGTAATTCGCGACGAAGTATGCATACGAGTGTTCGCTATTCACTCCTTAAGCTGCAAACCGATTGGATCGATATCCTCTATGTCCATTGGTGGGATTTTACCTCTTCCATCAAAGAAATCATGGATAGCCTGCACATTCTCGTTGAGCAAGGCAAAGTCCTCTATTTAGGGGTATCGGACACTCCTGCCTGGATCGTCAGTGCGGCCAACGAGTATGCAGCTGCGTTTGGCAAGACTCCGTTTAGCATCTATCAGGGCCGTTGGAATATTATGCTGCGTGACTTTGAAAGGGAAATTATTCCAATGGCCCGTCAATATGGAATGGCTCTTGCGCCATGGGATGTTCTTGGCGGAGGCAAGTTCCAAACGAAGAAGGCTTTGGAAGAGCGTGCGAAAAGGGGTGAAGGACTACGCTCTACACGCGGCAATGAACAAACTGAAGACGAAAGGAAATTCAGTGAGGCGCTGGAGAAGGTTGCTGGAGAACATGGCATTGAGTCCATCACGGCAATTGCTCTCGCTTATGTACGAGCCAAGGCGACCCGTGTGTTTCCTATGGTTGGCGGCCGCAAGATTGAGCATCTCAAAGATAACATTCAGGCTTTAAGCATCAAGTTATCGCAAGAGCAGGTAGATTACCTGGAAAGCGTGAAGCCCTTCGAAATTGGATTTCCCAACAACTTCATCGGGCCCGATCCTCATGTCACGGGTCATTTCACAGGACTCGCTGCAGCAAGCGCAGCCCTTGCGGTTGAACAATCACCAAAGCCAACGGGCCTTGCATGAGCAGGCCGTTGTCGAATTGATACGGGAGGAACATTGCTCAGGGGCAGGTTTATAGCAGAGAGACGCTGAACCTAGGATACACAATGTAGTGGAAGCAAATGGGTCATCATTCTTCATTTAAATTGAAGGTACAATGGACACACAATTTTTATCATTCTATGGTAGACATATATGGTGTCTAAAATTTAACATTGATAGATGTGAAGTAGATGCTAGCTGAGTACCACCATATCTACCAACAGTAACAACGCTTTTAGTTGGAAAGTAATAGGTAATATTTGATCGAATCCGTGTCACTTGGTTCTGGGATGGACTTTACTCAATAATCAAGCAGACTTTATAGATGTAATGCTTTACCATTGGTAACAATAAACCAGCAAAAATGTGGCGCGTTAATTGCACTATGAGCCATGGACAGTAAATTCAGCACTCTGCTATATATCGTGTACCAAAGGAATCACGGTCCATTTTGTGGAGCATCATCTCCTTCTCCATAATCTCCAAGCAAAGGGCCTAGCAATCCACCTAGTATGCCTCCCAAGATACCTACGTCTCCTGTCAACCCGGTAATGATTTCTCCAAGCTGCCTTCCATTCTATAAGAACTGTAAGCATTGATTCTAGTAACTTCTTTCACTCTTATATAAAATGATTTGTACTCACAATGGGAATAGCGGTGACCACTCCGAGAAATAGGATGGATATCAAAAAAGCCGGCTTCATTCTGGCTTGTATAAAAAGAGTATGGGTATTCGGAACCGAAAATGTATTTGTACAATCAGGATGCGATTAGATTCCTGCAAACCACAGCTATGATGTTTTCATAGGAGGAATCAGTGCCTTCTTAAATATTTAGAACTGGGACTGTCGTAAATTCATAGTGATATTACTGCACCATCTTGAGCAGCCCATATCTAAGACATTTACTCTGATGATTCCATTTTGAGACAAATATGGCCTAATACGGAGTGATATTGCAAGGGTTTATACAATTGAATTGTCATCTGAGACATTTGGGCACGCGGTGGATCATTAGCTGAAGAAGAAGGTCAGCGATGTCTTGAAAATCTCGACGAGGCTGTGGCGATCGGTGCTGAAAATGACGATTTGCACATCCGGTCTCTGTCCCGCGTATCGCCCGCTATTCATTCTTTTCATTCTGAGGTCTAGATTTAATTCGTATACTTGATCAGCTCGTCTAACGCTTCGACAAAGCTGAAGCTTCATATGAGGCTCCCACCAGCTCTAATATTTTTCTCTTTAGCCTACTTGCCTACTTGTTGGAAAACTCAATGAATTGAATACTCATCGGCATTGTCCAACCACGTTCTCGAGAATGATGCCCAATACAAATTATAAATTTTACATATGGACTCCAGCATAATGCTTGATGTCTCTTAAATTCCGGACTCATCCCCCCTTGTCCATGGACATCCAAAAGTGAGGCGACGGTGCTGCTGACTATGCATGAGTCTTTTGCTAGGAGAGATGATTGGATGGGTTTTGGTGTTACACAAAGTTTCAAGGTTACACACAATTTCGAGATCATGCCACAAAAGGCTGCCTGCCCGCCCTTTGTTCCATTGGTCAACACCTGCCAGTGATCACTGCGGGGTATCAACCTCAGATAAAAGCAACCCGAAGAGCTGTTGGCATTCTTGAGGCACCTGGAAATGCAAAACATCATCATAAGCGAAGACATCACATCTTTGCTGCAACGATGACTTCCATTACGAAGCTCCCCATCGAGGTCATGACCTCAATCATGCGAGAGCTTGGCAATATACGTTTCCTTCTGCCCTGTCTTCTTACCTGTCGCTATTTCTACGCGTGCTTCAAAGCAGATCTAAACCTTGCAGCCGACATCTTGGAGCAGCAACTCACCCCGGCTCTCGTGCCTTATGCAATCGCCGTGTTGGAAGCATCGCAACTCAATCCACGAACTGGACCTTTAGTCCGAGAGCTGCTCAAAACGCTCATTAAGGAACCGTCCAAGCTAAGAAGGCAGTTCAGAACGCTACCAGTCCCTGACCTTGTGAAAATGGGCAAATTGCATGACCCAATCCAGAGCTTGGCGACTCAATTTGCGAAACACGCATGGGGCCATATCATCAATGACCAAGGATCACAGACGTCTCATGACCTCTGCCTGTCACCGACGGAGGATTATCGCTTTTGCCGAGCTTTCTACAAATTCGAGCTGTTCTGCAACCTCTTCCGCAGCACCATGCCTACTGGCTTCGTATCGGTCAGTGATGAAGAGAGAAGGTGGTTCTTTGCACAATACGCGCCGTGGGAAAGTGAACAGCTAGCCAGCGTTCACGACTTTCTCGAGCTCAAGTTTTCCGAAGGTAAGTTGCTGCCAGTATCCGAAGAAAAATGTCTTTCGATTGCTAATTCTTATTATAAGGTTCACATGATGTTCTTGCTCACGACGTCGAGTTTGGCACGTTGGGAATCGACTATCTCACGGCTGGTGGCGATAATGGCTGGAGGCAGGTCTGGGTGAGCCGCAATCTGCACCAGTTTTCTCCCGTCATCACAGTTTCTCACGTATAAAACATTGCAGCTATCCCAAGGCATTGATTTCATCTACAGAATGACAACTGAGACTTCATACGATGCAAAAAGGGCACTATTAAAGTCTTCATATGGTGCCAGTAGCGCGTATCTCTATGATGCGCTCACATCCATACCTGAGGTTGACTTGAATGACGATACCCCACTCGCCCAAATTACCGATAAAGATCTAAAGACAATGTTTCCACCTTCTGATGACCAAGACATCGACAAAGGTCCAGTTGAAGCGTGGCGGGTGGCCTTCAAGGACTTGCCCCGTAGCATGTGGGTTATGCTTCCTAAAAACTCTGGACTGAGGGAGCGGGCCTACGTGTTCTGGAGTCTGGATCGTCTCGAGAGATATGACTTATTGGAGCTTTTTAAAAATACTCCAGACGACTCTGAGCTTTTGAGAGCTGTGAATGGCTGGGGTGACATGTTCAAGTCTTTTGAGGAGCGTTCAAAGATAAAGCAGAGGGGTGGCTCAGGTTACTGGAGCAAAGATGACGAAAGTAGGATTGTGTGGCCGCCGACGCAAGCTGGGGGGTGTCTGAGGTAGAGATATACGGAGATCATATTTTGAAGGCATACAACTAAAGGAGCCAAGTATAAGCTTTTGGCAACAGAGAATGAAAGGGGCCGGTCAACCTATTTTAAGCGTCTGTTCCATATATTAGCCAGAATGTAGTCAGTACGATTTTCATATCCATATCTTGGTCCAGCAGAGAGCATTTAGATCCAGAGTATCTAAAGCAGTCTTCTCAAAGCATCATTTGAAGCGGTGAATAATACGTCGACGGCAAATCTAGCTTAGTGGCGTTAATGTACATATATCACGCAAAATCTCTTGCTCTTCTGTATTTACATACGATTATATACGAGTATATTTGCGCGGCACTCACTGACCTTCTACTCAGCGCTGCGTATTGCCGCAAAGTGCTCCCTTACACCGATGTACCCGGGTACAACATGGCCAAAACATCCTAGCCCCATCTCCCAAGGTGAAACGAAAGTTACCCAAGTTATAATATATGGTCATAAGGTTCAACTCGTTGTTGGATGAGTTGTACGGCCTGCGCGTAGCCAATTATCGGCTTCTCCTACGTTGGACCGACGATGACGGCGTGGTGTGATGTGATTCGGTGTGATAGTCGAAATCTCTCGATGAGTAGGCCCCATTGTTTGGCAGATTACGCCTTTGGGGGTCCTTGTTCATATATTCTGAACAATCCCTTTTGTGCTTAGTCTTTAAACGCGAATGCTGCAGACACGTCCAGTATAGCTTGTGAATGACAGCAATATTATCCTTTCCAATCTCGGCCAAGGTTCTTTGCGTATCAGTTCGTCAATCGTAAAAGCTAGACACATTCTTCTCAACCCTGCGCCCAGTAATTCTCGCCATCACCACCATTCATAAGATGTCCCGAAAATTCTCTGACTGATTGAAAAAGTCTGTCTCCGAACTTTGCCAGCAGGAATGATTGCACCTCTGGATTTCCCCCAGTCACGAATAATCCGCTTGAGTTACCCATGACCTTCAACCCATGAAGGCTCGTCGCCCGAGATAATGCGACATACACCTGACCCTCTTCAAAGGCATGCGACAAGTCGACAATGACGCGATCCAGCGTCATGCCTTGGCTTCTGTGAACGCTCATTGCCCAGCCTGGTAGAAGAGGAATTTGTGTCCGATGTAGCAGTGAATATGGCTCTTTGTCGCCAACAGAGTTGACAACACACGAGGGGTAAATGACACGCTTCACGCCGTTGTGGAAGAGCACCCGAGGCCAAGCCTTTGCTAACCGTGGATCCCCCCTCTGTTGTTCCATGAATTCCTTTATCTGCTTCTCTCTAAGCTTTGCGTGGTCGCCGATGATGCGCTGATCAGAAGGAATGTATTCGGTATCCTTGCCCCTGTGTACTTTCGGAAGATTCATAGAATCAAACCTTTCAAAACCACATATGATACCCTGGCTTCCGTTGACCAACCCTCCCTTGATATCGAGGTTTATCTGCAGTATCACGAGCATACCCCCGCGCAGCGTGACATGGGACTCCAGACGTTGGTCTCTGCACGCCACCAATGTTCCATCAGACAGACGATCATGATACTGAGGTAGCTGTGTATGCACCTCTTGCCTCGCAATAAACCCATCCAGAGCGTGGTATTCGAGCTTTGGCGTCTTTAGTCGGTTGAAGTTTTCTCGGTTCACCATGGCAACCTCGTTTCTCGTGCACAGGAGCTTTGTGGCTTTTTGGACGTCGCAAGGATGGTTCATCAGTGTTTCGGTTTCTTGTGGTAGAAAGGGGATCCCAAGACGGCATTTCTGAAGCATCCTGATAAAGTATTCATCTTTCTGGCGATGAATCTCTTGCAAATTGACGTGAACGAAATCGGCTTCCTCCCAAGCGGTACTCCTAAAGGCCCATTTGTGTGTCTCTAGAAACGGGCCGTGGCTGTCGGGGCAGTTGAACTCGGCTCCGTCGTCGTCGGCAATCATCTCTTGCCCACAGTGCATGCAGAACTCGAACGGCTTCACTGGGGGTAGCTGGCAGAAATCTCCTGTGACGATGACCTGTCTTCCCCCAAAGGCGGGAATGGTTTTCGCAACGGAGAAAGCATCCCTCCTGGGCCCGGGGGGTCTCGAGTCTCTCTCTTTCCGCCAGTCCTTCCAGGCAATCACAGCCTTCATGCAGATATTCATGCGTTCCAGATGATGATTCTCCACCATACTAATCTCATCAATGATGAGCACATCCGTATCCTTCAAGCGTTTCTCGATGTGCTTTCGGAACCCCTTGTGCAGAAGTGTTTCAATGTCGTATTTGTGATAGTCTGGCGTCCAACCCATGTAGGACCATGTCGACATGCCGCCGACCTGGAGTGCTGCTCTGCCCGTTGGTGCAACGACATGGACATTCTTCCCCATCATGTACAGCAGATTGACAGCGGCCTTGAGAACGGTAGACTTGCCGCACCCTGCCGAGCCCGTAAAGAAGACATTTCTGCCCGTTAGAATGAGTTCAATGAGGTCTTGCTGCTCCTTGCACAAAACGGGTCTGTCGGATGAAGGGATTGTGTTGGCGATGCTTGAGGGAGGCTCTTCAAACTCTGGTGTTGATTCGGATGTTGATTCGGGTGATTCACCCGTCAAATCTATAAACGTAAATTCCTTCATGTCGGCAATGCTCCCTCGTTAACTGAATCCTTCCGCTCAAGTTTAGAATCGGTGTGCGACGCGATTTAGCTCGAGTTACTCCATGACAAACGGACTAATGCAGGGTTATGTAATCGCGATAAGCAAACAAAAGTTACCGTTTGGCTGTCGATATTGTTAATTGACTACCTGGTGATGCCTCTAATCAATTTGATCTGTCCATGAGGCAACTGAAAATCTCGGGGTTGTTAAGAGGACGGCTGATTCTTTGTGCAAGGCGACTTGTGGTTTGACCATCCAGCCTCCTGCAGAACTTTACTAGCGTTGTTCAACCAACACCGCCAACCCGATGAGACAAATCCCACTGTTGCAAAGAGTATTTTGCTTTGAAGACTCCGATTCTTTTTAATTCTGAACTGTTATAGAACCACTTGCCTGTTTCTTTTGGTACCAGCTGAATTGGTTAAAGTGTTCAATGCTACCAACTCGCTTTGTCCTGCCTGTCTCAGTACATCCGCGCCTACCCTAAAGATTGTCAAATCATCAACAGATATTAAACTTGAACAACATGTGACTGTAATTGTGCCAATAAATTGCGATTTTAAGAGGCCTGGGTGTCCCCCTTCATTGTTCTTGCAGTGTATCCACGTTTGAACGACTTCTGAACACCATATTTTACAAGATAATGTCTTCCTTCACAGAATCAACGAATGACAGCAGCATATATCCGCATTCCTGTCTTAGCCCGTAGCATTGTCTCCGTTTCTGCCGCAATGAAGAAAATAAATCCTGTTTTGACAGCGAGTTCTTTCCCATCCCCTCGAATGGTGCCCTCCCCAGAAACCGCAATGGCTACAGTCGGGCCCTTGTGATTCCAAATGAGTTCCTCCGTGCCAGCCGTCATCTCAATTCGAATCATATCAAATTCGCTAATGGGAGGCTGATAAACCAGAGTATGCCCGCTGGCCCCGTCCTTGCTTGGATTTGCTGGCAATCTGAGATTATCCACGCGAGTGCTTGAATCGATTTTGAGAGTCTCGGAAAAGAGATCAATATTGTCTCGATCTGCAACGGGACAAAGTCCACCACTGAGCATATTGTTAGAACGAGCCATGCATTCCACAATGTCCCCAGATAGGTAACAATGAACTCCGTCGGCCGGGATGAAGATTGCTTCACCAGGCTCCAAGACAAGATAGTTCATGCACAAAATTGCAATCAGTACGCCTGGGTCTGTGGCAGAGTATTGAGATTGCAAGCGCCGAATCAACTCAAACATGGAGCTCGGGTAGCCAAGTTTCTCAATGTCCTCCTGAGATTGTCGTTTCAGGTCCTCTTCAATGTTTTGAACAGTTTGTTCATCTGCTTTCAATATCCCACGTACGACACTTCGGAGAGTTTCCTCGTTCCAAGAGTGTGATCCTTCGGGTATGAAACGCCGCAGACTTGGGATATTGAATATGGCAGAAATCTGGCCCAGATCCCTCCAGCCAGCAAATAGTTCGAATTGCGATAATGCCACCGCAATTTCCGGCTTATGATTGGTGTCAGAGAACTTTTCGGGGTCTTTCTCATGAAGTTTAGCCGCAAGTGATTTATTTGGATGGATTTGCAGTGGCAGAGCTTTGCCTATCGAGAGGATCTGTAATGCTTAGGTTAGAACATGACTGCTGCCAAGGGACAAAATCCGGCATGCCTTTGGAAGAAACGGAAGATTATTCCCGAATTTCTTAATCGAGTATGAGCCAAGTAATTTTTCTTTGTGTTCTTTTAGGATTTCGGCAAGCGTTTGGCCGGTTTCCAAGTCTCTGCCAGGAAAGTCTGGATAGTCGCCAAACCACATCTCGGAGTAATATTCATCGTCATTTATAGCGAAGTCAGTTCCGGGTGTCTTTTCGCAGAGCCTCGCCGCGAGTGAGTCGCGTCCCTTCTTTCCCCATGGATAATTATTGCAAGTTCCGCTCAATTGAAACAATCGTGATTGACTCGCCATGTTGATTACTCCACTTAATCTAGGTGTATATGGTCGTGCTCAGATAATGACCGATAGAAAGTAGATGAGTTCAAATAGGAATTTTGTATAAAACAAATGCCAATTCGGAGTACATGCAGCAGTTTAGAGTTTTTGGTCGAAATGGCGTGTTCTTTTATACAAATGCGAAGATGCGTCACTTTGACTGGGTCACGGTAAGATTGCAACATCATGATTACCTCACGACTGGATGCACGCCACAATTATAGGTGGATGCGGGACCACTATCTATCTGACTCTGATAAGTAGCAGCTTGTTTACAAATTATGGACTTGGCGAACATGTATATTTAATGAAATAGTGCAGATTAACCTGTTAATTCCATCTGATTGCGTAGCTCCATTGCAGAGTGACAGAAGAAAACTGGGCCATGAGAGATCATCTTGCTGCAGGTGTAGTAAAGCAAACTAAGTGATTCGGATGGAAACAAATTTTGCTTGTGATAGCCGAGGCCTATAGCGAGATGGAACAGCCTTATGGCAGCTTGGGAAGGATTATTACCGTCGCTGTCCAATTTTCATATAATTTGCTTTTAAAGCGTGAGAAACACACAGTAGACCTTTGCAGCGCCCTTGCCCATGGCCATTCGCATCCTTCCCACTCAACGAATAATTGCTAGACCAATCAAGTGTCAACCTAGGCGTAAATTGTATGCCATTCTGAAGCCTAGTTAACATATGGATGTGGATTGTCCTGAGAGCTCCTAAAGAATAGCATCCAAGTTTGACATTCTCCAACCATCATGTATTCGCAGATGGCTATTTAACGCATAATAGCACAAGTTGAGAAGATAAGAGTACGCTCTCCGAGATACAGAGAAACAGATATCGCTGGGATTGTCCAGCCCTGTAAATCAAGCCATGGATTCATTAATCTGACTTTGCTCAATCTCTTTAATACCAGCGATAGATGACCCTGAACCAGTTATCTACCTCATCAATCCTCGTTCAGCCATTCACCACAGTCCCGCCGTTGCAGTGAATGGTCTGCCCACTGACACAGGAGCTATCCATCGAAGCAAGGAACACAACACAACTTGCGATTTCCGAGGGCTGGGCTGGTCGACCCATGGGACTGGTGAATTCTTTCTGCGCCTTTTCATTCATGGTTGCAGGGATCAACGGAGTCCACACTACAGTTCTCATCAGCAAGTCTTCAACAGTTCTGTGTATACATAGATGCTTACCTGGCCCTGGGGCCACAGCGTTGACTCTGATTCCTTTTCCGATATACTGGTTGCTCAGTCCTCTTGTGAAGGAAATTATAGCTCCTTTGGTAGAGGTGTAATCCAGCAAGTCCGGCCTTCCAATGTACGCATTTATAGAGGCGTTGTTGATGATAACGCCTCCACGCTTCATGTGCTTAAGAGCGTATTTTGCCATGTAAAAATAAGAGTGCATGTTGATGTTGAAGGTATGAACCCACTGATCTTCTGGCAAATCAAGAATATCCTCAACCATCATTTGATCTAAACAATGGAGTTAGCGCTCCACTCGGTCTTCGAGAACATGATAACGTACAAGCCGCATTATTAAAGAGAATGTCTATTCCGCCCATCTTTTCCAAGGAAAAGTCAATTGCCTTTTGGCAATTCTCTCTCTTAGCAAGATCTGTGGCGAATAAATGGCAGGTTCCTCCAAGAGACTCAACCTGTTTCTTAGTATCTTGAGCATCCTTTTCTTCCTCGGGGAGGTAAACTATTGTCGATACAGCGCCTTCCTTTGCGAATAACACCGCGGTAGCTGCTCCTATGCCACTATCGCCGCCAGTTATGAGCGCTCTTTTGCCATGGAGCTTATCCGCTGCTTTGTACGTTGTGCTTGTTCCGCCTGCATCTGGGAGCTCCTCACGGGTGGGTTTAGGATCGGGCATGTCCCTATCCTTGCCCGGAAACTCCTGTTTTGAAACAGGGATGTTTTTTTCTTTGACATATTGGTGTTAGAACGGGTGATTCAGGGCATGCTGGAAAGATATGCTGTACCATCTTTGAATTGCGATGTCATGGTTAATCGAGTTAGTCAAGTCTGGGGCTAATTGATACCAGCAAAGCGACCCAAAAATTGAATAGACGATATAAAGAAGTTGCGATATATCATTCATCTACTCTGTATGCTGCGAAAGATTTATAAAAATGGGTTCATAAACTTTCCGTCAGCCTTGGCGATGACTCGCAGACTTCAGTTTGAATGATGCGAAGGTTTCGTCATGGAGTGGATTCCGATTACGGAATGAGGCCAATGTTACAGTTTTAAGCGACCAAATGACGTCTATCATTGGGTTTTCTATGGATTAATTTGATATGACTTTTTGATTATTGATTGGCGCATGTGAAATTTGTTGATATGTCAAAGAGAAGCCATTATGCGCTGTTGGGGGCTACAGTGCAGTACTCGCCGCAGAAGTATGTGGATTGCCGTAACCTCGAACACTACATCCTTTCCAGATGTAAATAAATTCTAGATATTTCAGGAAAAGAAATTAAAATACTGAGAACAACCACTAGATCCAATCATCTTTATGATAATCTAAGCTGGCTTCCACTCGAAATGATGCGGACCTTTCGCTACTGGCCCCGGGTCTTCGCCTGGCACGCCCGGCTTGTTGTATGAATGCGCGCCAAAGTAATCCATTTGCGCCTCCATAAACTTCGTTGGAAGCATCATACCTGTAGTATACTTGACGTACTCAAGAGTAGCAGAGAGGGCAGGCATATAGTGGTCGGCCGCAACACCTCGAGAAACAATGTCTTTGAGTGCCGAGTAGTTGCGCTGCAACTCCGATCCGACGCAGTCAATGAGCTTAATGTTGGTGATTGTCTTGTCCTCATTCAGGACCGGCTCAAGTAGATCAGCAATAAATTCTGACTGAATGATGCATCCTGCTCGCCATATCCGAATACACTCAGACAAGCTGATATTCCAATCTTCGTCAATGGATGCCCGCGCAATCAGCTCCAGCCCTTGACAATAAGAGGCCAAGAAGGCGCAGTATACAGCGCGGCGAAGACTCTCAATCATTTGATCGCGATCCTGGACATCTTGAATAAACTGCGGTTCGGAAATGGAAAGCTTTTCGGCGACACTGAGACGCTCTTCACGGTTCCCTGAGGCCACGCGCAAGTAAAACCCGGCTGCAAGGGTTGGACAAGATACATGCCTCGCTGCAGATTCCATAATTGACCATGTAGGTGTCCCTTCTGTACAATCATCATCTTGTACAACCTTGTCGAGGACATCATCAAGGACGTAATCGTCAGTCAGTTTGCCATTCGTCGATTTTCTTGTCTTGCAGATATCTGCAGCAATTTTGACCAGAAAGTTTGTACGCAATTCGCCTTCGCTGTTCCACGTCGTAAATAATTCACCAATTTGGCCGTAGTCAAGTCCAAGTCCCCGAGTTAGGAAACCCCAAGCTTCGCAGAGAGCAGAGAGCATGCCAACCTCGATACCGTTATGGACCATCTTCACGAAGTGTCCCGAACCTCCTGGTCCAATTTTCGACACGCAAGGCGCACCAGATTTGGGATCTTTTGCTGCATATCGTTCCAGAAGCGGCATGACTGCGTCCAATGCCGCATTGTTTCCCCCGGGAGACATGCTTGGTCCATGTCGAGCGGACTGATAACCGCCAGAGACTCCCATCCCAATCCAATCCACGCCGGCATCTTTGCACTCTCTTTGTCGTCTCTCGGTGTTTCGATAGTGTTCATTGCCACCGTCCAAGATTATATCGCCTTTGCGTAGCTCGGGCTTGATCTTTTTCAAAACTTCATCGGCTGGCGGGCCATGTGTAATGGAAAACAAGAACACTTTTCGGGCACCATTCTGACCCAAACTGGCAGTAAACTTTGATATATCGTGAAATCCGTGAACTTTCCCAATGAGACCTTCGGCTTGGTCCACCTGCTTCATGAAATCGTCGACATTCGCACTCTCAGCGTCCCAGATAGACACATCAAGGCCAAGCTCAGAAAAGGCGAATCCCATCATGGAGCCCATATTACCTGCACCGACAATGCCAATTTGTTTGATTTCCATCATTGCCTGTGGTTGAGCGCACAGCGCTGCTATTCAATAAAACATATACCGAGGTAATTAAGGAGAGAAAAGATGCACAAAGACAGAAGTGTCATATAATAAAGAGCAATCCAAGAAGATTCCTAATGGCAATTCAATTGAATTGAAATGAATTACAGAGTACAATTGCCACCTATATCTCATTCGACCACAAGTTGCGCTGTGCCGAATTGTATGACGCAATTGCTGCGACAACACTGCAAGCATCAGCATGACGCTTCCAAATTACATCCCACAGCGAACAAAAGTGACAATTTTATTAGCATATACTTCTGCTAGAAACACAAATCTAACAAATTTCATCAGTATTTTAACTTAACACCAGTTTCGCAGTATCATCATGGGCATCGACTATCAGGGTCACAATATTCCCACGTCTTTCGCATCTTGCAGCATCCCTCCCCACTTCAAAGCTAGTCTCCCAGAAAAACTGGAGGCCATTCGCAATGCTGGATTTGATGGAATAGAAATGTCCATGCCAGACATTCTGGAGTATGGCAGTCATATCGAGGGAAAGAAAATTCGCGAGGATGACTATGATACCCTGTCGGACGTGGCTGGGAAGATTCGTATTCTGACTGATCAACTTGGCCTTGAGATTCTCATGCTGCAGCCGTTTTCGAGATTTGAGGGATGGCAAAAAGATACGCACTCGCAGGAGAGAAGTGAAGCGTTTGCACGCGCCAAGGGATGGATAAGAATTATGGAGTCGTTGGGCACCGATATGCTGCAGGTATGTCCGCCTCGGAGTTGTGTTTTCAAAATCGAGTGGTAGCTAATTATATCTAGGTTGGCTCATCTGATGCACAAGATATATCACCTTCCTTGGATGAACATGCTCAGGACCTGCAAGAGTTGGCAGACCTGCTCGAGGAGAAAGGCTTCCGGCTCGCATATGAAAACTGGTGCTGGGCAACCTACGCTCCCACATGGAAAGACGTTTGGGAGATATCACGCAAGGCTGATCGCAAAAACATTGGTCTCTGCTTGGACACATTCCAATCAGCTGGCGGAGAATACGGTGATCCATCTACAGAGTCAGGCTATATCGAAGACTTTAGTTCCGCTGAGCTTGATAGCCGATGGAAACATAGTTTGACCGAATTGGAGCACACGGTTCCTGGAGACAAGATATTCCTGCTTCAGATTTCAGATGCATACAAAATGAAGCCGCCTCTGCGCGACACAAAGGAGAGGCCGAGGTCAGTATGGAGTCATGATTACCGCCCGCTACCCTTTAATGGAGGGTATTTGCCGATTCAAGACTTTCTGAAGTCGGTTTTGCGAACTGGGTTTCGGGGTTGGCTTTCTGTTGAAGTGTTTGATTCGAAGCCCAAGGAAGGATTGTCAATGGAGAGTTTTACAAAGGCAGCTATGGAGTCTTTGACTCGGCTGCTTGTTGCCACGATTGAGTGAGTTGATACATAGGCATACAAATACTCAAATGAAACAACTTGTTATTGTAAAAGTTTGACCGCAAGAAATGAACGCTCCACGAACACGTCTATCGTATTGAGTATCCAACATTTGCAAGTAAATGGGCGCGACGGAGTATACAAGCTAGAGGTCCCAGGCAAGTGCAGTAATGAGTGGAAGAGGTCATTGGTACTCTACAGTGTGATGTCACGGTATGATGGACAGTTACCAACTAGCTACTAACTAGAATATTACATCCGGGCTACTTATGAGAATAATTTGGCCTCTTATACAAACAGTTTCCATTTCATCTCAGCTAGAGTCACTTTGATAGCCGTGAAATTGACCGTACCTAGTTACGTTATGATTGTTGAGAGGATACAGTTACACATATTTACATTGTCCTTGAAGGGCCACCCAGAGGAGGCGAGATGTCCATCATTGTAAAGACAATCGTGCTCTTCCAACACTCAAAAAGGCAAAAGGCAGGTCTGACTGCCTTGCTAGGTCAATTGGTAGAGCGTGAAACTCTCAATAGAGGCAAACGTTCGGAAGTAATCTCAAGGCTGCGTTTCCGACCCCCGCAGAGGCTTTTCCTATCCATCAGGGTCTACAGTCTTTCTTTTCTTTCTTTGAATCATCTTTTTTGTTCGTAAATGTAGTTATATTCTTCATTAATCGATGTGTTCAACCGAAAAGTCGTAAAGAGATATATGCAGTCAGTCTTGTTCCCTTGCCGCTGACTGATTCCTTCAAACTCCGCAACGCCAGATTTCCCCATTATTACATGTAATTCATGTGCACGCCAGTCTCTGTGTCCCAGTAATGAGGCCCTTTTCTTCACCTCTTCATCTCCTCACTCGCTCCCAGCAACGTCACGCACACCACTGATGCCAAAGCAGCCAAACTCCCCAAAATCAGCATCTGTACACCCTCCCAAATACATCTCATCCAACTGCTCGAGGCATCTCCTCCCCTCAACAACCAGCTCTTGCCCGCACCAAAAGACATTAACGCCACCAAACACAAGGCAATGCTCCACCGAAGACCAAGACCGACAGTCGCAGCGAAAAAGTACGGCAGCAAAGGAATGGTGCCGCCGATAACGTAGCCCAGAGAGATAGACAGGCCCGAGGCGAGCGGCCAGACGGGCAGCTGATCAGCGCCACCAGACGTCTCTTCGACTGAGAACGCGGCCCGCGAGGAATTCAGTTGGCGGACGACGTCGTACAAGCCCTCGGGACGATCTTTGAGAGTCGACACAATGTCCGTGACCATCCAACCGGGTAGAGCGAGGGGTTCCAGATGCCGTCTTACAAGCATCTCCTGTGTCTCCTTGTTCTTCTCGTCAATGCTCTCCCTCTCGCCTTCATAGCGAAGCATGCCCTTGAGCTCCTCCTCATCGCCATCCCGGTTCTCCGCCGTAGTGGAAGGTAATTCGTCTTTGGCGGAGAGATAGCCGCCAATGCCCATGCTAATGCTTCCGGCACAAAGTTCCGCCAGACCTGCGTAAATGACAGTGTCTGTTCGCCCAAGAGAACTGAGGCCCGCGGTGAGGGCAAAGGGCACAGTTAGGCCATCTGAGAAGCCGAGTGTGAAGTCTGAGAGGAATCGGATGAGGAGGGGACTTCTTGATTTCGTCATGATGAAGGATTTGGTGTTTCGGCGCAGCTGAGATGACGGTTCGGAGAGATGTGCTTTTGGAGGGAGTTTCAATGCAAGTCAGTGAGTCAATGTCGAGGGAGGAGAGCGATAGTGAAGATTGAGAAAAGTGAATCAATCAGCCCAACGCGTCAAGGAAGGATCGGCTTGTCGATAGCCCAAGACGACGTGACAGAGTGACATTCGGCTTATCGGCCAAGCTCTTTCGCAGTTGTTGCTAGCAGTACCCAGTAGTTCATGTTAGTCCCTCACACCAATAGTTCCAATCATCTCCAGATGCTGGATCAGCTGTGAGCAGGCCCCAAGGCTCAATCCGCTCCCTTGCCTTCTGCACGCACGTTACATCGCCTGCCTAGACGATGTTTGCTTCCCCGAAGGCGTCCAAACCCACCCATCCAGCCCACACTCTCCCCTTCGGTCTGCAGCTGTGTCCAACACCAACCCTAGAGGGGCCACCGAGCTGCCTTGCTGCCTCTCAAGGAGGCCCTGATTTGCCTCATGCCGGACAATAGTCCTCTGCATTTTCTGCCGTCCTTCCGTATCCCGGGCCAGGCACTCCGAACTGGTTCTCGCATGTTCGCTCCAAGCAGATGCTCGACTTCGGCCCACGTGCGCCCTAACAGCGCCGGCTGCTTAAGAATGCGCAGACGCTGATTCGGGGGGCGGAGAAAACCGACAAGGTGCATAAGCCTCTTTTTTCCACAAGCAGGGGGTGCCTGGCATGAGTTAGTTAGGGTCCGTGGGGTGGCGCCGCAGACAAGAGATAGGCGGGGAGGTTGACAGGATGGATCGAAGGATTTTTCGTCTCTGCCTTGTTGCCTGTTTCTACGATTTGGAATACAATGTCTTGTATGGAATTGGGTGGCGTTATGGTCAATTGGGCAGTGGCCGAGGAGAGAAAGAAAACGCCTGAGATTGTGCTTATCAAGAACAGAGAAAAATAATAATAAGATACTGCGTTAGATAAGGAACTATAGAGGATCTTTTTTTTTTCTTCCCTCCGGCGCTTGGTGTTTAGAGGGGAAAATATGGAGAGGCGGCTACCAAACTAGGAAGCTGGGACTTTTGGAATGCCGGAGGTGGCGCCGATGTGCATGTAAGTCGGCGTGCTTGGCAGAATTAGGCATGGAGTAAGCCAAGGCGGGACGAAAGATCATCATCACCGCTATTTGTTTTGTTTTGTTTTGTTTCTGCTTGTTTGCTTCTACGAGTATGTTCACGAGAGGATGCATGCGAGGCCGGGACTTTGCAATTGGTGTGTGTACAATGATTTTTTTTTTATATCTAAGTCTTCTGCCGAGGTTCAGGCTGTCTACATGTAACCTTGCTACCTATTCTAGCAGGACAAGCATCCTCTCCCAAATTCACCAATTCCAAAAAGACAAGTAGTTAAAAATTATGTTATATAATCAAACGAGGCGAAACCTCCAAGATCAACACTTAGTAGTCAGTGGTGATGGGCTTGTATCCCTTGGGTGGGTTCAGGCCGTCAGCGACCTCAATGGTGTCCGCGTAGTAGGTGGGAAGCTTGCTGTGCTCCCACGTCTTCTTGATGGCGGGCAGGATGGTGCGGCCAGAGAAGCTGCGGTCGAGAGACAGGTTGGGAGCAGGGTACTGGGCATTGTTGCCCTCGCCCTCCTCGTTGAAGACACCGGCGTAAGAGGCGTTCCAGTAGTAGCTGTTGGCAGCGGCGGTGGAAGGCCACTTGCGGAGGCGATCGCCGGTCTGCTTGGCAACAAAGTCGAAGACGTTGGCGCCGACATCCCAGCGGCCCAGGGTGTGGAGGCCCCAGTTGGCCTCGACTGTGGCAATCTCACTGTAGTGGTTGTAGAAGTTGTTGTCGGTGGTGCCCACAAGGTGCTTGGGGACGGCGTCACCGAGCAAGATTCCAAGAATCTGGTTGCGCTGGGCATAGGTCTCGCTCTCATCCCAGGTGAGGAGAACGAGGGTGTTGTCCATGAAGTTCTTGTTGTTGAGGAGAGGCTCGAGGAAAGCACGGCACCACTTGCCGGCAACGCCAACGTTGGTGTCGTGGCCGTCAGAGGTCATGTTGGGGGTGATGAACATCCACTGGGGCAGCTTGTTCTCCTTGAGGTCCTTGTGGAACATGGAGCGGCTGGTGTCGATCATGGACAGGTTCTTGATCTGAGACAGACGCTGCTCGTAGTGGGTGACACTGCTGGCCAGGATGGCGGGGTTGTGCTTGCGGACGTAATCGTTGGCACCAGTCTTGGTGTTGACGTACTGGAAGCCCTCGTAGCCGGAGTAGGGCATGTCCTCCTGGTAGTGGCCCCAAGAGATGCCACGGTCCTCGAGCAGGTCGATGACGGTCGACACGTTGAAGTCGGTCGAGTGCAGGTCATCGTTCTCCATGCCAAAGTAGTCACCAGCAATGGAGGCCATGTAGTTGGGCTCGGAAGGGTGAGTGACACCGAAGAAGTTGGTCAACTTGACACCCTTCTTGGCAAACCAGGTGAAGTTGGCTGTAGATGCTGTTAGCATTGATTCCCGTCTTCTTCTTTAAGACAACGCTCTAAACTTACGGTCACCATCGGCCTTGCTGTAGTCCTGGTTCTCAAAGTAGACGACGACGTAGCGATCAAAGGCCTTGCCCTTGACGTGGCTAGTCGGGCTGCTGGTCTTGGCCGTGGCAGCAGCAGCGGCAACAGCAGCAGTGCCGGTGGCAGTGTACTGAGACTCCCATGCAGTCGTAGTCTTGGGAGGCTTGCAGTGGCTCTTGTCGACGGCGGCGGCAGAGGCCAGGCCGGCAGCAGCCAGCAGAGAGACAACCTTGGACAGCATCTTGAACGGGCTTTTCCTTTTTCCTCTGGATCCTGGTGGAAGAGTGAATGAGCCTTGCTGGAGAGGAACAGACGGACGGGGGAAGCGAAGGGAGATGGCCGGGTTTAATACAATCGACCACAGCACAGTACGCCTTGTTCCGAGCCGAGACAGCAAGGCCAGTGATCAGCCTGCCGGGGTCCTGTCCGGCCTGCGGCTTGGTTTGCTGCGATGTTACCCGATGTAGGAGCACGACCTACTCCATCCTTAGTAGTAGTGGATGGAGTACTGCATGTAGGCAGAGACCTGGGCAACCTGGGTACAGGCAAGGTATCCAGTCTCTTAGCCACTCCCACTCCCACCTCTGTGAGCTTAACCCGAATAAAGCTTCCGACGCGAGCAGAACTGTCAGTGAGCGGCAATAGCTCGACTAGGAAATACCAAGGCCCTAACGGATAGAACGGCACACGATGGCCCTGGATCTCAATCGACATCGAGGCTGCAAAAATCCACGATGTGATGCGCCTCTTGGCAGCGCTGCCTCCCCACGTGCGAGATGGCCGTTGAAGAAGAGAACGAACAAGGGCGGACCTGCAGCTCAAGTCTGGTAGCTAGCGACCTTTAGTTGAGTGGGTTTGAAGTGTCATCAAGCCACCATCTTGCCGTACTGGCACTAACAATTAAGCCTCAAATCCATTTGCTTGCAGGGTTCTTTTGGGGGGCCCCAGCTTGAGCTTGCGTATGTTGTCGACTGATTGCCGAATCTGCGTGGCCAGCGACATGCCGCCTCGGTCAACGAATGAGTGAGTCCTGGTTACAAAGCGCGGCCTAGGCTAGAGCTGGACACGGAAACGAGCGAGCTGACAACTATTGTCTGTGTGGGCACGGAATAATCGAACCCATCGAGCACATGTGTTGACCAGGTTCAGGGACGGCGCGAAGAAACAAGTTTGTGTCTGTGGGAGGGAGAGGCCGGATATCGGAAGAGCACCGAGAGACGATGACATTCAATGCTATTAATTTGATCCATTATTAGGTTATATGATATTGTCAAGTTGAGAGTTGAGTATGAACCAACACTTGTACAACAGCGGGAACTCGGCTGAGTTAGTTCCGAGTTTACAGCAGGATACAAGCGATACAATAAAAACATAGCAATACACATAGACACGATTCAACCTACCTGACCTTTAACTACTGGTTCTACATACATACGCATAGCATCATACAACAACAAAATCAATGACACTCAACCGATAGACACAGTTCCTATAATTCCCCGAACGAGGCTACCACTAAATGTTCTATGGATTTCAATTCCGTCTTTTCCATTGAGAACTTTTCGCCTTTCTAGCGCTTAGGTTCCATGTCAAACAACTTCCTCTAGCGGATCATCCCGCTGTCCAATCGCCGTTGCGCCCGCAAGCATGCCTCTCCCGAAACGCCTAAATGTTGTTCCATCCGCCACTCAGCAGTCAAATCCGGCTTCAATTGTCCCGTCCAACACACAGACAAACGCCCATCTGGTCTCTCTTACAGACTCCTCCCAGCTACTCCCTTTTCGACACCGGCTGGCTGTCGCTTCTTCCACACGCGGGCGCACTTTGGTGCCCTCTTTCGACGCCGGTGCTTTCTCGTCCCTTCAGCTCGTGCCTCTTGATCTCCGCTTGGATTGGGTTGATTTGGATTGTGTTCCGTCTGATTGGGCTGCCCTGGATCCCGTCGTCTCCTGCAGGCTGTTGATAGTCGCATTTTCTTTCGAGTTGCTGCTCCACAAGCACAAGGCCGATATGTCAACTAGGAGCTAACGACTTTTCACTTGTCTTCGTACCTGAATGAATGAGCAAGCTCTGATTGTCCAAGTCGAGACGACAGAGCTCACCTGATAGGGACACGGTCTCGGAGCTTGCCGTATCGTACCATGACAATACCGGCCGTGACGGTTCTCAACCCTCTAGAGCTTCGCCGGTGAGTGAGTGCAATGGATGCTGTTAGAGCGCATCAACAAGGAGACTCGACTGGTGCTTTTCATGACGAAGCTCGTCAGGAGCTCGGTGAGGAGCAGCCCTTCATTCGCACTTCACACCGCTCGTCGGGCTTTCACCCTTCTCGACGTCAAGGCCGCTCTCTGCCTGCCTGGAAGCTATGCCTCTTCTTCTTCATCGTCACAGTCTCTATACTGGCGCTAGCCGCCATTCCCTTCAGTCAATCGCTTTCCAGAGAATCTCCGTCAGATTCAGCGCCTGAAGTGGACGGCGATGACCATTCTCCAGGAGAACAACATCCTGGGGAAGATGAAACTGACCATCATGAGGACGAGTCCGAGCCTGCTGGAGATGGGGACAAGAGTAGTTCTGAACCACTGATTGTCCACTATGAAGAAGATATGCCCAGTATCCCCAAGCTAAGAGATGTATCAGAGTACATCTTATCGCCTTCCTGGGACTTTGACGCCGCTCCCACCACTAGAGAATACCACTGGACAATTGTAGATGGACGCCTGAACCCTGATGGCATCTATCGCCCAATGATACTCATCAACAACCAGTTCCCTGGACCGTTGGTCGAATGCAACGAAGGCGACACCATCCGAGTCATTGTGGAGAACAAAGCCATCAATGCCACTTCGATGCACTTTCACGGCCTCTTCCAAAATGGCACCAACTCTATGGATGGCGCCGTTGGAATCACACAATGCCCAATCGCCCCCAATTCAACCTTCACCTACGAATTCCAGATCAAAGAGCAATCAGGCACCTACTGGTATCACGCCCATCATAGCGCCCAAGCATCCGATGGCCTCCTTGGACCCGTCGTGATTCATTCCAAAGATGAGAAAACTACTCTGCAGAAGCTGGAATACGCTTCGGACAGAATCATCATGGTTCAAGACCATTACCACAATCTCACCTCGGAGCTCTTGATGGATTATCTCAAAAACGACATGGAGAATAACGAGCCTGTCCCAGACAACGGTCTCATCAACGGCCGTGGCGTGCGCGACTGTAAAGATTTCCAGGGCTGGGATTGCGATACCGCCAACATTTCGACTTCAACTCTTGATCTTGCTGCTGGTCAGCGCCATCGGCTACGCATCATTAATGTTGGTGCATTTGCCGAGTTCCAAATCCAGTTTGATGAACATCCATTCTACGTCACCGAAGTCGATGGCACCGACGTGTTCCCCGAACCGTTTCATCGTCTCAACATCCTCCCAGCCCAGCGGTACAGCATCATCCTTGAAACCAACGTCACCACCGCCGATTCCTTCTGGATGAGAGCCCGAATGGTAACACACTGCTTCACCACCAAAAACTCCCGTCTACAGCCCGAGATGCGAGCTATATTACACTACAATTCTTCAGAAAGTAAAGCCTTGGACAAGGAGCCTACAAGCAAAGACTGGCCCGAAGCCATCGAAGTCATATGTCGTGATCTCAACGTCTCCGCCTTACATCCAGTCATCCACATGACACCCCCTCCCGCAGACAAATACATGCGCTTCGACGCAAGCTTCATGATCGGCGACTGGCGTCTCGCCCGCGGCTTCTTCAACCAATCCACCTGGCACCACAACGTCACCTCCCCATCCCTCCACCGCTTCCTCTCCGCACCCTCCAACGCCACCACTCTCAAATCGTCCCCCGTCGCCGTCAACAACATGGCCTTTGACTATAAAAAGGAACTCGTCATTCAAACAGAGGGCATCCGCACCATCGACCTCGCCATCAACAACTTCGACGACGGCAACCACCCGTTCCACCTCCACGGCCACAAATTCTTCGTCCTCTACCAGGGCCGCGGCGGATACCCCCCCTATGAAGCTGATTTCCCAGCTTTCGTAAGAGAGCACAATCTGGACGATAATCCCGTCCGAAGAGACACCGTCACCGTGGAAGGATACAGCTGGGCCGTCATCCGCGTCGTGCTGGATAACCCGGGCATGTGGGCGTTTCACTGCCACAACATGTGGCACGCCGAGTCGGGCATGGTGATGCAGCTGCTTGTGAGGAGCGATGTAGTTCGAAGCTGGACTGTGAGCGATCAGGAGAAGAAGATGTGTGGTCTTGAAGGCGTTACGACGGGTATGAGGCCTGATGACAGCATCTGGTTTGGCAACTTTGGCAAGACATGATGAACTTGTTACAAGGTATTCAAGAGAAGGATTCACGAGGATATGAGCTTCATAATAGGTGATATCGCAACGAGAAGCGGTGAAAATACACTAATCACATATATATATATAATGTACCAGATCTATTTATGTATACCTAGAATGTCCCAACAAGGGTATTAAACACTAAGAAAAAAGAGAGAGAAACATATGACAAAAAAAATAAGGAGAATTTTAAAGGAAAATATTTTGCCCACACAAGTATTCGGAGCAGTATTCTTTGTTGTTTTGTTTTGGTTTTTTTCTTTTTTTGGAGTATGAATCAGAAGAGTCTGATGCAGGCTATATAGCGCCGCCCATCTATTAACCCATCCCATTGATCCCATCCCGCGCCCCAATCCCGAGGAACGCTGAGCATAAGAAGCTCAGCCCTTCCTGTCTAATTTGTGGTGGAAACAAACAAAAAAAAGTCTATCTTCGTTCATTCTTCAGTTTCCCCCGCTTCCACCCCTATAGCCCAGCTGAACTTGAGTTCCACTAGGAACAAATAGTTCACTGTACTCATGCCAATCTCTCTCCTCACTTATCGAGAGATGGCCCTCACCACCTCGTATCCCCAAGGGGGATAACATATAGAACAATACATTGCAGCCAGAATGAATCAGACTAATACAATAAATTGCATGTAAACGCCTGTGCCCCGATGTGGCTGAAAAGAGAAATAATGAGCCGCCAACAAAGGAGATTAATGCAACAAAAAAAATCGATAGCGAGCAGAGAGAATGCCTAACCCCACTGCATTGGCCGTAGTCCCACAATGTCGCAACGCCATGAAAACAAAAAGGAAAAAAAGAAAAAGATGAGAGAAGGGGGGAACTTTTCCGGTCGAGTGTAAAGATTTGCCATGTTAGCTGGAAACGAGATATTCCATGCGGGTTATACCAGGCCACCGAGATGGAAAAAACATGTGGAGGTGGAGATTGATTTTTCATCGAGATAATATAAGATATCATGGTAGTCGGTTCTGCTTAGATGAGGTATAATTTCGTACATATTGATTATACTCTTCGAGCAATGTTGACTCCAGGGTTGACAAAGGCTCGAGACGCAATATCGCTAAACCGACGCACCACGTTTGTTGTTCCACCGGTGACTTGGGATTCGTCTAGAATGAATTTGGACGCAACCGCCAGTCTGTTCTTTGGGTCTGATTCGTCCAAATGCTGTGGAATCGTAGCTGCATATCCAGAGTCAAAGTTTGGCGCCAGCTCGCGGACAACAGCTATGGAGTAGAGGACATCTCGATTCTCTCGTCCGTCAAGGAGGTGGCGCATGCGGCTCAGAACGTCCTCCCTGATTTTGACAGTCGAAGGCGCGTCGGGATTGTCCCTCCTGCGAACGAATTCGGCCAGGCTATACCAAAAATCGAATTGGCGCACACGGTGGTGGTCTGGGTCTGCCACTGGAGGCGCGAGAGGGTTGCTTTGCAACTCATCACCACAGAGCAGGGCCTCGACTACCAGCAGGCGATTTTTAGCTTCAATGGGGTCGTTGTCTGGCGGCAGGCTGAGGCGCATGGAATTGTTTGCCCTGTCGGGAATTTGATATGCCGTACAAGCCAACTCCCACACAATTCTGGTTTCTAGAACCCCTGAATAGGCCATCTGGGTGTGATCATTGGCCTTGACGGCCTCGAGGATTTTGAGAAAAGTTGCCATGTGCTCGATGAGGTTGGCATCTTTGGGAAATGTCATTTTGCCGTTGTCGGTAAAGTAGTACCAGCTCGTCTCGAAGAAGGCACTGAGCCCGCTGGCATACATTTCATGGTAGACTTTGGTGATTTCATTAAAGGTTTCTTCCGTGTGACTAATCTGCTGAACCGGTGCGGGGGGGCCAAGCAGATCGATAATCTCGTCGATTTTCATCTTCTTGGCTGGGAAATGCCATCCGGGTTAGCATTTTAGATTGCCTTTTATGATCACCGAGAGGAATGAGAGAAAGAAACCAGAAAAGCAAAGATTGGGGATAGAGCTTGGACTTACCTCGTAAATAGCTGTTATCGGGGCCCGATAGCGACATTTGGTTGGCAGGCATGGCAGACATGGTGCGGACGGCGGGATCGATGCCTGAAGCAGAGTAGCCGTAGCCAAGTTCAGGCTTCACAGAAACAGACAGAGACGGATTGTAGGTGCTTGGTGGGATCGACGGGGTGCCAGGGTTCGAGCTTGTCGCATAGCCGCTCGGCAGCATCGGCGATTGGCTGCCGTACGAGTTGACCAGACGCGGTGTAGGAGGACCAACTGCCGACCCGGACTGCACAGAAGCGATGCCCGACGGCTCGGGCTGTGAGAGGCTGTTGGACACGGGCTGGACGCTGCTGCTGGTGGGGGTTCCGGGCTGCTGTCGGAAGATGGGATCGTAGCCCAGGCACTCGCGCTTCGATTTCCTGCAGTTGTTGCAGGTGGGATGCGTCTCGTCGCACTGCAAGGACAGATCAGATGGATGTCAATGGCAAGATTCTAGGTGGGGCGCATAGACGCAGAGATGCAGAAAGCGGCTAGCTAGCAAAAAAGTGACGATGATGGCAAAAAGGGAGGGATGATAGTGAGAAGTAAGAGCAAAGGGCGAAGCTAGGGGCGGTGTGGCTAAAGAGCGGAGAAGTCAATGTCTTGAGTGCAAGACAATGGAGGGAAGAAGTTTTGCAATTGGCGCGAATGTGCCAAGTCTCACGCTCGCGTTGGTTTATACTGTAGCGGCGCGCGCCACGAGTTTCAAGGCAGCTCAGCTCTCAAGTAGCTTCAGCTGCCGAGGGGCCGCTTTTTTTTCTGGCTTTGCTCCATCCCACGCGTAATACGAACAGAACACTCGCTTCAGCCATTGCGAAAGTAGAGGCGAGGAAAAGGTCAAGAGAATAAAAATGAAGGCACAATTTGGAGGAGGAATAAAAATGGGTAGAATGGGCAAGCAATTGTAGTGGTGAAGAGCTTCTTGAAAGGGTAATTGGATGTCCATATGCGCACCTTGATTCGTCTTTTGCGGCACGTTAAGCAGCCCGTCTTGGTTCGTCGCTTGATCTCCTATATGCCACAACAGTCAGCGCCGGCGTAGAAAACAATCAATTGGCTCCCCTAGAGAAGGAAAAGACGAAGAGAGCCGCAACCTGCTCAAAACATACCTTCTTAGGGCCTCGGTGGTTGATGAGCCGAGGGTCGTGCGGGAGAGGATACCGGGCCAAGGCGTCCTGGGGGAAGCCATAATTGGAAGGGAGAGGCGCTGAATGGCTTGTGAAGTAAGGAGGGGTCGAGACGGCAGTAAGGGGCATGTTCATGCCCATGGACATGGAATGGTGCGGCATTGGAGGGACAGATTGCTGTGACATGGCGTCGATGGTGCGCATGCTGGGCAGTGACATCTGCGGAGTGCCCACGGGACTGACGCGGTATGCATCGCCCTGCTGAGCTGCAGCTGTGACTGTGGAATATGAGGCGTACTGAGTGGTCGGGAGGCTGGTCTGGGGATAGATGGGCGACGAGGAGCTTGTGGGATAGCCTGCGTGCATGCCGTGGAGGGCCGGTCGGTGGCTCGCCATGTCGGCCTCGGACACGGGGGTTGTGGTATTGGTCTCGGACGCCCGACTGTCGTCGCCGTTCTGCTGAGGCTGAGGGGGCGGCTGCGTCTGCGGCTGCGATTGCTCCTGTGGTTGCGGTTGCGGTTGCGGTTGCGGCTCGTGATGTTGCTCCTCCTGCTCCTGCGGTGGCTGCTGCTGCTGCTGCGGCTGCTCGTCCTTGAGCTGCGATTGCTGCTCTTCCGTGGGCTCCTGCGGAGGCGGCGCAGGGGCGGCGACAGTGGGAATCGAGTCTGAAGAGGTGGATTGTGCGACTTGAAGCTTAGGAGAAGTCTCTTTCGTGGGAGAAGCAGAAGCAGGTCGAGGAGCAGAGTCGGAGACAACAACGACAGAAGACTTGTCGTCTCCCGAATCGTCTGGAACCATTTTCTAGTCTGTTGTAATTCCAATTTTATGGAGCGACATGGAAGGTAGCTCTGCGACAGGGGATCACCCCGGCCCGGCGAAGCGACAGGAGAGGGAGGGCTGGATGCTCTACTGCTAGTCGCGGAGGAAGAGATTGTTGTGATGTGCAGGCAAAGAGGCGCGGATGCAAAAATGAAGGTCTGGAGCATCAATAGGCAGGGCGGCCCGTTACAGGCAAGGTACTTGCCAAAGTGGTATAGGTACTCGTACTGGCGCTTGTGCTGGCAGGAGTGCCAACTGCAGCCTTCAATCGCAGCAAGTACAGGCACGAGTACAGGTACTGCAGCGGCGCGCATGCACCTGGCCCACTAGCGGTCGGTACCTGTCCTTTGGCACCTGGGCACCTGAGCTCCAAGTACAGGTACGCCAGATCACAAGCACTCGACCTTGACTCTTTCAGCGGCAGGGCCCCCCAGCTAGGCTTATTAGTCGGCTAGCTCCTTGGGCAACTCCCGGAAGCTGCTCCGTGCAAGACAAGATGAACAGAATGGAACGCTGAAAGGCGGTAATCTCAATTCTTCAGCAGACGGCGATGAACGAAGCACAGTTGATTGGATTGGATTGGTGCTACACGAGAGGCGTGGACTTGGACACGACGGTCCCTTTTCAGGTATATACAAAGCTCGCAAGTACCTCTTTGGTATCTGCAGCATCTGGACAATATAGACTCTCAAGAGCTGCTAACTGTATCTGGTAGGGAGTTGAGTACTCCTACCTCTTACCTCGAGCTGCTTGGAGCAAACCTACCGCAATGCATCTTCGCCCAAACATCATTGGCAAAGCAAAAGCCCGCGGGATGCAGCCGCAAATGCAGACACAATCCATTCAAGCAATCAACTATCGAGACCAGCAGCAGCAGGGCATAACGGGGCACCACTTGCACCGACGAATATTGATTCATCAGTCTCAGCATGCATGCGCGTACAGCTGCTTAGTGCCGTGGCTGCTTCGTGCTAAGGTGCGGAACGACGAAACCCCTACATAACGCTACATAACGGGGTCACACTGCTGAATACGCGAGTCCTGCGTCCTGCTGGTTGCGACAGGTAGGTACTAACAAGCAGGCACTACTGCGAGGACTCGTATCTTAGTGCTTCAATATGCATGCACGCGCGGATGCCGGTTCGCTGTCTTTGAATGTTAGTCTCTACTTTCCTGGAACCTTGTTGGTGCTCCGTGGAGGGATGGGATGCTAGGTTGTCTGTGATGGAGTGCCCGGTAGGGCGGCTCGGACGACGGACCCGGTCCAATCGATTCTCGGCAACCCTGGAGATCTATTGGATTTGCCCTCACTACCACCACACCATACACGAGTGCCTGTACGGCAGTCTGGAGGCTTTCAAGCCGATACGATGCCACAGCTCGACGCCCATCCCAAGGTAGGGTACTCGTACATGTTGGCATCCACGACACGACGCCTTGGTACTGACTGAAACTCCCTGGACTGGTGCTAGGTGGAATGGGATGAAATAGCGTCAAGTTACTCGTCATTTTTCCATCCACCAGTCATTGAGCAGCTGTATCAGCAGCAGCAGCAATCCCATGGAAAGCTTCCCGTCTGCTGCTTGCTTCAGGGGTTGTCGTTGAGGGGACGTTGAGGAGACGTTGAGGAGAAGACACGACACGTGCCACCTATTAGGTAAGACTTCAGGTAGGTCTGTATCCTGATAGCGATGCGGCATGGTTTCTTCTCGGCCAAACTGCCTGGTCACGCCTGGATATCTTGGCTCCTCCCATGCTCGTACATACAAACTCTACCGATTCCGCTCTCTCCTCTCTCAGCTCCTTGGAGTCTAGAGCTGAGCTGGACATGGAGAGCTCACAAGCAGGCGCTTGTAGGGAGCCTGCATCGCTAGCACCAGGCACGCTGGACACCGCTGAGACAGGTGGGCTTCTTCCCGTCCATCTCCATCTTGTTTACTCTCGCGAACCAGCATTCGGCTATGCTAGTACTACTGCTGCTAGCAGAACGGTCCACTCTCCTCCAACGCTACGGTACGTTGTCTCAGACGTGGAACCTCTTGTACCAACAGCCGCCTCTTTCACGGCCGGCCAGCCAGCAGCCAGAGACGGCCGATAACGCCTACCTGTGGATAAGATCGATGGAGGTGCAGATTGGCGAGCGATATAATACGAGTGGCAGAAGGGACTGGCCGGCCAAGATACGAGTAACTGGTCATTTACTACCTGCCGACGTGTGCTGGGCAGCATCAGCAAATCGACAAAGCATGGCCTGGTGAACAAGGATGCCTGTGTACGATACACTCCAGACTTCCAATCCCAGCTCTTCTCTCTTCGATGGATCCAATTGCTTGTCTGCCCGAAAATAGATGCCTGCACAGGCGATGCAGCAGGCAGGACAACGTGCGTACGGTGCTAGAGGCTGGCCGTGATGAGCAACAACACGAGTACAATATACGTATGCCAGCACCACTATCGTGGCATCTAAAGCTGCAACAACGAGGACGGTACCTGTACTACGGCTTCGTACCACTACAGCTTCACACCACCAAGTGCTAAAACACCGCTACTCCGCAATAGTGTTCGGATACCTTGGCCCGGATGGAAAGTAGCGTGGAACCAGGGGGGCCAGGTCATAAACGGTGAGAGCTGCATTGTGCTGCATGTGAGCACTGGCTTTGTGCATGCACTGCACATACGAGTCCTGCTCCTACATGTATGCCCCCCCTCGGGGGCTCACCGATTCGTAGCCATTCGAGGGGCAGCGAGCTGGCATCAGATCGATGCTGCAGCGTCTGGCCTTGAATATCCCCGAGACAATGCCTGCAACGGCGCTGGGGAACCAATCGCACTCTGCTCGCTACCTAGCTTCAACCGCCTAGCCCGTGCCCGCATCTCATCCGAGTCTCGATGGGACAGGCGAAACAGTCGAGCCGCCTGCCTTTTGAGAGAGAGAGAGAGAGCGAGAGAAAAAAAAGGAGCTCACGGAACCTTCTTAGAAACCTTGTTGCCGCCTCTGCTCATTGGACTGCGCCCACATCCCCGACCCGGCAGTGCCCGCCGATATATTACTTTCTTTGTTCTTTGTAGTTATACATCCGGAGCTCATTCACGGAGTTGGCACCGGTGGATCTCCCTGCCTCATGCAGCCATCTCCCGTGGCCCTCCGTACGGAGTACATGGAGCGACTATCTGCTCTCTGCAGTATGCAGTACGACTTCGACTGTAAGTCCCGGGGCTCATTTTGGGGAACCCACCGATGGGGAGCCGTAGCTTGACACCGCCGACTAATGTCTTGTTAGCAACCCCAACTCATTGCGGAGCGCATACAAGTACACATGATAGGCTGGCGCCAAATGCTGAAATATACAGTACAGGTAGCTCAAGGGAGAGATGAGCCCTTAGCTGAGCAAACCTGGCCCTGGGCGGTGCAATTTCATTAGCGGCCCAGCGGCCAGCCACCGGCTTGGATTAAGTTCCTTTCACATGATGGGGATCTGAATGCCTGGAGGGAAGGGGGTAAAGGCAAGTTGGAATAAGAAAAAAGCAAAGAAAATGAGCTGACAATGATGGCAGTAATACACACTAACCTCCCAAAACAGAAGCAAATCGACCAGGGCGCTAAGCAACGGCTGCTTCCTTGGCGAAGCGAAAGGCGAAAGGGGAGCATCAGCCACATGGACAGACAGACAGACAGCCGCAAGCCGCGCTGCTGCTGCAAGTTGCTCCGCACTCTCAGCCCTCATCACAGGTCATATACATACTCATATGTCCGTGATGTACTCGTATATGTGCAAGTCGATAGTCTCCCGGAGCTCTGCTTACCATTGGCGCCAGTGTCATGCTGGCAGCTTCATTCGTCGACATGTACATGGAAATGGAGGAGCTTGACCACCGCCTCAGCACCACCTGAGCACCACAGTCGCTCCGTCTATGCGTCGCCAAGAGGATTCGCCTCCGCCTGGCTCCCAGCGAGAGCCTTGGCAAGCCATCAAAGGGGACGACAGCCGTGCAAGCAGCTCCTGGTAGCGGCCGATGAACCTGGTGATGCTCACCCGGGGGGGGCTACTAAAGGCGCTGCGACGCCTGCATTCGAGCTCAGGAGCCACTACGCCCAAAAACCATCCCTCTGACCGTATCATCTGGCTTCAGGCGTTTTGCTTTGCACAGCGGAATATCATCCCGTCACTGCTGCAGGGATCCAGGCGGCTGAGAGGGGTGCTGCAACCGCCAGCATCCGCGGTCCAGATAGACGTGGTAATGCTACGTCGTCGCCTCCTAGTGGTTTCCGTCGTTTTAGCCTACGGTCCCTCCAGAGCAGGCTAATAAGTGGGAGAGACCTGAGACTTGCACACACGAGTTGCATCGACTATCAGCCAGCTCGATGCATGGAGGATCTAGCCGCATGACTTAGGCCTGCCGGCTCTGCGATTCCTCTGCAGCTCCACAAGGCGAAACGTATGTATCTGCTAATAGAGGAGCCGGTCCATCGTGCCTGGTGGCATCGGTGGCTAGAGGCATCAAGTCGCCGTCCCAGCGCTCCTTACCGTACAAATCCATCGGAATAATTAGCTGTACATTCAGATAAGCGAACACCAACGTCCTGGACAAGGTTCTTAGTCCTTTAACGCTCCTAGCTCTGCTGATGCTGCCATTTACTCGTACTGTACGGAGTACGGGGCGGCGGATACAGGCAGTACTGTATGTACAGTCCAAAGTGGTGGCAGCGCTGACCGTTCGAGCGTCGCATTGCCAACAGAAGCTGAAGAGACGGGCCTGGCTCTGGCCCACTTTGAAGCCTGCTGGGCCTGCCCCCTATTATCACTCCATTGCAGAACAACAAATACGGACTTGCGAGTGACCTGAATGGCTTCGCACGGCTGGGGTGTGCAAGTAGGGAGATGGTCTAGTGCAGCAGAGGTGGCAGGACAGAGTCGCAACAGATGCCATCATGAGACAAGGCTGCGTCTTCACCGTTGTTCGGGCTCGGGTTTGCTTCGAGACAGCCTCCTTGTCGGTAAATCGTATTGCCTCGAAGCTCTTGATAACTTACAGTAAACGGGCGCTAACTCCGCATTATGCATACAGGTATGGTCAGCCTCCTGCAATGTTGGTCTGATCTTCTCAAGGCCTGGGTTTGTACTTACTGTAGGGCTTCCCAAGCCCACCGAAACACCGAGTCATTCCATGCCCTGTCCGGCTTGTCTCCTTTCCTCGGCAAAGAGCAGCAGGCCGGTCAACAGGGCCCTCTTGGCTTCTACTCCGTACTGTACGATCCTTTTTTCTCCCAATCTTTCCTTTTCATTCCTTCGGCGCTCCCTATTCGCGTAGTCGTCTCGCTACCAGTCTAGATTGGATGTGGCAGGCAGCCCCTGGCCGCAATGTGCGGAGAATGCTACAGGTTACCTGCAGGCATGCAGTTTGTGTGCGCGTGTTTAACATGGCCACGCAGTAGTATCATATCACATGCAGGCTGCTCTGATATATACGAAGCAGTGTCACTACATACAGCTAATGCTGCTGTTGCTGCTGTTATATTGCGTGGTCCTACCAACAGCTAATGCTACCCCAAACTCTCTTCGGGATATGTACGAAGTGGTAATGCTGCTCCGTGCCTCATATGTACAGCTATGCATTAACATAGATAGCGTCTCACGGCCGTCCTATAGGAACCGATTCCATTGCAAGGCGTTCATCCATCTGCAGAAAGGCAATCCCACAGGTTGCAAGGCACACATTTACAAGGATCCTCGGCCGCACTGTTGCAACAGAGGCTCCACCGCTTGCCAATCAAGCCCAGACTCGTTCATCTCTGCGTTGTTGTTTCCAATGACAATCCAAGGACTAACACGGCATGTCCGCGTCTCTCTGTCATAAGTCCACGCCAAGCAGCTCTTCCTGTTCCGGCACTTACTGCGGCACACCTCTGCCGATGCGATCCTCTCCCATGTCGTTGTGCCTTCGCCCGTCGGCCCCACGTAGTCCCGCATCTGACGTACCGGCTCGCGGCCAGCGTTGTCAAGTGAAGTGTCAGCAAAGAGCCGCCACAGGTCGGCCCAAATCACTGGCTGCTCTCTATTGTTGGAGAGAGCTTGACCGATGGCTTCCATGGCCCCTGGCCTGCGGGCGCCGTGGAAGGACACAATGGGCGAGCAGAAGCGGTCTCTACGGACTCGGGCCATGTCAGGCGGCTCACCGTTGAAATGGTGGCTATACCGCTCGTCGAGATAGATGCCCAGCTTGATCAGCGTCAGGCCTACAAGGCGGTCACCCCATGTCTCATCGAGAGAGTCGATATATGACTGAGCGACGATGTCGGGGCGATGGAATAGTCGCCGCATGACCTCCCGCGAGAGCACAATGCCAGAGCCTCCGTGTGCAAATCGAGACTTGTAGTCACCTACGGCGTTGCCCAAGTAGTAGGGCCTTGAGGGGTCCAAATGGCTCAAGAGTAAATGCAATGAGGGCTCAATCAAGAAGGTATCGTCATCCAGGATGATGTACCATTGCTTTTCAGGCATCAGTTTGTAAGCCAACTCCATGCCGGCTATGAACTTGACCGCTCAGACGTTAGCATATTTGCGAGACAGGGGATATCAGGGCCATTGTTGTTTTGTGAATTACCTTGAGCGCGTCCAGCTCCCACCCAAACTCTTGGCCAATCTCCATCGCCTTCTCTTCATCGGCCGAGTTGATTGCTTCTTGAAGGGAGCGATACTTGGCAAGGCGGGGGTGGCCTTGAAGCGACGGATCAACCTTGGGCTTCATCATCGTGTTAACAACATTAAACACAAAAGGCAGCCCATCATCTGTCTGATTGTTTGGCGTCCAGTCTCCAACGACGATGAAATTCTTTTCATCACTTGGAATGTTTCCACTGTGAGAGAAAGCCTTCATCAGTGCGGGCACCCGATGGCGAGTGCCATAGCCCGTTTTTACGAGATAGCCGACCTCGTCTCGCAAATTTAGAGGATATAGCGGAGGTTGTTGGTATAGCCAAGCGTCTCGGTCCGTGACTGACGCTCGGAGGGAGTTGAATAAGCGAGAAGCGTTGAAATTGATGGAGAGGCGGATTGGCGAGGTAGGAGGGAGTAGAAGAAATGTGGTGCTGAGGGTGATGAAGAGGCTGGTGAACAGGAGGATGAAGCGCCGGCGAGTAGGTCGTGGTATGAATACCATGATGACTAGAGCAACTGATTAGATCTCGCAGATACACCTTTCTGATGAATCAAACGAGATGCTGCTAATCCACACAAAGACACCCCTCAGCCTTTAACCACAGCGCAACGCAAGCAGCACATAGTAATTCGACGACAAATTAAAAGAGACAGACAAACAACCTCTCCAAATTATCGCTGATGATACTGAGCCACTATGACAGCTCCCCTGTTTAAAACAGTTACGGCCCAGTCTTTTCTATTCAACAACCTCCTAGTGACATATTTTTTCCCCCTCTCTATCCTCCGACGACGGCCGAAGGCTGCATAAAGGATATGGAGTTTTGGTAGCCAAGCCTAAGCCTCCTCTTAATACGTGTACTCGTATGACATCGAGTTTCTCCCGTGTATGACACGAGAGCTCCGTAGTCTGTGCGACGATCCCTCCACTTAGGGCGTCATTAGTAGAAATACCCAGCCACAGTCCCTTTCTCTCTGTCTTTTGCTCTCCTATGTTTTCCCACTCGTATAGGCTGAAGCTGATACAGTCTTTTGTGTTCCACCTTTTGATCGTCAAACGCGAAACTCGCTCACTGGGGTTGCGCTTGGTTGCGTTGTCGGGTTGTTAGCAGGATGATCGACAAAGCAGCTTACGCGTGTTTATGGGCACCAGAGGTGTGGATTATTCTCTTTATAAAAAGAGGCCTGCTTACAATATTTAACATGGCTACTATCGTGATTTTTTTCGACATGCGTAGATGGAACTTGGAGTTGTTTTGACTAAATGGATGTCTGTACAACTCTGTTCTGGCTTCTTTCCCTATACATAAGCAGCTACCCATTTGCTTTAGTCTAGTTCTACTATTGACACTTGACACTACGATCTTCGACTACAAGTAATCAGCACTACGTCTACTAAGCAAGGTAAAGCTACTACCGTAGAATAATCCAAGGTTAATAATAATAACTGGTGCCTATCATCAGCATGCCCTCATAAGATTAGGTGGGCAAATTAGTAGCTGGGGGATCTTTGCAATTTAAGCTTAATTATGAAAATAAGCAGCATTATGCCCGCCGGAGATGAAGCAACTTCTATATAAAGATTCTTTCGCCGTGGGTGCCAAAAAAAAGAAAAGAAAGAAAAAAAAAAGATTACCCAATTACGGGGCAAAGCGGAAGGCCCATAGTAAATTCTCTTCTAGAACAAATTTGCGAAGGGAAATTATAGCTTCTTTTTGCCTGTTCCCATGAAATGCTGAATCGTCATCAACCACAAAGGTTCATTTGGCATTTGGGTCTAATTAAACGACTTCCAATCCAATATTAAACCGCGGATATGCCCCAAATCCACTCATAATATTACAACGCTGCGACGGCTGCTCTTTTTTTAGATCCAATGCTGCTACTCATGCCACTACTACTGCTACAAGTACCTGTACTCTCTTACAATGAATGAAAAAATGTCTTCTTCTCGTACAAGCCATCTTCCGCACCGCCCCCTTTCTCTCTCTCCTATGTCCAATCATACTTCTCTCTCTCTCCTATTTCCAATAATACTTCTCCCTCTCTCCTATGTCCAATAATACTTCTCTCCACCGCGCAGTCCATACTTGTATGTCCAATGTAGTTTTTTCCGCGGCCCAAGCAAAAGCCGACAAGGTTCTAAGTTCAGATATGTTCTTCTTTTTTTGGTTTCCCCCGGGCGAACTTTCTACAGTAGTACACAAACCCCCTGAAATTAAACAAGACGAAAAAAACGCCGGACAAATGCAAAAAAGAGCAAAGAAGAACAAAACAGAAGAAGAAAAGAGGAAAGGTTTCCAAATCGTGAATACTTCGTAATAGGCATTCAAAAAAAAAAGAAGAAGAAGAAGAAGAAAAAGACTTGTGTGCCGAGGTACAATGGGCGGCTGTACTTTCAAGGGGCAATGATGTATGTACTTTCATTCTTCCGCCTCCAGCTCGTAAAACAGCAGGTATACCTCTTTCTGCATGCCCAAGACCTCGCTTGTCTTGGCCTCGCGTACCTTTTCGTCACTCACTCGCCACCACTTGTCCGCGGGCCTCTTCTTCTTCGGTCGTGGATGAGGCTTGCTAACGCCCAGGGGGCTGGGTGACGAGGATCCGTTGAGGCTCGCTCTGGGAGGCGCAAGCTTGGACAGCGCTGACTTGGTAGATGCAGCGACAGATCGAAGGCTGCTGGTCTCGCCGTCTCTGCCATTTGTTAGGTCGACAGGGACGCTTCGAGGGGGTCCTGCAGCAGATTCTAGCGACGGCGTAGACGGAGTCGTGTCCGAGGACGGCGAGAGTAGATCGGGAGTCGATATTGAGGGGCTGTCAGATCGGAGCGCCGAGATTTGCGGCGTTGAAATGGGCGTCGGTGTCTTGCTGTAGATTTCAGAGGGCTGAAAGGTATTGATGTTTGCATAGGGAGACGGCGCATTCTGGCGCCTAAATGCTTCGTAGTGACCACTATTATGGCCTCCTCGATGTGTCACCACACCCAGGAGCTTGTATTTGCGCTGCTCGATGACGCTTCCTAGCGGCAGCTGCTCGGGAAAGGCGACCTTGGCCGAGTTTTTCTGCGTGACCTGACCGATGCCGTAGATGGATCGGGACAGATGAATGGCCAGGATTTTGGGAAACGTAGACATGCGCGTCGTCTTGGCGATTCTCCTCTTGGGCGCATATCGAATGTCGCCGAGTTCGACATCCTCAGGCGGCTGTTCCGGGTCGAGCGCAATGGCCATCTTCAACTTTTCAATCTTGTCTTGGGCGTCAGCCTTGAAGCTCTCGGATGTCGATTTGGCCATCTCGTGCTCGAGGTTGGTCCGGGTCTGCACCAGGCGACACATTTCGCACTTGAAGTCGTCGATATATTCCGTCTTAAAAATACCGTCAAAGCATGCGTTGAGCGTTGTCGATGAGACCTGCGGGACTGCGAGCGTCAGACTGCAGAAAGTCTCCTCCCGGGGCTTGGTGGTGTAGCCGCAGGTTTGGCACTGGATATGCGATTCGTATTTGCCCTCCAGCGGAAAACCCTCCTCGAGTTCTAGCGGAGGCTTGTTCTGGATCTCGCGAACGGCTCTCTGCACATCGGCCAGATCGATGTTGACTGCAATCTCGGTCTCGGATCCCGCTACAGTAGATGCTTCCAATCCCAATCCGTTGATTTCGACAGCGTCATCCGACTTGTCAGTGTCGTTGCCATCCTTGTCCTTGTCTTTGGTGCTATTCGTACTCGATTCGGTCACTGCCGCCGCAATGCCCAGCTTCCGAGCATGCAGGCGAGCGCGTTGGCCGGCGTGATACTCGTCCTTTAGCCTCTCTGCCACAATCTGCAGAAACTCTTGCGCATCCTGCTGCTGCCTGCTGATGCGCTGCTTGAACGCAACCTCGAGGACCTTGACAAAGGGAAAGGGAGAAATGGCCTTTTTCGAAATGGGCCGCTCGTTAAGCGCGTCCAGCATCTCCTTCAGCCCATGTGTCACCAGCCCATCCTGGAGGCCCTGCAGCTTCCACTGCGCAAGCTGCTTCCCGTTCCCGTCCAGGGGCTGCACCAGGTTTGCGTATACGGCCGGGTCCTCGATGCGGCGGCGATGCGTCTCGCGGATCAGGTAGACGCGCAGCTCGGGCAGCCCAGCAAGTGCCTGCAGCACCGAGTTGATGAAGCAGTCGTTGGCTTGGTTGCGCAGGCCGACGATGGTTTTCTTGCGCGAGCTGGTGGTGTCGTGGTCGATGGTAAAGGTCGGGCCGAAGACGTAGATGAGGGCGGCAGCGGCGAGAGACGCCCCGGCGGCGTACGAGACAACCGACGCCGTCTTATCGGGCATGGCTGAGCTCAACTGAACTGAAGCTTCGTACGCGAGTATGTCGGGCGAGGATCTCGGGCTCGGGGGGTGTGAGCGAAGCGGAAGCGGAAGCCTCGGGTTTGGGCGGTGCAGAGAAGAAGCGGATAATATGCGACAGGGACAAGTAGAATAACTAGAATGAATAAAAGAAAAATGGAACAATGAACAAAATCAAAATCAAATCAAATCAGGCTCCCTGCTTGGCCGCGCACGCACAGGGCAGATGGAGATGCGGGCTGGGCTCGGCTTCAGGCTTCAGTTCTCGCAGTGACGGGTTGTCGCGGGCGGTGGCATTGCAGGCAAGGCAAGGCTGTGATTTTGATCTGATCCAAAGTTGTGAAAGGAAAGCAGAAAAGGCACTTTTGGTTGGTTTGTCACACACGCCGGCGCATTTCGAGCCGCCTCGGGTCAGGACGAACGAGATTTCCAATCCACTCCAGTCGGTCGGTTGCCGGCTAGCTTTCCCGAGCCTGTCCAGAGCGAAAACAGTAGGTAAGAGATACTCGGACTAAGAGATACGAAGCAGTCAGTCGTGACTCCGCAAACTTGGCACTGTCAAATTCAATGTGTCATGTTAACAAATCTCGACGGACAGCGGGGAAATCGAAAGCCCCGGATTTCCTGTTCCTAGCGGGTAGCGCCAAAGGCCTCTGGTCCAATTCATCTCTGTTCCAGTCGAGCCATTGTGTGTGTGTAAGCCGGAGAATTATTTTTCGTAGCAAAAGTGTCGGGTCAAAAAGCCATTGGATGGGCCGTGACAAGCCGACATGTCCAAGAAGAGTAAAAAAATGCATTGGATGCCATTTCTTCAACGGGCAGCAAGGCGGTAAGTGACAGGTGACGGGCTCCAGGTACAAGAAGGCCATCCTCCACATGCTCAAGATATTTATATTTCCCCCAATCAACATCCACCATGGAATTGCCCAACACAATCCTCTACATTATATTCAAGCTCAAGCATCAAAATTTGAACCAGTTTCTCGGGTCAATGGCTCAAGTCAATTTTTTCTACACTGGGGCCATAGGGCTTGGTTATACTTTCAACATGATGCGCAGGATAGATACTCCGTCGGCTTAATGCGTGAAGCTGGTCAAAGGGCCAGCGCTGTGCCATTTATCATTTATCAGGGCAGGGGCAAAGCAAAGCCGTCCTGCTTGAGAGACAGATATTGAGGCTGCTACTCATAAAAAGTAACGAATTAGCCCCGGACTCTAATCAGAAAGTGACCTGTTCCTTGTGCGGCTCTTTATGTATACAGCCGTCGTGCGCCTACAATGCTCGTTACCTTAGTACTAAGCTCACAGTTTTTCAGACTACACTGTAGCATCCGGATCAAGCCGAAAGAATCTCATCAAAGGTGGTATTTTCAGGAACCAAGAGAGATCTTCTCGTAAAAAATAAGATGCAGCTAATATCACAACAATTATGACTCACTGGTGCATAATGACGAAAGCTACCTGTGAGGCGCGAGATCACCGGCAGCCACCAACCTTTTATACAGAATAGACCTTTATCTTACTTTCCGCGCCTGATAGACTCATTTTATCCTTTGGTTAGAAATATATAGATATATATAGGTATCTCTAATTTACTCTGCCACTCGGCAAACCTATGCTAAGCTGATATATTTTTCCTTTCCATTTGCTACACCTCCCGACTTATCGCCTTTCGATACTGTATGAACCTTCTCAAAATGTCGGATGAAACTACAAATACACCTGCATCCTGGATGTATCTTCCACCAGAACTGCGATTAATGATTCTAAAAAAGCTTTCCTACTTAATCTACTGGTCAAAAGAAGGGGACGTCCAAGAGCGGAGACGTGAAAAATGCGCCTATGCTGCCGTTTCTCGAGAATGGCAGGCATTCTTTGAACGTTGGACTTTTAGGGACCTCACCTTGCATCAGTCAGACCTTGCAGAATTGGGCAAGATAACACAAGATAACATCAATCGCCAGATGTCTGTGCAATTCATCTGTCTGCGCATAGAACTCCCAGAATACGACTGCAAGAAATGCAAAAAAGAAGAGTCACCCGAAGAAGTCAGAGCAAATCAACGCCTGTTCACAACAGCAGTTTGGGACCTGTTCTTCACCCTATCTCAATGGGAAGAACACTGCGACGTTACATTGGAGATTAGTGTTCATTCCCCAAGCGACGCTCTTCACTATTGCCAGGAGCTCAAGACCCGAATCCATCGCCAAGCGAACATGAGCCTGAGATACTCGAAACCCAGAACAAGACGCAAGGCCACTCACGGCTGGAGGCGAGGCATACAAATCGACAGCCCCCCTGATGGTGCTAAACTCAGAGTCTTTGGACATCCCAAGGGACTAGGCTTCGACTTGCGTACATCGGTGGCCCGGAAGCTAGGAACCCTGCCCGAGGTCAAGGTGGTGACGTGTTTACTTGTTCGCCGGCAGTTTTACCGCCATTTCTCTGTGCCAAAGGCTTTGGGGCCGATTATGAAAAGTTTATCGCGTCTGGAGCACCTTTCGTACGAGCCGTGGCGAGGAATCGATACCAACAAGTTCTCTGGCCGGCAGATTCGAGACGAAGATCATACCCGTTTATTTCTTGACGTTATACAGCACCATAAAACTTTACACTCGGTTTCCATGTTTGAGAGCTTCAACCTTGCATTGCATACCCGTGGGAAAAGAGAAGCTTATCCAGCCTTGGGCCAAAGTGTCGCCAAAGTGAGCCAGAACTTGGAGAATCTAGCAGCCACATTCAACGTCGACGCCAAAGATTTCTTCTACGCCTTCTTCCCAAGCCAGAATTTAGAACCGCTGCCCAGCATGTCGTGGAGCAGCCTAAAGCATCTAAACCTTTGCTCAGAGCTCCTTGTCCCGGCACACTACAACGAGCTGATCCAAGTTGCGGCGGCAGCGGCACTCCAGATGCCAAAACTTGTATGCATGGAACTATGGAACAGCGGGACACACATCACGTCGTGCATATTCACATACTGTAGGTCACGCGGCAGGCGACGATACATAGAATTACTCAACACTTGGGGTGGACGACTTGATAAACAAGCAATTACGTGTTGGCGGGAGGTGGCGGATCGTGTTGCTGGCTGTGATCTAGACGTACGTTCGCTTTACCTGGACGTGAATGTGTTTGACAATTATACGGCTGTTCTGCAATATCTACACCTAAGAGGAGGGCTCTTGTCTAGGGCGTCTTTATGGGACGTGGTGGCAGGGCTCTAGATATGTCAACCAATCTTTGGTTAATTGACCATTGGACACAATATTCAATATCTGATGGACATCCCTTTGCACTATAAACAGCATATTTTACAGTTAGTACACTTAACAATCACAGCGACGAAACAATGAATGCCAATAATCACTATCCTAATTCAATTGTGCTATGAGAATACATCTAGATATAGCGTACAATGCATGGAGCCAGTAGGTATACAGTCCACCCAGCTCCTCTCCTCTTCCTCTGTCTCCCAAAATCACAATTAGGAAACACGAACCGCAATTTTTGTTTGTTTGCTGCCACCCAAAACAAAGGAAAAGTCGGCATCTTGTCAGCCGGTGATGCTAAGGGAAAATACATATAGAACAAAAAAAAAGAAGAAGAAAGAAAACCATCCAAATTCATCTTGAACAAAAAAAGGAAAAGGAACAAAAAAAAGAAACAATAGAGGGTATCGTCTAAGCACTGCTCCGCCCACTTCGCAATGACATCTTACAACTCATCCTTTCCATGCTTCGCAGCGTCGGTTGCCTTGCTCGCAATGCTTCCCACCTTTTCGCCCACTGATCCAGCCGCCGCACTGGCTTCGCTCGCCAGGCTGGCCACGTTCTGCGTCGCCGATGCATACGCCGCTTGAAGTCTTGATAATACACTCTCCGTGAAAGGCGCCTCCCGACCAACAATCAGCTCCGACACCAGCTCGCTCACAGACTCGTACTCCTTTGCAGCACCGGCAGATGCAGTTTCAATGGGTTTGCCAATGGCAGAGGTGGCACTCGCCACGACGGCCTGCGCATCCGATACCCATCCCTCGTACCATCCAATGGCTGCCGGGGTTGGCTGACCATAGATGTCAATGCTTAGTTGGCTAATCACAGTTCCAAAAGTCTCGCCAATGGCTAATCCAGCGTTGTAAATCTGCTCAGTCGCAGCATCGTGCAAAGAAGAAATAGATTCGTCAACAGCTTCGACCGCAGAAGCAACATTCTCAGTCGCCTTGGAGTAGGCAGATTCAGCAGCCTTTCCTGCAGCAGAAGCCATTGAGATTGCAGAGTCGGTGAAAGCCATGGGTGTGGGAGTTGGTGTGGCTGTTAAGGAGGACAATGCCGAAGAGGCAGCAGAAATAAAGTTGTTGTAGCGATCGTGTGCCATCCCGAGTCCAGCATAGTAGTTGTACTTGGCCTGCTCGTAATATTTCTCAGCCGCAGAGGTTGAAGTAGGGGTTGCAGTCGCTAATCCCAGAGCAATCAAGGCACTCTGATACTGAAGCTCCGCCCACAGTTTGCCCTCGTTCAGTCGCTCCGCCGCAATCGATTCCACCTTGCTCCAGTGTGCCTGTGTCGGGGTTGCCTGAGTAGGTGTTGGTGTGCCATAAACGCCAGCCGATGCGGCATCTACGACATCCTTGAATCTTGAGCTCGCTGCAGCAACTGCCTGGTCGTAAGCGGCCGATACGGAAGAAAGAAGTTGGTTTTGGACGGCCGGGGTCGGGGTGCCATGGACCTGGGCGGAAATAATGGACGATGCACTCGAATACTGGTCAGATGCTAGAGAAATTGCGCTGGCATAAGCTGCCTCGGCAGCTTTAGTCGCGCTAGATAGGAAGTTTTCGTCAGTTTCATCGTCCTCGTCGTCCAAGATGGGTTGCCAGCCAGAGACTACCTGAGCGGCCGCGCCGAGGAAAGTTGCCTTGACGGAAGCGGAATCGTTGTCCAGAGTCTTTTGATCTTGTTGCCATGAGATCTCGTCCTCATCCAGGATATCGTCCTCGGATTCCAACACGGCCTCGGCAGTTTCTTCAGGCTCGGATTCCAGTACAGTTTCGGTAGTCGCAGCGCTGGGGGTTGTGGAAGGCTCCTCCAAAACAGCCGAGCTAGATTCTTCATTGTCATGGGAGACAGGGATCTCGGCCGCGTTAACCTCGACCTCGGGCTCTACAATTTCGTCTTCTAGGGATTCCGGAACTTCGTCGGTCTGGCTTGTAAGGGGCTCCTGGGCTTTTTCGTTGAGGTCAGCATGCTCCACAACATGTTCAAAGACATTCGAGCTGGCGTCATCCACAATGGGAAGCTCCTCGTCCGACGATTTCTCATCCACAACGGCGTCATCAATGACCTCATCCGCGGAACCAGACTCCAATGGCGATGTGGCCTCGTCAGTTGTTCCTGGTGTTGCCTCTTCTGCAACAGCTTCCAAAACAGCCTCCAAGACGGTATTATCAGTAGCCGGCAAAGGCGTCTCTTCACCATGGGTTTCATCAGCGGTTTCTGCTGAAGACTCTCCAGCTGTCTCATCATCTCCCTGCTCGTGACTCTCCAGAGTGGTTTCATCCTCAGGCACGACTGGGTTCTGTGCAGCTTCTGCTGCTTTCTCCATCGCTTCAGAATCAAAGTTGTCGGTAGCGTCATTCGCGAGAATCTTCCACTGAGCAACTTGCTTAAGACGAGCAAGCTCCTTGGCAGCGCTAGAGGCAATGGTCATCCCGTCATCCTCGACCAGAGCTGCAGCATCCTGTGCTTGAAGCAGCGTGGGGTGAGTGACAATGAGATGTTTCAGCTCTTCGGTCCAATCCCCCAGGGTCTGCTTGAGCTCGTGATACTTTGCCCAATCTCTATAGGTAACTCCATCGGTCCAGGCCCATTTCATTCCGAGTTGCTGAAGTGCGAGATTCGTAGTCTCATCAAGTATCTGGAAGTGGACGTCGGCGGCTTTGAGAACCATGTATTGCAAATTATCGTCATACTCTTCCCGCCAGGACCTGATTCCTTGCGCGGCTGTCTTGATGGCTATGCCAGCAGCTCGGATAGCAGCAACGATTTGTTCTTGAGCATCGTCGAGTGGGTTGGCGGCATTTTCTGCAACAATGCTAGAAATCTTTGCTTTGAGACCATCAGTCTCCGACTCGACGAGCGCCTCGAGCTTCTTGACAAGGGGCTTGCCCTTGGAGACAATCTCATCGACAACCATGCGGTTAGCAATCTCGTCGATCCGGTCCTCCATATCGGCAGCGCCCTCTTCGGCCTGGGCAGCAAATTTATTCTGCCACATCTCAAGGTCCTGCGCCACCATCTCGCGGGCAATCCTTCTTTTCTCCGTCTCATTTTCCGCAGCAGGAGGGGCCTGCACAGGGTTCCAGTATGATTCTGTGACCGGCTGCTCCTCTACGCTTGAGCTCGGAGGGGGGGCAACAGATTCGGAAGCTGTTGTGCTTGCAGATTGTGTGCCCTGTGGGGCCGGCTTGCTAAAGGACGAGTATCGTGGTGGCTCAGTAGTAGTTTTTCGTCTCCTAAGCTCGTGTTAGACGACACGACGATAAGTTGGAAAGGTATTGATTGAGGAAATGGAGATTCACTTACGTAGAAGACGACGTCACTTCAGGAAGCACTCTAGTCTTTGCTCGGTTCTTGTACCTTTCCAAGCGCTCACCAATGCGAACGAGCTGAGGCTCTACATTCTCAACGTAGACCATTCGAACCTGTGGCCACACGGCCTTGTTGAGGAAGGCATTCGTCTTTCCCCAAACCCACTGAGCAGCAGGCAGGGCCGTGCCAGTGGTAAAACTCGAGGCAGCGTTGTAGCCTTGGTGCGCATAGGGTTGCACCAGTTCGTAGCTTGGCAGCAAGACCTGGTAGTACAACCGGAGAGAATTCATATGGCCGATCTCGTAGTAGGGTCCGAAAACCTCGCCTGCGCGCTCCATGTATGGAGCAATTGTTTCTTCATACTGCTTCTGGGACAGAGCACGCAGCTGAGCTACCTGAGGCTGGCCATGCTTCTCCCATTGAGCCCAGACTTGTTCCTGGCCCTTTTCGACCCATGGTCCACCGTATTGGACGGCATAGGTGCGCGCTGGTGTGAGGACGCTGGAGTCGACGGCTTGGTAGTATGGCCACGCAAAGTCCGCATATGGCGCAATGTATTGATCGTAGTATGGCAGCGTGTATGGGGCGACGGCGGCTTTGGCTTGGAAGTACGGTTTGCAGATGAAGGGAGAGTCTTGATCGCATTCCTCAAGGGTGGAAGGACAGCGGAAGAGAAGCGTGAGGATAAAGGCCCAGGTCGCAAGTCTGTGTATTCAATCGTCGATCAGCACATGTTGGTTCCCCCGCGCATGACAGGCCAAGCTGCAGCAAGCCACAAGCGACGAGGCGCCGCATCGCAACGTCGAAAAAAGCAGCAATTGGGGTCGTCAAAGAGAAAAATCGCGAGAAATGACAACTTACCTAGCGAAAGCCCCTGCTACCCAGCCCACGAAGCCGCGTCGAGGTCGTGGAGCAGCAACTTTCTTGCCTGGTGTCTGGCCGTTCATTTTGCCATTCACATGCGAGCCGTTGCCCGGCTTCAAGCCGCTGGACTCGGCCATGAGAAAAGAGTAAGCTCTGTCAAAGTCGTACTATGGCGAATGGTTTAGTCGAGAATAACAAGAGCGAAGAAAGAAGATGGTGAAAGTTGAAGTAGAGAGAAGTAGAAACGAAAATTGGGAACCAAGAAAGAGAAAAAAGAAGCCAGCTTAGAATAAAAGACAGCGTGACGAGCTAGCGGAGGTACCTACCATATTTCTAGTGGACTGGTGATGTAGCCTGGCAGGTAGCATTTCTGTGGATGGGGGCGCCCCGTAAAGTAGCGGCAGGGTATCGTGGCCCCAGATGTCCTTGTGGAGGTACCTCATTGATACCGCGGGGCACGGGTTTCGTTTCGCTGGCCCACCCCTAGAGCTGAAGGGGAATCTCTTTCTTGTAGCAGGGAGAGTGTAGGATGGGGGCGGATCACGGCAAGTTTCAGCACTCGAAACACGTTCGGGGCCTTTGCTTCAGGGGATTCTAGTCCGTGTGTCAGGGAGTTTTGGTAATTCAATTTGATGTTATTGAGAACATAATCCATAAGCATGAGGTGGACTCCACGGAATTGCTGTGCCGAGCAAATGCAGTGCACGGGAGGGCGGTTGAATTTTACAAGCTACGGGCGGCCTTTTATGGAATTGACGTGAATTACACCAAACATCAAACGATCTGGGCAAACAAGATACGCAAACAACACACCGATCGTCTATCGTCTTCATTCAATGGGACACGTCATGGCGCTGGCAAGAAGCTTGTTTTTGGTTGCCGTCGACATCAGCGATCCAGCAGCCTCGCATGGCCTGGAGACATGAAACAAGACGGCGATTGGACCGTCCAGTGGCCACTAAGGTGTAGATCCGCCATCATCAATCACGGATGGGTGTGGCCAACCAAGGCCGTGATACGCGGTCCGTGGATTGGGCAAGATGGACGAAGACTGCTAAAGAGATGATTACGGGGGACATTACGTATAGTATAGATGATAGTAGATGCAGCTAGACATAGTAGACGATAGTAGATGTCGCTAGACGGAGTGGATGGTGGTGGATATAGTAGATGCAGTAGATATAAATAGATACAGATTGACAGAATATCTAGACTACAAATGAACATGAGTAGGGAAGCCTATTGTCTAGATTCATCACGTTTTAATATCAAGCTGTACAATAAACGAGGTGATGTTGATGGCGAATGAAAGAGCAGCTCCAACTCTTGTGAGATATCATCCATCTATGAGGTAAAGGGTGGGCAACAGCTCTAGGCCAGCCTCAGGTAACTTAGCTGCGTGCTACTGCACTATTCTCTGACTTCAAGAAAAAGAAAATGAGAGAGAAGAAGTAGAAGACAAGATAAATCACAAGAGTTTCATACCGCTAGACGTGTGTTATGTACAGAGTTGACATGCTTCCGGGTAGCTCGAATCAGACACTCACTCTGACTTCTAAGAGTAGTCGAATTCAATCACAGGTTCAAATGGGCATTTTTGAGGGGAGAAACGATTGCCCAACACCGATATATCAGATCTTAGTTCTTGTCGAAGCAGTTTCCCGTCTTGTGTAATTCAGCTTCATGCCTGTGGAGCTGCAGAACTCGTAGATGACGATATGACGATATTGGGCCCCAAGGTGGCAATATGGCACCACCATGTGAAACCTTGTTTCTTCAGCTCCGTAGCGGCTGCAAGCTATTGGTGCGATAGCATTATATGCGAGTTAGTACTGGTTGCTGACAGACTATCAACCCAACATTTTTTTCCCTTCAGACTCAGACGAAACAAGGTTGCTTTCACATGCCGCTTTACAGTTCTAGATATCCGTCAATAGGTTTCGTGATAAGAGCCACATACTAACACGATGGCTAGTGTTTAGCCTTACAGATGGGCTGATCAGTATCATTTTAGCTAGGTGCTACCTGTTGTACGACACATCGACTCAATTTCTCTGTATTCACTCCATATACTCGTAGCAAACTCATCCACTCTGTTGTCTAAGAAGTGCACCTCTACTAGGTATTTCCTGTATTTACTCTATTCACCCATTTCCTCCATAGACCTATATCCAATAGATCTACGTATCTGCGTCTACTACATCGCTTTTTAATATTAAACCAATCATCCACCTCCTCCTTTGTTGCTGAATCACCCGTCTTACCTCACCTCAACAGCGTACGAGTACACGCATTTCAATGTCTTCGACGTTGACTAATATGGCGGATACCTCCATCTCTAACGAAAGTTGGACTCCAGCTCCGAGCACTCTACTTCAGAGGTACTAGTGTAACCGTGCGGCCTTCCCGCCACCACCATGTTATCGATTAGTACCCGCCGGTCGCATGCCTTGCTCCCGCCAAAGTCCCGAGTCTCAACAATCTACGGGTTCCTTCATCTCGCCTGCGCACAGACGCATTTCTCCGGAGTCCGCTCAACTTCCCCCATCCATTTTCTTCAATACATCAACTCCGCTATCCAGATATTCCTGCATCTGGATGCCTCTTCTCCGCTTAGACATTGCTGGTCAACACTGAGCTTTTCAATATTACATTGAGCCAGGACCCCTCCGAGGCTTATCCTTACTTATCTCGGTGTTCTTGTACAAGATAGAGGGGCGGAGACTTTTCACGACCTTCCTCAGCCTTTCTTTACCCTCCTGTCCCAACAACGACGACGGCCTTGTCTCGACTCATGATTCCTCCGACTTCTCTTCTTCGATAGCTCCCCCGCCGCGGGTATTTCTTCTTCTTTTTCTATCGCCTTGTCTCTCGTCTCGCCTCTCGTCTCGTCTCCCAACCATGGACGACGCCTGGGACGCCTCAGACGTCGGGCCCGCCGCCCAACTTCGAGATACGACCCGGCACGACGATGGCCTCGGCGCCACCGACACGGCCCCTTCGATATGCCGAATATGTCGTGGAGAGGGCACGCAGGCCGAGCCGCTCTTCTACCCGTGCAAGTGCAGCGGCAGCATCAAGTATGTCCACCAGGACTGCTTGATGGAGTGGCTCTCGCACTCCCAGAAAAAGTATTGCGAGCTGTGCAAGACGCCGTTCCGATTCACAAAGCTCTACGCACCAGACATGCCGCAGTCGCTTCCCGTGCACATCTTCGTCGAGCACATGGCCAAGTACCTGTTCCGCAACTTTTTGGTCTGGCTGCGGGCAGCCGTGGCCATAAGCGTCTGGGTCTTTTGGCTTCCCTATTTCATGAGGGCCGTCTGGTCCTTCATGTTCTGGGTCAGTGACGAGGGCCCGGGTGCTGGTTCCATCATGTCGCGCATCAACGAGACCAACAACACCATGTCTAACATTCCCTCGTCTATTCTGGCTATTGGCACTTGTCCTGCCAGCCCTCTACTTGCTGCCACCACCACGTCAGCGGCTGAGGTCGAAGCCGTGGTCGGGCAGCTCCAGGGCAAGGAAGTTTCCGATTACTTGGTGCGATTCTTGCTCGGTTCATTCACCTCTCCCTTGCTGGCCTCGGATGCTGAGCTTGGACAAATGTCCAATGCATCTGCAGCACCAGGCAATACTAGCCAATCATTCGTTACCACGACCCTTCTCGGTAATGTCGCATTCATTGGCAACCTGACGAGAAGCGCCAGCTTAAACCGTGCCATTGTATCTGTGCTGGAAGGACAGGTGATTACCGTTCTGGTCATCATCTCCTTCATTCTCATCATACTTGTTAGAGACTATGTGGTTCAACAACAGCCAGAAATCAATATGAGAGCCGCCTTTGCCGCACCGGAAAATGACTTCCCGATTGCTGTACCAGAGATTGTTCAGCCAGAACACTTGCCGACAAACCCAGAACCCACCGATTCGGACGAGGAAACCCTGGAGGACAGCGACCAGGCGGGTGCCCAAGATTGGCGATTGATCCCAGCGGACCCGCTCGCGGCTGCTGACGAGCAGCCATTGACTCCGGATTCCTCGAATCATTCCCTGCTAGACCATGAACCGTACCCCACTTCCAGTACCAACACGTCCTTACAGAACGACCAACTGAATTCCCAGGCACGTGAAGGTGCTGATGATGGCGATGCTGCGGAAGAGCGAGCCACTGTCGAAGACTATCTGCGAATTTACCGCCGTGCAAATGGTGATCTCCAAGACATATTACGAATCATCGAGGAAGAAGGGCTCCAAGAGAAGCTCAAATACTGGGTCGAGGTTACTAGGCGATCAACTATGGACAATGCTAACCGTCACGCCGCAAGCGAGGCTACAAGTGAGCCTGTCGCCGAGGAAGAGGAGCAGCACGAGCAAGATGTTGGTTCAGATCATGACACCCTCCCATCTCCATCCACCTGGAAAGGAAAAGAACCGGCCTGGTCTCCGGAACCTGAAGATGTCGATATGTCGGGCCCGGCCGCTGACTTGGAGGATGATCTATATGATATTACCACCAGACCTCGTTCAATGTCCGACGGCTTCCAAGAGCAACGGTTCGTTAATCCGCTGGCCAACAACTCATGGTCCTTTGATGCACTTCCTACAGATGACAACCACGATGAAGCATCTCAAACCCTGCCCGTCATCCAAGAGCAGCCCGGACAGGATCTTGGCGATATGCAGCCAACCCATGATGACGACAGCCATCTCAACAGAGAAAACTATCGGCGCCTTCCGGAGAGGGATATCCACCAACACCAACCCGTCAGAGAAGTCTACCAACGCTACCCTGTACATAGAGAAGTGTATCAGCGCCATCCGGATCCAGACGATAGAGACGGCCACCACTTGGATGCTGAATTCGAAGCTCAACAGCCTCACATTAACGGTGCGGCCGGGGAAGCCGCTGCCAACGGTGGTGATGCTCCAGCTGGTGGCCTCGTCGACAGAGTTGCCGACTTCATGTGGGGCAATTTGAATGAGCAGGATGCTGCAGAAGCCGGCCCTGTTGCTGACGCTGCCGTTGAACAAGCAGCCATCGCCGCCGAGAGAGCTGCTGCTATACGAGCTGTTGCTGAGCAAGCGGCTGAAAATGACGATCTCTGGGCGGGGGCTAACGCCGAGGATGGTGATGGGGTTCCCGCCGACGGCAACGCTGCTGGATTCGATCCCGAGGCAATCGACGACTTGGAAGATTTCGAGGGAGTCATGGAACTCATTGGCATGCGTGGCCCTATTGCAGGGCTTTTCCAAAACGCCATATTCTGCGCCGTGCTTGTGTCTGTCACCATCTTTGCTTGCATTTTCCTCCCCTACAACATTGGACGTGTCTCGGTCTGGCTCCTTGCAAGCCCCATGCGAGTTGTTCGCTTGCTCTTCGAGCTCTCCAAGTTGCTACAGGACGCCACTTTCCTGGTCGCTGGACTTGGCTCTTGGGGCGCGCTGAACATTGTCGAGATGCTCGTAACCGTCGTGGGCGCCTCCGCTAAAGCCCATGTCGTTTCGGCTAGGAAAATGTCTTGGGGCTTATGGACAGGCGCTGCTACCAGATTATCTACGTGCCTCTTCATAGACTTTTTCCCCATGACGACAACGGAAATTCACAACTTTTCGGCAGTGAGCCACGACGCACTCAACACCGTCAAATCAAACATCTTGGCTGTGTTCTATAACCTCAAGGATAGCCTAAGTATGGCCCGCGATATGGGTTTTGACAAGGTCCTGTCGACGACAACGACGGTGCTTGGTTCCACCTCCGAGACGCTTGTCAAGCTTTCATCCCAGCTTATGAAGCCCAGTTCGTGGGTGATTGATCTGAGCTTGGCCGAAGAGTGGCCTGCAGTCGATCCGCAGCTGGCACATTGGTCAAGCTTGGACAGATTTTGGGCAATTCTCGCCGGCTACACCACCGTGTTCCTGATTGGTGCCTTGTATCTGAAAAAGGGAAGCCCGTTCTCGAGGGGCACGACGATGCATGCATGGGAGGCCGGTGTCATCGACTTTCTCCAGCAGGCCAGCGGCATCATCAAAGTGATACTCATCATAAGCATCGAAATGCTCGTCTTTCCTCTTTACTGCGGTCTGCTTCTCGACGCGGCCTTGCTGCCGCTTTTCGAGGGCACCACGTTGACGAGCCGGATCGTCTTCACTTGCAAGTATCCGATGACGTCGGTATTTGTGCACTGGTTCGTAGGCACCGGCTACATGTTTCACTTTGCACTCTTTGTTTCCATGTGCCGGAAGATAATGCGACCAGGTGTTTTGTGTAAGTTGTCATTGCTCCAGATGGTCTATTTTGTTCTCACAATAAGTCCATGACTAACACTTGTTTTCTTTACAGACTTCATCCGAGATCCTGACGACCCCGAGTTTCACCCCGTCCGAGATGTACTGGAGAGAAATCTCACAACTCAACTGAGGAAGATTCTCTTCTCTGCTTTCGTGTACGGAGCTCTCGTGATTGTGTGTCTCGGCGGTGTTGTATGGGGCCTGTCATTTGCCATGCCAGGCGTGCTCCCCATTCACTACTCTTCCAACGAGCCAGTATTGGAATTTCCAGTCGACCTGCTCTTTTACAATTTCCTCATGCCCCTTGCCGTTAAATTCTTCAAGCCTAGCGACGCGCTCCACACTATGTACACCTGGTGGTTCCGCAGATGCGCACGAGCTCTTAGACTCACATATTTCCTTTTCGGGGAGAGAAGAATTGACGAGGAAGGAGTTTTACAGCTTCGTCCTGGGACTACGGCTGGCAGGCTCCCTCAGACGGGATTTCTGCTCGAGCTTGGGGAGGGGAACGAAATTGTACCCAAGACTTGGCGAGATACCTTTGAGGGCGGCGATTTGAAGCCAAACACGACCATGAATTCTGAGCAAAGGAGAGACCTCCGCCGCAGAAAGGCTCAGCTCGTCGATTCCCAGCAGCTTGTCAAGGATGGTCGATTTGTCCGGGCCCCCGCATCGGATCGTATCAAGATTCCCAAGGGGCAGAAGATTTTCCTGACAGTGAGCGAGCGCAACCACCGCCGAGATGGCCGGTCAGACGACGACCTCTATGCTTCAGACCAGTACCTTATGGTCTACGTGCCTCCCAACTTCCGCGCAAGAGTCTTTTTATTCATTCTCTTCATCTGGCTTTTCGCCTCGGTCACCGGTGTGGGCTTCACCATTATCCCCCTGGTTTTTGGCAGACGAATTTTCAAGGAGCTGATACCACACTACATCCGAACGAACGACATCTACGCCTTCAGCATTGGCGTGTTCTTGCTCGGCTCAGTTGCCTATTCGATATTCCACTACCACGTCATTAAGGAGACGGTTCAGAAGTGGACTGAGCAGGCACGCCGCGACTTGTTTGAGGGCAAGGCTGTGGGACGAGGAGCCATGATCGGCCTCCGCCTGGCTAAGCTCTTTTACGTTTACTTTGCGCTTTTGATCGTGTTCCCACTGCTCACATCGCTACTAATGGAGCTCTATGTCACCATCCCACTGCACACGTACATGTATCCTCCTGCGGCGATTTCGACTCTAAAGGACCAGGCAGTGGATCGCCACACGGTGCGTGTCATTCAGTCGTGGGTTCTGGGACTGCTCTATCTAAAATTGGGAAGTCGATTGATTACTTCGCTGTTCCCGGATAGCCGCGCCGCTACCGCAGTTCGTTCCATCATGCGCCGCGGTTGGCTGCGTCCCGATGTGCGCCTTCTGACACGAGCTTTTGTTATCCCAGGCTTGATGGCATCTACCGTGGCTATTTTCGGGCCGCCCATGATGGCGGGATTCGTTATCAAGCATGGTGGCCTCGGCGGAGGCGCCGTGGTCGAGGATGCCGCCGAGGCAGTAAGACTGACGGTGCTTTACAGACAGTCTTATCCTGCGGCAGCGTTTGCCGCCATACTCGCCAAGCACGCGGTCGGTCTTGTCAAGGTGACGAACCGGTGGACAGCGGGCGTTAGGGATGAGGCGTATTTGATTGGTGAACGCCTGCACAACTTTGGGTCCAGGGCATCTGGGACAAAGAGATCCAGCAGGGCCCAGCGGTAAATGAAGGTGGGGGGACAGCATGAATTGGGCTGTAATGACTGCATATATAAAGATTTATGACATGGAGGGTACTCGGCATGGATGGTAGCTTAGAGGAGGATTGGGCACGGCTCAGGGATTTTTACTATACTAGTAGCCTGAGGCTAGGTTAGGTTTCAACAGCATTATATGTACGTAGGTAAGTAATTGTCAACCAAGCGATACAAGGAATCAACTCATTATTTCTCTTTTTTCATTTTCGAGACCGCAAAATGCATATGTATATAGGTACATTCAGTACCAGCACCGGAAGTTTATTATATAACTACTAGGTATAGTAGCAGTCACTAGAAAAATATAGATATAGTAGGGAAATAAAAATATAGTAGCAGTTATTAGGGAAATGTAGATATAGTAGCTGCTCCCTTTGTAGGTGTATGGTTTAACTCGTGGGTGGTTGAAATTTTCCCGGTCTCGGTTTTTCTGTCCTCCGCTTGACTGGGGAATATCATGCAATAAGAGGACGGGAGCTTCACTTTGGGAGGGGCCAACATGCAGCATCCTGACTTGGCCACCAAGTACCCTAGCGAGTTTTAGTTCAAGCATTATAGCAAGATAAGAAGAAATCATGTATTTTGTTTCTTCAAGTTGTCTCCTAATACTGCTGTATTTACTAACATTACCTTTCTTGTAAGACTCACAACGCAAAACTACCCGGGAGCGTGGATGGAAGAAGCAGGGAAACAACCAAAGCTGTAATATGTTCCAGAACCAAAATTCCTGGATTATAAATGGAATTACTCGTGCAAAACCTGTTCGCCAAAATAAAGAAAAGAATCATACGAACAGTGTGGCAGTGGCAGCACCTTGGGTAGCAATGCTCGTCATGGGGTTTGTTGTCACCTGAAAGCACCATCCAATCTCATCTTATTTACATTCCGACGAATCAAGTTTCCCCGCGACACGGATCTGACAGTTACAAAGTACTCGTTACATGTTCGGCTCATGCAGTCGAGCATCATTCCTTACATGCGAAATAATTACCTGCATTCGCCGGGCTGCTGTGAGCCTTTTGGGGCGCGGGTTCGTTCTCCAATCAGAGGCACGAGTTCTCATGACTCTCCAATCAAAAGCGTGAACTCTCCAATCAGAGGCGCGAGTGTCGGCTGTCAAGTCTCGTGCGCATGCATGGATGCGTTGGCAGAGTCCACCTTTTGGAGGTGAGGCTGTTGCTGAGTGGCTCGAAGGCGGTATATGCAAAATGCAAAATGCACCCCGAAATAACGGAGTACTTCGTACATACAGCCTGATACAGGTACCGGTACCAAGTACGAGTTTGAGTGCTCGTTCATTGTCGAGCTGGTGTCTTGCAGCGGTTCTTAGTGGTCGACGGCGGTGCACCACGTGACCCACAGGGGATCGAGCCCGCTGTAACTGGCAGCAACTGCAGCGCCCGAGCCGCTGCAATTTGCAAGCTGGAGCACCTGGAAGACCTGGAGCCCGCTGTTGCCCATGGCGGCCACCTGGCCTAGGCCGCAAGCAGCATAGCGCCGCCTGCCGGTCGCCCAAATCTGATGCAGCCCCAAGGAGAGTGTCGCATCCAGCGTCACGGGCCAAAACATGCAACTTGCAACCGCCAACTGCATGCAAACTGCAGGCTATCGCGGGCTTCGAACTGACTCTGAGCGTTCTCACGAATACAGCCAGCATCTCTGCTTCTTACACTCTACCTGCTTTGCGCTGTTCACGGCTCAGCGACCTGGACGGACGTTACTCGGCCCGGGATCCCCTGGCGGCCAGAAACAGCGACGCCGCGCCTCGCGAAATTTGACTCGTTGCCGCGGCTCCTGGTTTCTGGTTCTCGCTCTTGTGGGTGTTTTGCGCCTTGACTCTCCCGGGAGCGCATCAGAAGCGCCTCCATTTGCGTGTGTAGATTGAAGTCCGGCGTCGGCTTCATCAGTTTCGGTGAGCGCAACCTTCTAGCGGCCTCTGGCGGCGGCTGAAACGGCCCAAAGCTGACGAAAACCCCGGTGAAGGCAAGTCGAGCGACAAACGGCTTGCGTTTACAGGCCTCGCCATCGCCAACCCGATCCGAATCTCTGCAATTTTGCGACTCCAACTCGTTCATCATCTCCAAGCGACTCTCTCTCAGTCTCTCTTTTTGCTGTTTTGCTCTAGCTTCGAGCTCTGTTTAGCTAGCTCGCCGGCCCTCCGACGGTTACACTCCTTAACGATCCACGATAAACCACCACTTGCCAGTGTTTTTCTTTTTGTCTCAACAAGTATTACTCACGACTTGCGCTCGATTATCCGGTGCTTTGACATTTTAGCGAAATCAAGCCGCATCATAACGATTCATTCATTGTCATTTTTTCCGTTTTTTTGTTACCATCTTACGTCGCACAACATTCCATGCCCACACCGCCCGACTCACCGAGAGAGGAAAAAGAACAAGAGAAGGGACGACGACACCCAGCCCACACATAGCTTTGAGCTTTGATCCACCATGGCCGAACCACCTTCATCGCCTCCTAGCGAGGCTGCCGGTGCCGAGGATGCCTTGTCTTGGTACAAGGCGCAGTACGAGCTTTTGGAGTCTGAGCTGGCCGAGTTCCGAGAGTCCAGTCGGGAATTGGAGCAGGAACTGGAGAAAGATATTGAACGAGCAGAGAAGCAGGAGAGAATCCTGAAAGAGAAGGCCGACGCACTGCGGTTTGAAGTAGAAGAGTGGAAGGTAAGTTGGATGCGCTCATTTTTTAAAACCCTCAATCGACTTGGAGGCGATTTGAAGAACCCCCCCTTTCAAATTACGCTTGCGACGCTTTTGATATTTCGGTTACGGCGGCTAATTTTCTTTCCTCTTCTTAACTTGTGCAGAGAAAATACAAAGAATCCAAAGCAGAAACAACCACTGCGCAAGCTTCGCTAGAAAAGGAAATTACAAACCTTCGAGAGGCAAACCGCACATTGACCCTGAGACTGAGAGACTCTGAGGTTGCCAATGATGATTTCGAACGCCAAGCGCGAAACACCACCTCGTCTCTCGAGGACATGGAGTCCAAGTTCAACCAGGCTGTTGAGCGGGGTGTCCTGATGGAGGAAGAGATCAAGATGGGCGAGCAGGAGCGTGAGGCGCTTCGCATCGAGTCACAGCGCCTGCGAGAGGAGCTCTCGGAGCTCAAGATTGAAGCTGAGCTCATGCAAGACAAGGTCAAGAAATACGAATCCCGCCACTCGACCATCTCCTCCGACATTTCGATTCTCGAGTCCCCCACCTTTGACAAGGCCGTGGATGCGTCTGTCGACTCGGCCGCGAGCTCGCCTCTCATCACCACACCCCCAGAGATCACCAAGTCTCTGGGAGAGCCAACTACCGAGCTGTTGGATCCACCGTCGCCGCCAATGTCGGATGCCTCGGCGCACATGTCGAGAGCGCCCTCACGGATCCGGACTCCGGCCCCTGCCACCCTTCGTCGGACTAGATTGCCGTCGGTGGATGCCAGCTCTCGAGCCCGTGGAGGAGCCTCCTCTTCGACAGGCAACCGGGTTGTCACTGGTGGCCGTCCGTCCATCAGCGGCATCAGCGGCAACAACAGCAACAGCAACAGCGGCGGTGCGCCTCTTCGGACGCCCACCCATAGATCAACCGTATCGCGCAACAGCAACTACAAGATACCCGCGTCAAACTCATTGTCGCACATCCGCCTGCTCACGGCTCAGATGCAGAGACTCGAGGCCAGAGTGCACTCGGTACGGTCCAAGCTCCCCGCCCCTGGCGGTAGCAGCACCGGTAGCAGGACTCCGCCTCGCCCGGCTTCTCGACCTGCGATGCCTAGTTTGACTCCCACCGCGCCGACATCTACGGCGGTTCGCTCACGCAAGCGCGCCACCACTCAGTCAACGGCATCCTCATCTTTCACTGGGGACGATCTAAATCTGACGCCCACCAGTAGCTATACTTCGTCGTCCAAGACCAGCCACACTCCCAGGCTTAGCGCGTCTGGTGTTAGTAGGATCAACTTTGGCACTCAGTCCAATGGCCGGACAACAGACTCGGAGATCAGCCGGCCAGTATCGCGATCAAGTGGAGCATCATCATACGCCAGGCCGCCGTCTCGTAACGAAATACCATTACCAACGCGGCCGATGTCGCGGAGCTCCTTTTCGGCGGGGACTCGAACCCCAATTGGCCGGCCGGCATCCTCCTTTGGCCGCGGGCACTCTGGTAGTGTCAGTGGCGTAAACCTGCTCGGAGAGGAACCTGAGCATGAGCCCCCGTACCGCACGCCTAGTAGGCGCGGTACCTTTTCCACCCGATATGATTTGGGGACAAGCATCAGCGGCATCGGTGGCCTCAGTGGCATACCGACACCAGGTAGTGCCATTCCCGCGCCGGGCAGCGGGATTCCAGGGCCAGGCTTGAGACGGCAGAGCGGTGCCAGGAGAATCAGCCTTAGCAGTGGCAGTACCAACACCGGCGGCGTCCCTCTTCGATCGGGCCGCGTCAGCACAACTGGATTCAGGAAACTGGGCGACTTGGGAGAGACTTATTGATGAGATGAGCTTTCGTGTCGAGATTTGCACAGCAACCTGTTTCCGAGACCTTACTCTCTTTAGTATAACTATTCTTTCCTTTTAGTTTTTGGTTTTTTTTAAACTTTCCCCAAACTCCAGTTCTCGCCTTGCGTTCAATTGTTTTTGTCTGTATTTTGGGAACGGGTGCATTTTGGTCGCTGTGACATTTTTGGCATCACAGAGGCGAACGAGGTGTTGATGATGATTTGATTACGGGCATGTTTTTTCTTCATGCTACAACGCACGGTTGGTTTTATTGCCTTTGCCTCCCGCTTTATTCGATTTTCTTTTTTATCTCTTATTTTTTTTTTACTTATTATACCTCGACCCTTTACCCCGGATCTTGATGCAGGGGGAGGTTCTTGTTCTTGGTACTACACTACACGCACACATGGAAGTTATGAAGAGATGGTACGGGCTGAGCTCGACAAAGACTAAACATAAATTTCTATAGATTGCTTTTCATTTGTCTTTTTTTTTTCTTCACCTTTTTTTATTTGCGAGGAGAGATGGTATTGGAAGGGGTGGGTTGAATATGAGGGATGGATGATGAGAGGAGGGACAGACAGTGAGGTGAGTGTGGAGGGAGGGAGGATAGCTAGAATTAGGAACTAGATATCAGAGATACGTAGCCCAGAAAAAAAAAATTGATACATTGTTTTACCTCTTTGTTTTTGTCTGGTTAAATGTGTAAAAAGTGAAACAGTGAGAGCAGAGAGAGAGATGGAGAGATGGTTATGTCACTGGTTCGGAGTTTGGATAAGCAGCAATGAGATGGGATCGGATTGCCGAAAGAGGCTCGGCCCGGGATGGGGCATGACAGTGAGCCCGAGAGTTCGGATTCCGTCTTGAGTCTTGAGGGAGAATGTGCGGAATTTACGAGGACGGAATAGGTAGGTAAGAGCTAGAAAGGTGCAGCAGCAGTGCTTATGTATGTACGAGTATGTAGCTGGAGATGGTAGAAGTAGAAGTAGAAGAGGTTGAAAGGGATGCTGGACTGGAGAGGGAATATGAGATCTCGATCTTGTTGTCATGTATCATGTTGGGAGCCAAAGGGGTAGCACAGTACTCATACAGTACATGAACCTGAGCACACTGCAGTAGTACAGTAGTAATGGCTCATACATGAAGTTCCTGGGCTAGGTGCAGGTCTGTACGTAACCTAACTATTTGCTATCCACCGCTCATAGCCGAAAAGAACCTTGGAGAAAAGAATAAGACGGAGTATAGTAGACACGAAAACGTTCACCCCCCTCAGGCTCGTTTAGGCAAGGCCTCAAGGTTACTTTTCTCCGGACCTGAGATAAGTAGGCAGAAACAATGAAAGTTGGCATTACTGGCTAGCGGTTTTATTAGGTATAGTACAGTTATGGAGTGTTTTACGGAGTGCAGTAAGAAAGAGGTGACGGCCAAAAGAAAATAACGACGACGATTAGAGGGAATGCTGGAAAAAAGAAGCGGGAGCAACGGAGGCCGCGAGTCCGGAGGGAGGATGATGGGCCATTCCGGTGAATTGTGTGGGACGTGATTGGCTGGAATGGAGGGAGGGGGTGTGTGTTGTGTGTGTGTCCCCGTTTTTGGACTTTGTGTGAATTGTTGGGTGGCGTGTGGTGAGCTTTTTTGGATTTTTTTCTTGGGATTTTCTTGACGTTTTTGTTTTCGGGTTCGGGTGTTTTTTGTTTGTCGGCGGTTGAATGTTTTTGTTTTACGGGGATTTTATATGGATGAGGTGGGAGTGCTGATGGTGCTTTGGGTTGATAAATACGTTCTACTTGTTTTGGCGAGAATATGGAATATTGTCTGCATATTTATTGCTTTCAAGGAGCATTGTTAAAATGCTGCGAATAATACACAGGGAATGAAAAAGGTACAAAAGTCGTCGGTTGAGGGTTGAGGTGAGACGGTTTGGCGCAGCCGTTCCCCCGAGCGGTACGGAGCATTTTCGGACGAGAGAAAAAAAATGGAAGAGCAGATGGAGATCCATCTCATCTGGGCTAAGGTAGGTAAAAGTTGGTTGGGTGGACACTCAACAATTGAAGGGGACCCAGAAAAAAAAGAGAATGATGGGGAGAAGCTTGGGGAGTGTGTACTTGGACGTACTATGGTGGATGGGTGGTTTGACTAAGTAACTTGCTGCTAGATGGTTTTTTTTGTTGGCTTCTTTTGATTTGGTGATGGGTGAGCGGAAGATTGGACTGTATGGTATCTTGTTTGTTGCGATGTTATGGAGTATGGGATGAGTTACACTAGATGGATTGATGGGGATGCGGGATGGAAGATGGGATGGGATGGGCTTCCCTGCTTGCTGTACGCGTAAAATCGAATCGGAACTGACTCTATCCGGCATAATATTTCGTGATTTGCTGTACTGTATTACAGTGTACCTATCTCGATGATGCAGCTTTGCCGCAAGCATCCATCAGGTTTCTTTGATAATGGTTTATCCACGCTGCTTATTCGCCGATGGCCGTTTTTGGGCACGAGTGCGTCCTGGGTTTAGCAGCGGGAGGCTAAGACCGAATCTCGGGTTTTGGGCGGTGGGGCTGCAGATTTGAATGCTTAATCTTGTTGCAGCGAGGATGGGGCGTCTTCTTTCTTCTAATTGCTTCTTCTCTTTCTCTTTCTGATGATGCTTGTTTGTTTAGCCATGTCTTGGGTTGAGGGGGGCTGGGCTTATCGTCGTCATGGAGTGAGTTCCTTGCCCTTGCTTGCTTGTTCCGTGCCGTTGATAATCTTGCGGTCCGCGGGGGCCGAGGGAGATGAAAGACGAGAGATGAGAGAGCTTAACTTCCATGTTTCTATGGAGTAAGCAAGCAAGGTGAAATGAGCTCGGCCGGCACGGGGTCCGTTGCTTGCGATGAGCGACACTTTTTGATTGTAGAAGGTGATGCTAGTAAGGATGCGATGCTTGGGTAGGTCGGGTAAGTTTTGCTTCTAGTCGGTTGTGGTAACACGGGCTGCATTCAGATGCATCCGATACAAATCTTGCTTAGGTGACATTTGATGTAGGTGGGCGGCATGTAAGCTGTAAAGTGACAGTCGGATACAGCTGCATCTGATTACACGGATATACAATATGTACAATGATGATGGTAATGATGATGACTGGTTGCTATACAATAGAACAGACGGAGTAATAATCACGGCCGGCAAGCTTCGACTATCATCAAGTTCCATCCCGTTCCTTCGCACTCCTCCCAGATCCTAGATCCGACCCTAGATCCCTCTCATCATCCTTCCCACCCTCGGCGCGTTACGCAGCGCCGTCATCCTCCCAATGCACTGTAAGCCAGGGTTGCAACGCCGGTCATCATGGGAACAAGAAGTGTGTAAGATGGCAGTCGAATCATCTGCGCTTCCGTCCGTCAGCCTGCTGCCCCCGTCACGTCTATCCGGTTCGGGCAATGCCAAATGGGCTTCTCTTTAATAGCTCGTGTCCACGTCCGGCCCTGGGGACTCCGTCGTCCGTCCGTAGACTGACTAGCTGCTGCAGCTGAGAAATTGGAAGGGAACGAAAAAGGACGTCGATTCGATTCGGTGGGTTCCAATGTGCGAGATACAACCTAGATCGGTCGGTGCCTTACTGTGCAAGTAATAATCGTACCTAGATTGGTGGCTATCTATTGATGATACTTACACCGTACATGCGTGGTGTTGCTTGCTGATAACGCACACATTGCATATACGGAAACGAGCACTGTGCTGGTTAGACTTGATCGATCGATTGCCGGCAGATAGATACGGGGTCTTAGATCGCCAGTGGTTGCATTGGTAGGCAAGGTGTTTGATATCACCCCCAACCCTTTTCTGTACTGTGTGAGTTTGAGTTGATGGTGGCATCAAATGAGCCATCCATTCATTCCCTTGCTCTGTGTCTCCCCCACCCTCAGCAACTGTACAACATCAAGACCCGAGTCTTTTTCTCTGGGTTGATCCTTTTCGTGAATCATGATGTATTCTTTATCCCATCTTCATCCCCGTTTCTCCTCTTCCATCTGTGAATCCCCTCTACATCATACAACACAAATCGGGCCCAAAGAGACGGAAACGAATGGTGCCCAAGCCCAATCTTTTGTACCCACCCTCACTAAACTCAATGGCAAAAGACATTCACCCACTGACCCCAACAGATCTAGGGCCGCCTCTCCCCCCCCTGTGCCAAGTGCAAGCCACCTGGAGCCAGTCGCCAGCCGCCCAGAAGCTGCTCCGTAATTGCAACTAAAGTCGCCCCGAAAGCTTCTCGCACACCCCCGGCCGCAGGGGGTCCGGCTCCAAGTCCCTCCAAGTCCCCTCCAAGCCCCAAGTTGAACCCTCCCTTGCCCCTCGTCGATCGTCTGTCTAGTCTAGCACTGTTCTGTTGCATTACATTACGAGAGCTGTCTCTGGGCTGCTTTTTCTTTTTATTCTCGGGCCTCCCGCACGACCCAATGCCGCTGGATCTCTTGTAATCCTTTCTTCCTGTTTCCTCCTTCTCGAAAGCGGGTTGCAAATCATTGTCTTGCGACCATCTTTTGCTCTTCCTCTTCCTCTTCCTCTCTGCCCTGATTCATTCAGCCTCATTCCCTGGCGGGCCAACAAGCTGGGAAACGCATTCACATTCCTACATTCCAACTCTCTTGTCCACCCATAATCCAATCAGCCCGTCCATATACCCGCGGTCTGGCTGTTTTATTCTTAATTTCGCCTTGTTAATACATACTCGGTTCATGTCGACTTGATCGTTCCATTTTCTGTGGGCAGAATCCACGTCAGACTACCGACCGCCTCTGGATCTGATCTGACTTTCCCCTCCCCCTCACTCTAAATTCTCTACTCCAAAAAGCCACAACTTTCTTCTTCTCTCCACCACAATCACATCTCCAGCCGTACAGCAGCCATGGCGGAATCAAATGGCGCCCCGAACGGCAACGGCAGGACGGTGCCTGTCACCCATACCAATGGCAGCGTCACCTACGCCGAGAAGCACAAGATCGCGGACCACTTCATTGGAGGCAACCGGCTGGCGAATGCCCCCGCCAGCAAGGTCAAGGACTTTGTGGCCGAGCATGACGGCCACACTGTCATTACAAACGTGAGTACCTTGTAGTTCTCGCCCTCGATTCAACTGACTGGCAGCGCGCTGACTTGTCAATTCCCAACAGGTTCTGATTGCCAACAACGGTATCGCCGCCGTCAAGGAGATTCGATCAGTCCGGAAATGGGCCTACGAGACGTTTGGCGACGAGAGGGCCATCCACTTCACCGTCATGGCCACGCCCGAAGATTTACAGGCAAACGCCGACTACATTCGAATGGCTGACCACTACGTCGAGGTTCCCGGCGGCACAAACAACCACAACTATGCCAACGTCGAGCTGATTGTCGACATTGCCGAGCGCATGGATGTCCATGCCGTCTGGGCTGGCTGGTGAGTTGCCGAATTTTCTTCTTCTTTTTGCCATTGCCGAGAACCCAATTGACTGACTTGATTCGTTTCTTTTTAGGGGTCACGCCTCCGAAAACCCAAAACTCCCAGAGTCCCTCGCCGCATCACCCAAGAAGATCGTATTCATTGGTCCTCCCGGATCGGCCATGCGATCACTTGGTGACAAGATTTCTTCCACAATCGTCGCCCAGCACGCCAAGGTGCCCTGCATTCCCTGGTCTGGAACCGGTGTCGACAAGGTCGAGATCGACGACAAGGGCATTGTCACAGTCGCGGACGACATCTACTCCAAGGGCTGCGTTACCTCATGGCAGGAGGGTCTGGTCAAGGCCAAGGAGATTGGCTTCCCCGTCATGGTCAAGGCCTCCGAGGGTGGTGGTGGCAAGGGTATCCGAAAGGTCACCAACGAGGAGGAGTTTGAGGCTCTGTACAAGGCTGCTGCCAGCGAGATTCCCGGCTCCCCCATCTTCATCATGAAGCTGGCTGGAAACGCCAGACATCTCGAGGTCCAGCTGCTTGCGGATCAGTACGGCAACAACATTTCCCTGTTCGGCCGTGATTGTTCCGTTCAGCGTCGTCACCAGAAGATTATCGAGGAGGCTCCCGTCACCATTGCCAAGGCCGACACCTTCAAGGCCATGGAGGAGGCCGCAGTCCGACTGGGTCAGCTTGTCGGCTACGTCTCTGCCGGTACCGTCGAGTACCTGTACTCACACGCCGATGACAAGTTCTACTTCCTCGAGCTGAACCCCCGTCTCCAGGTCGAGCATCCCACCACCGAAATGGTAAGCGGTGTCAACCTGCCCGCCGCGCAGCTCCAGATTGCCATGGGTATCCCCCTGCACAGAATCCGCGACATCAGACTGCTGTACGGTGTCGATCCCCGAACCTCCAGCGCCATCGACTTCGACTTCAAGCTCGAGGGTGCTTCTGGATCTCAACGACGACCCCAGCCCAAGGGCCACTGCACGGCCTGCCGTATCACCTCTGAGGACCCCGGTGAGGGCTTCAAGCCTTCCAATGGTGTCATGCACGAGCTCAACTTCCGAAGTAGCTCAAACGCCTGGGGTTACTTCTCCGTCGGTACCCAGGGTGGAATTCACAGTTTCTCCGACAGTCAGTTCGGTCACATTTTCGCCTATGGCGAGAACCGACAGGCCTCGCGGAAGCACATGGTCATTGCTCTCAAGGAGCTGAGCATTCGTGGTGACTTCAGAACCACCGTCGAGTATCTCATCAAGCTGCTCGAGACCGAGGCCTTTGAGGAGAACACAATCTCCACCGGTTGGCTGGACGAGCTCATCTCCAAGCGTCTTACCGCTGAGCGACCCGACACTATGCTGGCCGTCGTGTGCGGTGCCATCACCAAGGCCCACATTACGAGCGAGGCTCTGCTGGCTGACTACCGTGCTGGCCTGGAGAAGGGCCAGGTGCCTTCCAAGGAGATTCTCAAGACCGTCTTCACCATCGACTTCATCTACGAGGGCTTCCGATACAAGTTCACCGCCACCCGTGCCAGTCTCGACACCTACCACCTCTTCATCAACGGCTCCAAGTGCTCTGTCGGCGTCCGTGCCCTCAGCGACGGTGGTCTCCTCATTCTCCTCGACGGCCACAGCCACAACGTCTACTGGAAGGAGGAGGTTGGCGCCACTCGTCTCTCCGTCGACAGCAAGACCTGTCTGCTGGAGCAGGAGAACGATCCTACCCAGCTGCGAACCCCCAGTCCCGGTAAGCTCGTCAAGTATTCCGTCGAGAACGGTGCCCACATCAAGGCCGGCCAGACCTTTGCCGAAGTCGAGGTCATGAAGATGTACATGCCTCTCGTTGCCCAGGAGGACGGTATTGTGCAGCTCATCAAGCAGCCCGGAGCCACCCTCGAGGCCGGAGACATTCTCGGTATCCTCGCTCTGGACGACCCCAGCCGAGTCAAGCAGGCCCAGGCCTTTGTCGGCCAGCTTCCTGCCTATGGCGACCCAGTTGTCGTCGGTACCAAGCCCGCTCAACGCTTTGTTCTCTACCACAACGTGCTGCTCAACATCCTGAACGGTTTCGACAACTCCGTCATCATGGCCGATACCCTCAGGAAGCTCATCGAGGTGCTGCGCGATCCTGAACTGCCTTTCAGCGAATGGAATGCCCAGTTTGCTGCCCTGCATGCCCGCATGCCCCAGAAGCTCGACAGCCAGTTCACCCAGATTGTCGATCGTGCCAGAGGCCGCTCTGGGGAGTTCCCCGCCAAGGCCCTTAGCAAGGCTTTCAGCAAGTTCCTCGAGGATAATGTTGAGGCAGGCGATGCTAGCCTGCTCAGGGCAACTCTTGCACCTCTTACCCAGGTGCTTGATGATTACGCCGAGGGCCAGAAGGTTCGGGAACTCAGCGTCATCAACGGGCTTCTCGAGACCTACTGGGAGGTTGAGAAGCTGTTCCAGAGCCGTGCTCAGGAAGATGCCGTCATCCTGAAGCTCCGAGACCAGAACAAAGACAGCCTGGCCAAGGTTGTGCAGATTGTTCTCTCGCACAGCCGCATGAGCTCCAAGAACTCTCTCGTCATTGCCATTCTCGACGAGTACCGCCCCAACAAGCCCAATGTTGGAAACATCAGCAAGTTTCTGCGCGAGTCGCTTCGTAAGCTGACTGAGCTGTCCTCTCGAGCCACCTCCAAGGTCTCGCTCAAGGCCCGTGAGATCATGATCCAGTGCTCCCTGCCTTCTCTTGAGGAGCGTACCTCTCAGATGGAGCACATCCTGCGATCATCCGTTGTCGAGTCTCGCTATGGTGAGAGCGGCTGGGACCACCGTGAGCCCAGCTTCGATGTGATCAAGGAGGTCGTCGATTCCAAGTACACCGTCTTTGACGTCTTGACTTCCTTCTTCGCTCACGACGATCCTTGGGTCTCATTGGCATCCCTCGAAGTCTACGTCCGCCGTGCTTACCGTGCGTATATCCTTCAGCAGATTGAGTACCACAACGACGAGGCCGAAAACCCTCTCTTCGTCTCTTGGGACTTCCAACTGCGCAAGCTTGGACAAACTGAGTTTGGTGTCCCTGTTCAATCTGCCGCTCCCTCCATGCCTGGCACTCCTAGCGAAGTTGAGCCCAAGTTCAACCGCATCAACTCCATCAGCGACATGTCCTATCTCACCAGCAAATGGGACAGCGGCCCGTCCCGCAAGGGTGTCATTGTTCCTGTCAAGTACATTGACGACGCCGAGGAGCTGCTCCAGAAGGCTTTGGAGACACTGACCTTTTACAACCAACAGAAGCGACAGAGCAGCACATCTAGTCTTCTTGCTGATCTCAGCGGAAAGCGAAAGCCTTTTGCTGCTCTCAAGAAGGAGTTCCAGAGCCGCAACAACGGTGATGAGCTGTCTGCTGTTATCAACGTGGCTGTTCGCGACGCCGAGAGCAAGGATGATGCCGAGACCCTCGCTCGCATCTTGCCCATCGTCCAGGGCCTCAAGAGTGAGCTCTTGATCCGCGGTGTCCGCCGTCTCACCTTCATCTGCGGTCGCAGCGACTGCTCTTACCCTGGCTACTACACCTTCCGAGGCCCCGACTACGAGGAAGACGACAGCATCCGTCACAGCGAGCCCGCCTTGTCCTTCCAGCTTGAGCTTGCCCGTCTCGCCAACTTCCGCATCAAGCCCATGTTCACCGAGAACAAGAACATTCACGTGTACGAGGCTGTTGGAAAGACTGTCGACTCTGACAAGCGCTACTTCACCCGTGCTGTGATTCGACCTGGCCGTCTCCGTGACGAGATCCCCACTGCCGAGTACCTCATCTCAGAGGCCGACCGTGTCATTAACGACATTTTCGATGCCCTTGAGATTATTGGCAACAACAACTCCGATCTCAACCACATCTTCATGAACTTCACCCCCGTCTTCCCGCTCGACCCGGCTACCGTCGAACAGTCGCTCCAGGGCTTCTTGGATCGTTTCGGTGCTCGTGCCTGGAGACTGCGTGTTGCCCAGGTCGAGATTCGCATTGTTTGCACCGACCCCAAGTCTGGTATTCCTTACCCTCTTCGCGTCACCATCACCAACACATCTGGTTATGTTGTTGACGTCGACCTGTACGCTGAGCGCAAGTCTGACAAGGGCGACTGGGTCTTCCACAGCATTGGCGGAACCAAGGACAAGGGGCCTATGCACTTGCTCTCCGTCTCTACGCCTTATGCTACCAAGAACTGGCTCCAGCCCAAGCGATACAAGGCTCACTTGATGGGTACCCAGTACGTGTACGACTTCCCCGAGTTGTTCCGCCAAGCCATCCAGAACAGTTGGGTCAAGGCTGTTAAGAAGCAGCCTGCGCTGGCCGCTCAGCAGCCCAAGGTCGGTGACTGTATTACATTCACGGAACTTGTGGTTGACGACAAGGACAACCTCGATGAGGTCAACCGTGAACCCGGAACCAACACTTGTGGTATGGTTGGATGGATCATCAAGGCTAGAACTCCCGAGTACCCTACCGGCCGTCGCTTCATTGTTGTCGCCAACGACATCACTTACAAGATTGGTTCGTTTGGCCCTAAGGAAGATGACTTCTTCCACAAGTGCACGCAGCTGGCTCGCAAGCTCGGAATTCCTCGCATCTACCTGTCTGCCAACTCTGGTGCCCGCCTGGGTCTCGCAGACGAGCTGATGCCTCACTTCAAGGTCGCATGGAACGATGCCACCAAGCACGAGGGAGGATTCCGCTACCTGTACCTGGATGAGAAGATCAAGCAGCTCTACAAGGACGAGGTCATCACTGAGGAAGTGGTCGAAAACGGTGAGAAGCGACACAAGATTGTCACCATCATTGGAAGGGAGGATGGTCTTGGTGTTGAGTGCTTGAGGGGATCCGGTCTCATTGCCGGTGCCACCAGCCAGGCTTACAACGACATCTTTACCATTACCTTGGTCACCTGCCGCTCAGTCGGTAAGTATTTTTGCAATCTGTTTCTATCCTTGGATGTATTTGACTAATGTTTCTTGTTCCCAGGTATCGGTGCTTACCTTGTCCGTCTTGGCCAGCGTGCTGTCCAGATTGAGGGCCAGCCCATCATCCTTACTGGTGCTCCTGCTCTAAACAACCTGCTTGGTCGTGAGGTTTACTCCTCCAACCTCCAGCTTGGTGGCACTCAGATCATGTACCGCAACGGTGTCTCACATATGACTGCCAATGATGACTTTGAGGGTGTCTCCAAGATTGTTGAGTGGATGGCATTTGTGCCTGAGAAGCGTGGCGGACCTGTTCCCGTCATCCCAAGCATTGACGGCTGGGATCGTGACATTTCTTACCACCCTCCCCAGAAGCAGCCTTATGATGTTCGATGGATGATTGGCGGTAAGCAGGAAGACGACGGTTCTTTCCAGAGCGGTCTGTTCGACAAGGACTCCTTTGTTGAGGCCCTTGGCGGCTGGGCCCGAACCGTCGTTGTTGGTCGCGCTCGTCTTGGCGGTATCCCTATGGGTGTTATCGCTGTCGAGACGCGCAGCGTTGAGAACATTACGCCTGCTGATCCCGCCAACCCCGACTCTATCGAGCAGATCACCAACGAAGCTGGTGGTGTCTGGTACCCCAACTCTGCTTTCAAGACTGCCCAGGCCATCAACGACTTCAACAACGGTGAACAGCTTCCTCTCATGATCTTGGCCAACTGGCGTGGTTTCTCCGGTGGTCAGCGAGACATGTACAACGAGGTGCTCAAGTATGGTTCATTCATTGTCGATGCCCTGGTCAAGTACGAGCAGCCCATCTTTGTGTACATTCCTCCCTTTGGTGAGCTCCGTGGTGGTTCATGGGTCGTTGTTGACCCTACTATCAACCCTACTGCTATGGAGATGTACGCTGACAACGAGGCTCGCGGTGGTGTCCTTGAGCCCGATGGTATGATTGGTATCAAGTACCGCAAAGACAAGCAGCTGGAGACTATGGCTCGTCTGGATCCTACCTACGCCGAGCTCAAGAAGAAGCTGGAGGACAAGGCTCTCCCCAGCGATGAGGCCGAGAAGATTAAGCAGCAGCTTACCATTCGTGAGAAGCAGCTGCTGCCCATCTACTCGCAGATTGCTGTCCAGTTCGCTGATCTGCACGACCGTGCCGGCCGCATGAAGGCCAAGGGTGTCGTCCGCGACTCTCTGGACTGGAGCAACGCCCGCCGATACTTCTACTGGCGTCTGCGCAGACGTCTCAACGAGGAGTACATCCTCAAGCGCATGAACACCAGCTTCCTGCCCACTCCTCAGCTCAACACTGCCAAGGCCAACGAGGCTCGCTCCAAGGGCCTGGGCCTGCTCGAGAGCTGGTCTGGCATTGTCGGCTGGGACCGCAAGGACCAGGAAGTTGCCGAGTGGTACGAGAAGGAGACTCAGTCCATTGGCCAGAAGGTCGAGGCCCTCAAGGCCGACAAGCTTGCCGCTGAGCTTTCTGAGGTTGTTCGCAGCAATGAGAAGGCTGGCTGGAAGGGTGTTCGCGAGGTTCTGCGGGTTATGCCTGTGGAGGAGCGGGAGGCTATCCTCAAGTACTTGAAGGAGTAAAATGTTTAATAATATAAAAAAAATTAATTGGGACGGGTAGAGTTGGGCATAGTGTTTTAAGAGCGGGTGTATGGGTTATGGTTGATGTTTTATGATAGATACAAATTATGAGTTTTCAAGTTCAACAAACTATATCTCTCTTGTGAAGTTGTGACTGCAAATGTGTGTTATTTGTTCTCTGATATGCAGATGGGAAGACTCGTGTAGATGAAGAGGATGTAACACGGATCATATGAATAAGTAAGTCCTTGGAATCTCCTTGGCTGCCTGAATCAATTACTTAATTCTTTAGTTGTTATATACGTTTGCTTGATTCTCTATCTAATAAACGTAAAGGCGAGCATATATGCTTAAACAGCTTTTTATTATACCTACGTAGAGTCATAAACTCGGTGAGTTAACGTATACCAAGGGACGGGCTGCGGATCGGCAAACTATATAAAATAAGATGTCTACCATACGTACCAGATCGATTTCCTTCAATAAACTAAACTTTTGATAGAACCAGTTACTCAATTGTGTTCTCGCCGCGAGGATCACCTTTGCAGCACTGGCCGCTTTCCTCAGTATTTGTTAGTATGCCATTTGACTGATACACATTGTCGATTGCATCATTATTGGTAGTAGGGAAGCAACGAGCAGCTTTGGCAGTGGCCATCGTAGCTCGCACTTATATATTATTTATACTTCTGCGTATAATAGTTCTCGTCTGAAACGCAGATGCGGTGCAGACATACGGACTTTGTGTACCTATAATAGGTAGATTGAACAACATGTTCATGTTCTGTCCACCAACATCCCATATACCGTTTCCAAGATTGACAGAGGGAATTTTCACGTCGGTATCTTGGACGGAAGAATCTTCCTAAGCTAGTTGTATCTGTCATGATGGCAATTTGGCCATAATCCTTCCTGTGGAAACGATCATGTGGTAACTCTGGCACCTTGTGGCCTTAGACGGAGGAGTTCTCAAGGCTCACAATTTCCATCTCCTCCGCCCGTGCCCGCAGAGACGTCTTGACGTTTGGGTTGGCAGCCGGCGCCGCCTCCTACTCGCTGAAGAAGAAAAAAGCTTGGCATAAGACTTAGTACCCAACGACACATATACACTTTATAGTACCATTTGTAGGAGTCTCTAGGCTATGGGTAATTGGACATGGGCTTTGGTTGGCTTGTGTTACGCTGGCTCTTTCGTAAAAGCTTTCATGAGAGGGTAAAATAATTCGTATATACACTTGAGAACCTGCTGATTAGCTAGATGAAGGGAAGAGCAGAATCGTATGTTGACCTTGTGAATACATTCCCTCTGGACCAACCCGTTTCTAGTGTGCATGTCTACTTCTATAGACGTCAAGGTTCGAATTTAATATTATCTCCAAATTTTACTCAGAGTATAGTCGGTACATCCTAACATACCATCTAGCTGGTCCTGAAGATAGTAGAATGTCTTGAATTCATAAACTTGGGGTGATATTATATTATCAAGCTATATCTGCCCTCGTGTAAAAAAATCTGTGGTGTAAATGCCGAGGATCGATACGTGCTTACGCCCAATGGACACTGTGAACATCACGAATACTTCATGTTCAATTGGTTGGTAGCCAGCCAGTAACAGCTGCAGCATTAAATGATTGACGCCTTATCGTTGTATTGGTTGCGGCTGTTTTGTCGATGCTGAGTGGTGGCTCATTTCAGCCTCATTGATGCCCTACACACTCCCCACTCCCCTTCGCCTAAATATGCGTACAAAGGGTAAAAATATATAAATGCACATCTCTTTTGCCTTGTTGGAAAATATTAGAAAGACTTTTTGTCTTTTATCCTAACTACGAGGGGTATCCTCCTACCGTCATACAAAGACGTATCACGCAAAGATTTATACGCTGGTGGCAGCTCCCCACGCCCAGGAATGGCACCTGAGGAGAGGTCTTATGAAGACTACAGTGTCGGATGGATCTGTGCTTTACCAAAGGAGCAGACGGCTGCGACAGCCATGTTAGACGAGAGGCACCCAGGTCTGCCAAAGCCTATGAATGACACAAACACCTACACACTGGGCTCGATCGGCTCCCACAATGTCGTTATAGCTTGTTTGCCCAAGGGGCAATATGGCAATAACTCTGCGGCCAATGTTGCGGCACTCATGATTAGAGCATTTCCTTCTATCAAGATCGGTCTTTTGGTCGGGATTGGCGGGGGTGTGCCAACGAAAGTGAGGCTTGGCGATGTTGTTGTCAGCACTCCAAGTGGCCAATACCCTGGAGTCGTCCAGTGGGATCTCGGTAAAGCAACAGAGGGTGGCAATTTTGAGCGAACTGGGGCACTGAGTACTCCACCCATCTCTCTTTTAACAGCCTTGGCTAAATTAGAGACGGAGCATGAGCTGGAGGGACCGAAGATCCCCAGCTTCCTGGAAGAGATCAAGGAGAAGTATCCAAGGTTGGTCAAGAAGTACTTGAAGTCTGATTCACTTCAAGATCTGCTTTTTAGAGCCGATTATGCCCATGTTCGAGACCCATTCATGAATGCGCTGAGTCCCACTGGAGGGGTTATCGAATCATCTCAAGATGAAGACCTGGCATCCGAAGATGAATATGGAGAGCCATGCCCGTTTTGCGACAGCAACCAGGCCGTGAAGAGGGAAAGTCGGCCAATGCGTGTACATTACGGACTGATCGCATCCGGAAATATGGTCATAAAAGATGGGTTACTACGAGACCAGTTGAAAGACTCTCTTGGAGGAAACGTTCTCTGCTTTGAGATGGAGGCGGCCGGCCTAATGAACAATTTCCCCTGCTTGGTTATCCGAGGGATTTGCGACTACTGTGACTCACATAAAAATAAAGCATGGCAAGAACATGCTGCCGCAGTGGCAGCGGCATTTGCAAAGGAGCTGCTTGGTTGCATTCAATCTAGCGACGTCAAGGGCGAGAAGTCCATCAGGGATGTCATAAGTGAGGGTTAGTAGCTCCTTTCTATAACTTGCCTAGTATTATATATATGTATGTTTGTCCCTAAAAAATGAAGCAAGCAGTGAAACAAGATTTCCAACTCGTTATCGATGTGGCCACGGAAACACAAAAGCAGCTAGACGCAATTCGTGATGGTATGGTTGTAGTAACCCCATGATATTTAGAACAAACATCATACTGATTACAAGACATTAAGAGAATGAAAGAAAGAAGCGAATTGACACCCTCAATTGGATAAGCCCTCTGGATCCCCACATAATTCAGAACGACTACTTCAGAAGATGCGAGCCTGATACGGGACAGGAGTTCGTAAATTCAGAAGAGGTTCAAAATTGGATATCAACGAGCAAGCAAACGTTGTTTTCCCAAGGCATTCCGGGGGCGGGAAAGACATTTCAAATGGCCATTCTGGTGAACTATCTAGTGGAAAGATTTCGAGATGATGCCAGAGTCGGCGTCGCTTACTTATATTACAACTTCAAAAAGCAGCAAGAGCAGAATGCAGAACATATGCTTGAAAGCCTTATTAAACAACTCGCTAGCAAGTCAAGACCCTTCTGCAATGCGGTGTACCAGCTGCGCGAACGACACGACGCTTTGAAGACTCGTCCTCTTCTCAAAGAACTTTACAGCACCCTTTCATCTGTTATTCAACCCTTTTCACGAGTGTTTATTCTCATTGATGCTCTTGATGAAGGGGATGATTCTGAACGAACCAAGTTTCTAGAACAAATATTTGGTATACAGAAAAAGACTGAACTCAACTTATTCGCAACATCTAGAACAATTAATACTATTGCAGCTACATTTAGAGGATCTATATCTAGAGATATTATTCCTACTCGTCATGATATTTTCCAATTTCTTAACGCCCGCATGTTTGAGCTGCCAGAATTTGTATGGGACAATCCAGCTCTTCAGAACGAGATCAAAGAGGCTGTTGAGCCAGCTATCGGAGGAATGTAAGCATTGTGAAACTGGAGATTCCATTAAAGCAGTTCTAAGCACTAAACTCCGCACTCTAGGTTTCTTCTCGCACAGCTTTATACAGATTCCTTGGCTGGTAAGCCGACACCAGAGGCGATGAGAGATACACTTGAAAATATACACCAGGCGTCATCATCGGAAGATAGATCCCAAGTACTGAACAAAGCATACGACAAATCGATGGAGCGAATACAACAGCTGAGAGGAAATTTGTCTCGCCATGGATTGCTTATTTTCTCCTGGCTTGTCAAAGCCAAGAGGCAGCTGAAATTAGCTGAGCTTCAAGAGGCTCTTGCTGTTGAAGTTGGCGCATCTAAACTAAATAGAGATAACATCCCGACGGTTAAGCACATAACCCAAGCTTGCGCTTCTTTGGTGATAGTCGAGGGAGATACTGTCGAATTGGTCCATCATACGGCACAAGAATACTTTGAAAACTCTGGGAATCGTTGGATACTGAAAGCCCATGCCGAGATGGCGAAAATTTGCATGACGTATTTATCCTTTTCCTGTTTCATACAGGAGCTTTGTTTCTCAGAGGCAGACCTTTCGAGGAGAATCCAAAACCATCCATTTTACAGCTACGCAGCTGAAAATTGGAATTATCATACGAACGAGGCCTCGGAAGACCTGGAAGCATCTCTAGTGGTTGAGTTTCTTAGAAGTCCACCACTAGATGGCGGGTGGTACCAAAGCCTACTATACGGCTATTCAGGAAAAGATTTTCGCCATGGGCCTATTCCCACTGGATTAAAAGCGTTGCATGTCGCAGCTTTCTTTGGCCTACAGGACAATGTAATTGCAGAGCTTCTTGAACAAGAAGACGATCCAAACCTCCATGACGCAGAATCACGATTGCCAATATGGTGGGCCGCGTGGAGTGGAAATGACCGGGTCGTACGGCGGCTACTCAAAGTAACTGCGAATTTGGAATCAAGAGACACCAAATACGGCTCGTCGCCATTGTTGATAGCTGCTGCGCGAGGATTTGAGACAGTTGTTAAAACCCTTCTTACGGTATCCCCCATAGAGTCTAAAACTTCATTGGCAGATGGTTGGACGACATTAATGGTGGCAGCCTATAACGGCCGCAAGGCTGTTTTCGATTTGCTTCTCAAAAAGGGCGCAGATATAGAGGCTACAGACAACCAGGGTCAAACGCCGTTAACTAGCGCCGCAAGACTCGGATATTCCAAGGCAGTTGAATGGCTTGTTGAGAATGGAGCCAATATTGAAGCACGAGACAGTAACAAACGAACGCCTTTAATGTGGGCTACTACAGAAAAACGCGAGAATCTAATCAGATATCTGATTGAAAACGGTGCCAACATGGATGCCATGGATACCGAAAACCAGACGCCATTTACCATAGCCCTTCAAGAAAAGCTGAAGAGCATCATCGAACTCATTATCCGAAGTGGTGTCAATCTGAATATTATTATGCGGAATAATTATACGCCATTAACAATGGCCATTAACGATGGGGATAACGATATCGCTCGATGGCTCATCGAAAAAGGTGCCAGATTAAATAAAGAAGATGGATATGCCATGACCCCATTAATAACAGCCATTGAGAAAGAAAACAAGTACATTGTTGAATTCCTGATTGAGAAGGGTGCGGGCTTAGAGGTCAAAGGATATTCGACTGGCGATACACCATTGATATTTGCCGTGGCAGAACACCTTCGGGATATGGTCGAACTTCTCATCAGCAAAGGAGCTTCCTTAGAGGCTCATAACGAAGCGAATGCTGAAACTGCATTAATTATGGCCAGTGGATCGAAGTACACGGATATCGCCCAGTTGCTTATCGAGAGAGGCGCCAATGTGGAAGCAAAGGGTATCGACGGCGAGACGCCTTTATTTAGGGCCGCGATAAATGATCAGACTGCGGCCATTCAACTGCTTCTCGTTAATAATGCTAGCATCGAGGCTAGAGATAACGATGGCAATACTCCATTGAATACAGCTGCTCGATGGGGGAAGCTTCGGGCGATTCAATTGCTCCTCACCAATGAAGCCAACATCGAGACCAGAAATGACAACAGCGATACGCCACTATCTAGCGCTGTTAGCAATGGGCACGCCAAGGCAGTCAAAATGCTTCTCACTCATGGCGCCAATATAGAGACTATAAATAACAATGGCTTTACAGCGCTAATAAAAGCTTCCTTGAACGGCAAGTTGGAGGTTGTTCAAGTACTTCTGGCTAGTAATGCCAATGTCGAGGCCAGAGATAGCGATGGTGATACAGCATTAAGCAACGCGGCTGCATATGGACATTCTGAGGTGATTCGGCAACTACTCACTCATAATGCCAATATCGAAGCCAGAAATAATAATGGCTCCACACCACTAATAAAAGCTTGCGTGAACGACAAGCTGGAGGCCGTTCAAGTACTTCTGGCTAGTAATGCCAATGTCGAGGCCAGAGATAACGACGGCGATACGGCATTAAACGGCGCGGCCATGCTTGGATATTCAGAAGTGATTCGACAGCTTCTCACTCATCATGCCAATATTGAGACCAGGGATAACAGCGATAATACGCCACTGTTGCAAGCCACAAGATGGGGGAAGCTCGAAGCGGCTCGATTACTCCTCAGCAACAAGGCTAATGTGGAGGCAAAAAATAACAATGGCGAGACAGCATTGATGCTCGCTGCGAAACATAATGAGCTGGAGGTCATTCGACTACTTCTTAATAATCATGCTAATACTGAGGCTAAAGATAAGAAGGGGGATACGCCACTTATATTTGCTGCTAGATTTGGGCATGCGGAGGCTGTTCAATTATTGCTCGCTAATAATGCTAGGATTGGGTCTACGAACAAATGCAAAAACAACGCGCTTTGCTATGCTGTTCGAAATGGCCATAGCTCAACCGTAAAGGTACTTCTCGAGAAGGGAGCCGACACAGATCGTCAAAGTATTTACGGAGAAACATTGATGCATGAGGCAATTGATACGGAAGAACTTGAACTAGTTCAAGTTTTACTCCGATTCCCAGACATACAAATCGATGGAAAAGACAACGCAGGTCGCACGCCGTTATCGCATGCTGCACAGAATGGAGAAGAATCTATCGTGAAGGCATTGCTCGACTCTAGGCAAGTTGATGCCAACAAAAAAGACAATGAAGGTCGAACACCTCTATTTTTTGCCGCTTCAAGTAATATCGCAAGAATGCTACTCAAAGAACCTAGGGTTGATGTCAATTCAAAAGATAAAAATGGGAGGACACCATTGCGGCATGCTCACGATCGCGGGAATCAGGAGCTGGTCAAATTTCTACGAAGACACGGTGCTAGGAATAAACGTACCTGGTTTTCAAATGGGGATGCTAAATAGTATCAAATATATAAGGCTGAGAAGTCTGATACACGTATTTTACATGGTGAAGCAGAGATATGACAAATGAAGCGCCGACTACGCAATAGCATTACAATAGGCCCATTATGTTGAATTAGATTTGTACATTGGAGATGGGCGATTTTCTTTTTGGTGAACTTTTAATATCATACCGTCTTTGTATCGGTATCTCAACAACCCTCCAATTGAACCATTTTCATTTCTGGCTGACTTATGTTTGTCTTCACTTCTCCTCCGGCGGCACCCTCGTCCGTATCTGCACCCCATGCCACTCCTTCACAAGATCCCCCAAAGCAGCATTCACCATCCTCTGCTGCTTCAACATATTCAACCCCTTAAACACCGGCGAAGTGATGTCAATAGCATACATGCTTCCACAACCACCCGAAATATCCTGCACAAGCAACGACGTGGGGTTCAGCTTCTCCGCTAGGATCGCCGCGATCGAGGATTCGGCGGGTGACATGTCCGCTTCTTGTTCTTCAAGCTGCTCATTGGAAGAGGATGAGGAGTATTTCTGGAGGGGAGTCATGGAGAATTGGCGGGATGTCGTTGAGGAGAGGAAGCGGGTGCGCTGGGGAGAGAGTTTGTTGGTGATAGTGGGCTTGAAAGTGTTTGCGATAGGCGCAATTGCCGTGCGAGAAGGGCGCGAAGCTGTTGCGAGGAGGCGCAGACGCAGCGCGGAGCGGCAGGAGGAGCAGATCATGATTGCTATTATGCAATTCGAGTTGTCTATTTGAATTGCAGAAGATGATGTTGAGTAGAAAGATGAAAGTTCGGTCCAATGCTGTTGGGAGAATTATTCAGCGGGAATTGAATGGAGCTTGCCGGAAGCTGTAGCGTGCGATGGGCCGAGCCGGGGCTTTGCCGATGGCCGGCTATTGCCCGTATCCAAATTGCCGAATTGAGCAACTGACCGGATGAGGAGCATCTGGAGTGAGGTCACTTATAAGCTTAATCACTTGGTCGATATACTATTTGTCATGTTGTCTTTTCATCTTTTCAGAATATCAATCAATCATGAGTATTAACTATTAGAGCGTGTAGTTTAACGCTGTGCCGTACCAACTCCAGCTATCCCAATCCGCTAATGTCCCAAACAAAACCCATTGCAATGCAGAACGCCACAAGTAAACCACTTACACCATCAAAATCACCTTACAATCCACATCCCTCCATTCCCATACACCTTATCCTGCATCACACCTACCTCAGACCTCATCCCAACCCAATGCATCGGTATCTTATCCACCCCCGCCACCACCCTCCCCGTCGTATCATCCAGTCTCTCTCCAAGACTTCGGCTACTCTTCACGCTCTTCATCATCGCCACCGTATCGTGTGGGCCCCAAGCCGCGCGACCTAAGCTTGCAAGAGTATTCATAATGTCTTGAGAATGCTCTCCTGCGAGATGCTCTGGCGGAGTATGCGGGTTGGCGGCTGGATGGAGGAAGCCCATGAGCAAGACTTTAACTTTGGCATCGACAAAGTGCATTTCTTCAAAGTCGTGGATGATGTGTACCATGACGTTGTTCTTCATGGCGATAGAAGGAGGTGCGTGTCGAGACGGCGCTATCGTAACGACAGCTTCGAGCCAATCGGTGGGCAACATGTCGTTCAATCCTCCGCTTGCATCGTCATTGCTGCTCTTGGGGGGTTGTATGCAAGCCCAAGCAGCGAATACACCTCCCATACGAACTTTGACTTGATCTGACACGCCACTCAGATTGGCCGTTGGGATACCCAGTTCTGCAATCGACCTCCCCGTCCCTCGAACAACCTTTCCATCGAACTTCACTGGAAATGGCGCCTCAGGACCGCTCTCTGAACCAACCATGTGAATCACCGGTACATTCACCATCAACGAATCATATCTCTCCTGTTGATCTCTTTGCCGTCGCCAAGAGTCCTGGACTGCGTCTCCCATGCCGGTTATCTGATAACTCTGATATGCCATCGTACCAGCCTTTTTCACCGTGGAATTCGTCACAATGCTGCCTACTGAGCTGTTCACCACTGCGCTCGCCGCTCCGATATACTTGCTCGCCATAACTTGTCCTACTGTACTGGCAACCTTGACGCCCATCTCCAGCGGCATCGTACTCAGACTCGCTCCCCTCGTAACACTGATATCGGCAGATGTACTCGCCACGCGGAACACAGGACTTCCACAGAGAACCTTCTTGCCAGCTTCTGGGCCCCCACAGAGAACAAGGCGAAAGTAACCATCCGACGCGGCGGCGGGAATGCGCACGATGTGAGTTTCTCGCGGGACGTGCTTCTTTTGGCGCCCCGACGCCTTTTTGGCGAAACGCTTGAGATCCCGCTGCAGGCTACGCTCGTCTGCCTCGGACGTGTCACTCACATTGGCACGACGAGCAGGCGTGACGTCGATCCAGGATGAGGTTGTGCCGGCCAACGCCTTAATAGCCATGCCCATGTTGCCAGAGTATCCCTTTTGCTGCATCCAAAGCGTCCGCGTAGGGGGCAGAGGCTCATCTGAGAGGATTGTGATGGAGACTGAAGTTGAAGGGCCAGAGTACCATATCAATGCACGAGTGTGTCGAATAATGGAGTAATGTCGCGTGGACTCTGAAGGATGAGAAATAAGGCCCGAGGCAAAATATTGAGCTTCACCAAATGCCGACTTCCAGATCGAATCCTGCTGCTTCGTTTCCACGGGCATAGTGACCGCCTGCTGCGGATGCGGCCGCGAGAAGCCAGGTGACGGCGGAGCCCCAGCAGAGAGCCCAGAAGAGCTCTGAGCGCGCCGCAGAGGCAGTTCCGGTGGTGCAGACGGCGAGAGGCTGCCCGGAGATGGTGAGAGGCCCGGATAAGGCGGCGGAGGAGGCAGATCCTCGTACGGCATCATGCTCACGGGAGCTACAGGGAGCCCTTCGGTGCTGATCTCCGGGAGACGAACCGTGGTGGCGGATCGCGTCACGGAGGGAGTAGAAGTGGGCTCGTGCTTGAGATTGGCGGCTGATTTGCTTGGTCTCAGCTGTTGACCACTTGAAACTGCTTCAGCTGGTGATGCAACTGATGGCGATGGCGATTCGTCCATGTACATGTCATAAATGTCTGCTTGGTGGTCATATCCAGGCGCTGGGACGGGCCGCCGCCTCACCGGCAGGGGCTTACGCACGAATCCCACGCCAGGAGATGCCATCGATAACCTTAGATAGGGGCAATTTTAAAAAGAAAAGAAAAGGGTCGATCAATTATCCCTGGCCGCTATGAAAACGGATGGCGATGCATCACGTCTTATTTCGGCGTTGGGCATCGGTTTCCGGGCTCCCGGCCAGTTTGTAGTCTATAATGGCTCTTCCGGGAAATGGGTCGTCAAAGGGGGTCTCTTTGTCCTTTGTCCGGACTCGCTGGGAATTTGTCCGGCTGAGTCTAAGGCCTTTGACCGGGGCGCGAAAAGTTTACACAGTGTGTCGTGAACAAAGCCCTCAATGGTGGATTCGTATTGGTACGCGTAAGCAGATTCGCACCTTTTCAGCTTTGTGTAATCTCGTATACAAAGGTTAGTGTGCACAGAGCGAGATTGATATCATCATTTGGTCATTTCTTTTTCTTTCTTTCATTTTTTCTTTGTTTTTTTGTATTTTGTCTTGTTCACATTTTGACGCTATGGAAAATGGCTTGCTTTGTGTCTTTTAGCTAGCCGCCATGAGGGCCTCCAACTGAGCCGGCTCCTTGATTGCGGTGGTGAGGTTTTCATAGCCTGTCTCGGTGACAAGAATATTGTCCTCGATACTGTAGCCACGTCAGTATGTTATTCTGAGAGTAATTCACAGTAGATGGAAATGGGGATTGTTGGCTTACCGAACACCACCCACGTCCCAGTACTTGGCGAGCACATCCGCGTCAATGTACTTGCTGTGCTCGGGGTTCTCCAAGTAAGGATCAATGATGAATTTGCAAAAGTAGACCTGCAATGATGTGAGATTCAAATGCATCAAATGAAGCGCCATGGAATACTTACACCTGGCTCAACAGTCACAACACCACCAGCGGGAACTTGGCCTCGCAGGCGCAGGTTCTGGAAGATGACATCGGGGTCCTGGCGGTTGTGATTACCGCCAGTGTCGTGAGTGTCCATGCCCAGGTAGTGTCCCAGGCCGTGGGGGAAGAAGGCCTGGCTGGTTCTGGCCTTGAAGATCTCGTCCTTGTCGCCCTTGAGGATGCCAATGGCCAGCAAGCCGTCAATGGCAATCTTGTGGGCCAAGATGTGGGCATCTTCCCAGGCCACGCCGGCCTTGAGGATTGCCATGGTCTCCTTTTGCATCTTGAGGACGATGTCGTAGATCTCGCGACCCTCTTTGGTGAACTTGCCGTTAAGAGGGAAGGTTCTTGTCTTTGGTGGCAGGGTCAGTCTCACAGTCACATCAAAGCTTAATTGCCTCGTAATTTCTAGTCGGCACAAAGGAAAGAGGAAATGAAAGGATGGGTCACTTACGATATCAGCGGCGTAGTTGTCCCACTCAGCACCAGCATCAATCAGCAGGTTCTGCTTTCCAGCCAACGGAGCAACGTTGGTGATGTAGTGAAGAGTCGCCGCAGCCGTGCCGCTGGCAACAATGGGGGTGTATGCCATGTTCTTGGCGCCGTGGGCAACACATCGCTCCAAGAAGACAGCCTCGAGCTCCCTCTCGTTGGATGCCTTCTTGGCCTTTTCAACGACGGCCTTGTGGGCCAAGCTGGAGACGTAGTTGGCCTTGCGGATCATGGCCACCTCAAACTCATCCTTGACGACTCGAGAGACCTCGATGGCCTCCTTGAGGAGGGCAAAGTCCTTGTTCTCGAATCCAATAAAGGTGATGTGATCTGAGACCTGGCCGTTGATGGCATAGATTGTAGAGGTGCCGTTTGAGCTCGAAATGTGAGCCAGCGTCGCGTTGACCTCGGTGGTGTACTTGACTTCATCGACGTCGTACAGCTTGAGAGCCTCGTCGATGGTGGTTGGGAGGCCGGACCAGATGACATCGTGAGGATCGATCGGGGGGATGAAGAGAGTCGACTTGGAGGACTGGATGTCGTAGGTGAAGTAGCAGTCGGGCAGGTTGCAGCCTGTGAGGTAGTAGAAGTAGCGACGCTGGCTGTATAGAACCAGGCGAAGTTAGTACATTACATACATTCCATTGTTAAGCATGAACTGAGCTGTCTTTATCATACCGGAAGGGCTCGGGAGAGTCATTGTCCTCGAGAAGCTTGGTCATGCGGCCCTCGAGATAGAGAACGCCGTTGGCGTTGGGATCCTTCTTGCGGATCTGCTCGACGACGCGACTGGCGTGTGACTTGCCCGGGTACTTGCCCTTGAGCACGGCTTCAAAATCTTCGGCGACCATCTTTGCGTAGAATCGATGCGAGGAGTGGGAGAAGCAGCGACGAGTGTGTAGATGTAGAGGAGCAAAAGTTGATGGCCAAGATCGGGATTGGCGATGATTTGGATCAAGTTTATGGTGGGGGATTACGCGGGGCAGTCTGGGTACATGTACAAGCGCTGATAGCAGAGTTGGCCGATAGACTGGTCGCAACGCTGCGAAACCGGACATAGGGCAGGCGGATAAGAGCAATACTGTATTTCTGGAGTAAGCAATCAATGGAGATTTGCATTAAAAATCCGTGGACTTGCATCGTTGTCCGGAAGGGGGGCGCTTCCAAAAAGTTCCATCATGAGGCCTTCGATGTTGGGGTACTTTTTTCTGGATCTCGGCCTTGGACTCCGTTTTTGCCGAGTGCAGGTTAGGTACAAGTCCGAGCCATAGCTCCCGGAGCTGCAGCCACTGTGGCGCTGACAAAGGTTAGATGGAAAGCTGCAGCTTTTGATATCAAGGTCATCTATTACAGAATCAAGTCAAGATACAATAAAGATTACTGCGTTACGACAATCAGGTGAATGGCACCTAACAAATTCACCTGCAGCTAGCAGCATGAACCTATAGAGCACCAGACATCTGACAGCAGTCCTGTAAGAGCACATCACTGTAAGAGCCCCTGTGCTGTGGCAGCTCTCCAGTGCTGTAAAGTTCAAGGTTCACGGCAAACGAATGCACGGGCGGCGAACCAACTGCACGGCGAACCACTGGAAACCCCCGAGTTGGGGGACTCCACCCCGCTGGAACTGCTCAACTCGTCTCCACAGCGGCTCGGCTGCCAGCGGCTCATCTGGCATTACGCTATCGTCAACTTTGAATGTCAGAATATCTGGACGGCTCGTATCTTATCGAACCCAACTGAGACTTGAGCTTCAACTCCAACTTTTGATGCAGGTCTCAGCCACATAAAAATTTGAATGGGCGCAAAGTCTTGTACATACAGGAAGCAGATCTCTCTGCCAGCTATCAAAAAAAATAATAAACTAGTCCATATCAGTCTACCCCCTGCACGTGGAACCTCACATTAGTGCATCAAAGATACAAAGATACCCGATGGCTAAGGGTCAGGGAGATCTGCGGTATGGATGTCAGTGCAGTCAGTGCTGGGACCTCAGCGCACAGACATCAGAAGCTTCTTGCCCAGCTTGCCCAGGTGGCTTTAAAGTACCGAATACTTATGACATGCTGCTGAGACAGGGCTTTATTGATGTGTCCCGTCCTTGGGCCAAGCTGTTTAGCTGTTGAGATAGTAGAGTCTGAAGGGGCGTGGGTGCAAAAGCATTGTACCTGTATACATCATGTATAAACTCATATCACTTACAGGCGTCCGTCTCCCTTGCATCAAGCTTCAGTTGATCCCCATTGATCTGATCCCTGTATCTTACTAACCTGGTATCCAGCTGCTTGGAGCGGATGAACCCGAGGGTACCTGTGCTAGTACCTACTTGCACGTACCTCTTTCTAGAGCACTACCTGAAGGAAGGATGAGGAAGGAGCAAGGACTCGACTGCCCCTGGTAGAGCATGTAACGAAGCTTCTTCATCTCAACCATCTTGACGCAAAATTATTCCTCCAAATACCTTCATGGACCGCTGTCCTACTTGTGCTGATCATTGCCGGCAGATGCTGTACCCCCTGTGGAACCTTGCAGACATCTGATCTGTCCCGGGAAGCCGGGCCGTCAAGCATTGAGAAAATATTACTCAGCCGCATCACCAGCATCACGTCTCCCGGCTCCCGTCTCTCTCCCTGCATAACGACAGGCCATCAGCGCCATCTCGCAGAAAGAAGCCTCTTCGGTCGTGTCTTTCGTATACGAGTAGCGTCGTGTCGTCGCCTACGTGCTACAGTGCTGTGCCGCCCTTGATGAGTCTCTCCGGCTTCTATCCATACCCATGGCAGTCTCAGACTCACCGCAAATCCAAAGTGTCCGAGTCCAGCTTCATCTCGCCAAGCTTTTTACTTTTTTCCCCCCACGGCTTCAGGCGGTGGACGAGGGATCCAGATCTCTTCGACCCTTCTCCACGTACATGTATGAGACAGAAATTACCATCTCCGCGGAACCAGCTTCATGGAGTGGTGTTGTATGCTGGAGCATCGCGACTCAGCATGATGAGACAAACTTCAATAGTGTCCAATCTGCTGGTCCAAAACACTGACTCTTGCCGCGCTCGCCGCCATCTCTCTTAACGCCGGCCTCCTGATGGCCAAGCAATGTCCGCACCGCCATGCTGCCTGACAATTGCTCAAGACAAAGAGAGCCACGCGCGTCATAAGACTTCAATAGTCCATATCATGTCTTAGGGCACTTGGTGAGCGCCCAAATGCACATCCGCGAACATCGGAATACGCTCGCTGGGCGTGCATGGGGGCTCTGCTCTGTGAGCGGAAGACGGCTCGGATGAGCGAGCGGACGCCTTGGCCGATCACACGACACTGCGTCTAATTAAACATTCAGAAAAGCAGATGGCATTCATGTGACAGGACAGAATTAGCATCAGGTTGACATCTGCCACACCTCGCGGTACCGTCCGTGCGCCCAGATCCTCGGCCGATCGTGCTCCTATCCCCGGTATGTGGGAATTGGTGTAGGGCCACGCCAACCTGAGCTCCTCAAACAGATCGTGTAGGCTTGGCTGAGATCGAAGAACGGAAATCTGGTCCTTCCATTCAGCAGACACGTTTAGCTTCCGAAACGTGGTTGTGTTTAAGGGACCATGGCGGGAGCGTGCCGTCTTTGTTCGCTGTCTTTGCCTTACGGACGGATAGCTGATAATCCGGTAACCCTTGGGCTCGTTGGGTGCCGAGAAAATGAATGCCGAGAAGACGAGTACCGGGGAAAGGCTACCAATTGATCTGGTACGCCGTACCCTTGCGACGGACGGACACCTGATCTGTTAAATTGCGCCACACGTCACACAGACCCCCTTGCTCCGGAGGAGTCCTCCCCCCTATCCGTCAGAGACAACTTTAAGCGAGAGCAAAAGAGAGCAAGAGTGAGAGAGTGAGAGAGTGAGAGAATGAGAGAATGAGAGTGATAGAGTGAGAAAGATAATGGAGGAAAAAGAGATAATGTGGACTTGAGGCTTCGGGGAGAGTTGTCATATATGTATGTGCGAGATACGTGAGATGCCTGGTGCCTCTTGGAGCAACCATCAGATGATGCCTTGGAAGGCTCTTCCCTCTGGACTTTATATTCGCCCTACCATCACCTGGGTGGATCCGTCTGTGATCATACAAGGTCATGAGGAGATGAGCGGCTCTGGATTGCCCAGGCATCCGCCAATGGAGAGGCCAGAATCACCATGGCTGGCACACAAGACACTGTCTTACAGCAAATTGCCACGTTGTGACCGGGGGTTATGCATATACCTATGTTGGAAATTTTGACCGTTGATCTCGTCGAGAACCAATCATCTCGAGTATATACACGGCTGGAAGACGTCTCTTGTCCCCAAAACAAAGACATGGCTTAACGCCGCGCCTAGCGCAACTCTTACAGACTACTAATTGCTCAGAGCCCCCGTTCCCCTCAAGAGGTTTTCAAGTTCTTCTCAAGAAACGAGGCGAGCTGTCTTGGAAGTATTGGTCCAGGCCTTGCAATGCTCGCAAAGATTGAACAATACGCAGTCAGAGGCAGCCGAAAGGCCCCCCATTCCCGCTCAGCTAAGCACCCGGCTTCCACACACGACCTGCTGAACAAGCAGACGAAGACGACGGCAAGCTCAAATACGGAAGGGAATATCTATTCTTGAGTTACTTCTAGTGGAAGAGTATACAAAATCCTTTGTATACCGAGCGCTTGTCCGACAATGAAGCGATGGCATACAGAGCCTCAATCCCACCACGCCGGGACACCCCACCAGAGTATTCGGCCCTCTCTCTCTCATTAATACACCACATCTCTGATTGGTACACCCCGGAGCATTTCTGCCGCTTTTCTCTCTCTAGATGTGTTACCTCGCCTACAATAATGCTCCAATTTTGCTAAGAAGAAAAAGGTTGAGAGAGAGAGAGACCAAAGATCGCTCACCACCGGCGTGAAGCATATGTCTTCTTTCCTCACTACTTTTCTCACCTAGTCTATTTGGCCATACAGCTGTCAATTTACCCAGTCTTAACGCCGGGGAATGACCTGGCCGGGGGAAAGGGAGTGTGGCAGACCGGCCGCGTCTTAGTCCCGAGATCATCCATCCCGGGCCCCTGTCCACACCTCCGGCCTGAGGGCTGAAGCCGACCATCTCCCCGAGCTCTGCCGCCATCAGACCAAGAGATGGGGCTAGCATAATCTTGGGCAAAGTCTCCGCCAGATTGTTTTGCACGCCCCCTCCCCTGCACCGAGAACCGGGAACCATGTTAGTGCTTTCAGCCTCATACCCAGGGACCGGTCAGCTCTCTAACCAGGCAGATATCTTGACTAACATGGCCTGTTGAGAGTTCTCGGTGGGCTTGACAAAGAAATTACGAGTACCGCTTTGCGCTTTGGAAAGATACGGCGAAACTGGAGAGCATAAGCGAGGCCAAGCATGATGGGAACAAAGGAGCAAACCGAGAACATGCTCTGGTGTAAGGGGGTCTGATGGGCGCTTGGGGAAAGATAGTGTGGAGGAGCACCGACACCACCACCACTCTTGATGCCTGTCATGTTTCCGTCCAGTGTACTTGGTATACCTGCTGACGTCTGTCTTGACCTGCTTGTCAAGAGTAACCCAGTCTCTGAGACTACATCCGATTCGTTCACATGGGAGGTTAGCGTTCACCGCGCTTGCAAGCCGATATCCATGTTCCCCGGTCGCCGTCTCTTGCAAAGGCTCCAGTAGACGGACAATGAACACCAGGAGCACCACCTGATGTCACTTTGTACTCGGGGGAGTAGCCTGTGTATTACATGTGTCTGTGAGATGCTCGCGGCTTGCTTTTTCTCATGGCAACAAAGGTTGACCACCGGCCTTGTCTCTGAACAAGTCTTGAATGAGTCTTGAACAAGCCACTACGGTGACGAGATGAACAGACAGCTCCACAGGTTGAACACACAAACTGTCTCTCTCTTTGAGGGGGGAAACAGATATATAATGAGGCCCTTTCTCGCCCATTTCGTCGAGAATCCAACCTCCCAAAGCAATACACATCCACTGCTCTATTCTGCCTCTATTCTGCCTACATTGTCACTATTTCCACATACCATTTACCAAGTTTTCGCCTTATAAATCGTCTTAGCAGCAATGGCCGTTACTCAACTCATGTACCACCCCACTGTTCAGGCCCGAGTTGGCCAAGTGCTGCCTCCAGCTACAATCGAGCATCCGGCCACGGATCCAACTGCCTTCTATTACTTTGCAACCCCTGTGCTTCTAAGCGCTACCAACACCGTGGTTGAGGGTCTCCTCCAGGGGAACAGAGCTCCGACAGGCATGCCAATCAACGGGGGTGCCGCCATCCAGTATACTTTAGCCGATCTGGCCATCTTAGCCCCCGGCACATACTACCTTCGCATAGATCTGTACGGGATGTCTGCTGGAGGCGCAAATCTTGTGGCACAGACCAATCCGTCCCTGGTTACGGTGTCCAACTAGATCAAGTATCAGGTACGCTTCTTTATTTACCTAGCTTTCCATTGGAAGAGAGACTCTGGTGAGATGTGCTAATTCCTTCTTTTGCTACGTTTTAGCACTGTATCTATCGGGGTTCGGGGTCACTCAATTGGGAGTCGGACTCTGGAAATGTTTGGGAAGTACTACTTAGTACCAAGGGAATTTTGTTTGTTTCATACTATTAGGTAGCCATAGCATGGCGGCCTGGGGACAGTACCCGAGAGAGCCCTTTGCCTCTTAACAGCAGAGTGTGGGCTCTAGGGGAATAAAAAGCATGGCAATGCATGGAAGACTGATGGGTTATACCACTATAGCACAAGGGCTATGACGGGGAGACTGGCATGTCTCAGGTGGTTTAGATAGATAACATGGTTCACACTGCTACACAGCACTCTATTATTTTTTTCCGTCCCAAACGAGACTGACAGGCCAGGCAGGCCTTGTAACTGTGACCAAGTATGATCTCTCTTCCATCACCGTAGTAGGCAACTAGAGACGCCTTAGCTTTGAGATCTGATCTATCAGACGGGCCAAATCAGGGCCGTACATATGACCCTTGTCCACACCAAGGAACGAGGCGCGGATTGACGAGGACCCGTGCAGCCAAAAACCCAGCCACCGGGGTAGAGGCGCACTGCACTCTATTCCAGACAGGCGGTGCTTGTACACTATACTATACCATGTAAATTGAAACCGGGAAAATAAGGCAACAGGCTTAAATTAACCGAGAATCCAAGCCGTGTCGTGAGAAAAAGAAAAAAGAAAAAGGGTCACTTGTACGCGCCTCGTCGAGAGCTAGGCAGTTTTGGTCATGATTGGCGGTCACGGTGAAGCAAGCAAACATGGACACTGCTCCTGTTGCTGACAAGCTGGATGGATAGGACTTTGTACAAGAGAGAGAATGTCTCGTGGGAAGACTGGAGAGATACAGTGTCGGGGTGTTTATTGGATTCGCTTGGGTGGTCATTGGGAAGGACGTAAGGGAGGGGAGAAGTGGCATACACAGAGATACGATACCAAGCAGACAGTCACAGAGATAGAGGGTGTGTACAAAGAGTTAAGAAAAGAAGAATACCAAGACCAAAAAAGGGTGGCTTTGTCTTACCCCATACATGGAAGCTGAAAAAAGAGCATGTCTCTAGATTTGGGGATAGGATCATCAAGCCACAGGAGCCGGGAGGGTTTCGATGGAACAACAGGGGGGGAAGAGGCCGAAAGTTTTCGGACTCGAATGAGGTTGGTTGGAAATACGGTTTTGCGCAGGAGTACAAGATTTTGTGCGATGAAAGGGATGGGATTTTGTGCAATATATGTTTGTGTAACGTATGGTGGAGATGGGGGGGTGTCAATTTTCTGGGGTTTTTGTTTTTGGTGTTTTATGAGCTGGGAGATGAGATTGAGGCGGTGCCAGATGCTGTACGGGATGTTTCGATCTTGACAAGATGGAATGCTAGCCTGGATCGCCGGGATTGAAAAGTTTGGGGGTTGCACGGTGAGATGGTCAGTATGGAGGGAGTGTGTGTAAGAGAGGCCATCGTGAGCCGACATACAGTGTGAAGTGTTATTGAGATTATTTAGCACTGTACAATGAACACACCTCAGATCAGAGTGGAGTCACGTGTCTCACAAGAAGTGGCCGGTTCTCCACTCGGCAGCCTCTTTTTGTCTTTGGAGTCGCATGGAGCAAGACGGAAGAAGAAAAACAAGAGAAAGGATCAGCAAGATCGTGTGATATCACGGAGAGACAAAAAGACACGAGGCAGAGAGAGAAAGATAGAGACGCAGAAATAAAGGGAGGGAAGTGGAGAAAAAGATGGTGTATTACTTTTCCTCGAGTGTCGTGGAGCCGGCGGGCTTCATTTACGTGGGCAAGGACAAGTTTGAGAGTGAGTTCGTTCTCCTGGGCCTTGTTCCTTGTCTCTGTGAATGAACATCCCTGACCATTCTTTCTCCTTTGTTTTTTTTGTTAGACGAGGATCTCATCAAGTATGGTTGGGAGGAAGATGTCTGGTATGAGAACTTTGTGTCCCTTCCTTTCCCTTTCCCTCCTCTTCTCATGTCCTCTTTTACTTTACTTTTCGGTTTTTTACTGATTGACTGACACTCTGTGCTCTTTCTGTTCAGGGTATGTATGATTGGATCTCTACCACTATGAAAGCTGAACAAATGCTCAAACACAAAGCTGAGAGAGCATCTGTTTAACCCCTTTCCCATATCCATCCATCCTTTCCATGTAAAAGAAGAGAGAAAAATGCTTACAACACGTCTCCCTCGCCAGTTTCACGTCGACAAACTTTCCAGCGCCCACATCTACCTGCGCATGCAGCCAGGCCAGACATGGGACAATCTGCCCGAGGAGCTGGTCATGGACCTGGCACAGCTCACAAAGGCAAACTCAATAGAAGGTTCGTTTCGTTTCACTTCTCAAGTCTTTCATCTCATCGACCTCCTTCAACAGTGCTAACAAATCTTCTTTTCTGACAGGGAATAAAAAGGACAACATCACCGTCATCTACACGCCCTGGTCAAACCTCAAAAAGGACGGCAGCATGGACGTCGGCCAAGTCTCCTTTCACGACCAACGAAAAGCAAGCCACACTCTCCTCTTCCATCTCCTCCATCTCCTCCATCCCCACTCATACATACATTCTCACTCATAAAACACTCATCTAACCAAGAGTAAACAGGTCAAGCGCGTCCTCGTCCCTCACCGCGAAAACCCCATCGTCAATCGCCTCAACAAGACAAAAGTCGAAAAGAAGCCCGACCTCAAGGCCGAGCGGGACGACATGCTCAAGGAGCTGCGCAAGAGGGACCAGGCCGCCCAGCTGATCAAGGTACGTAACGCGTCGTTCCCAGGCTGCTACTATTTGCTTGTGCTTCGAATCAGGCAGCAGCTTTTTTACTGCATTGTTATTGGATGATGTTACTAACTTTGACTGAAACAGAAAAAAGAAGAGCAGCGACAGGCACAAGAGTGGAAGGAAAAGAAGTGGCAAAAGGACCACGCCTACGACGACCTGTTTACCGATGAGAACATGGCCGCGTCGAGTAACCAGGATCGGTCGGCGGACTGGGAAGACGACTTTATGTAGATGGATTGCATTGCATTGCTACAGACCACCATCCTTTGAAGCGACCAGTAAAAATAACAGTAGAATGAAAAAAAAAAAAGAATACCATTTCCATAACTGACTGCTCCTGTAAAAGTAGGGTATACAAAATACTATATAGCATTACCAAAGAACCATCTTAAAATCCAAACCCAGTGTATATCCAACACCTGTCTACCTACACGTTGCAATCAACCCTTCGATTACCAATCTTCATACCGTCCATCTGCCTTGTAATCCCCGGCAGCTCAGCAACCTCCAAGATAATCGGACTTGACGAGGTAACCGGCGTCGCAATTCTCTTTGGGCTCGATGGCTGGCCCACCAGGGCTGGAGGCATGTCGTATTCCTCCTCCTCCTCCTCTTCTTCGTTTTCTTCTTCCAAAGCCTCATCGTCATCCTCTGCCAATCGTCGCGTGTTGTCAAGCTCCTCGGGATCGTGGAGCATCACCACGGGTTCACCACCTGGTAGTCGCACCTCCGTTGCTTCCAGAGTTTGCGCAATGTCCAGGAGCAAAACATCCATCGGGCATATATACGCAACATGTTTACGCGGGCTCCAGGCAAGCACGTGTCCACAGAGCTGCCCTTGATGTCGATCGACAATCCAGGCGCCACTGTCTCCAGGAATACCCAGAGGAATGGACGGCTTTGCAGAAGGGCCTGACGCCGGCGATGGAGTGCTCGCAATTTGGTACGTATGGCTTGGTGACTGGCGTCCGTAAATCTTGACACTCGTCAGGGCCGGTAGAATCTGTCCAGTTTGCGTCCCACTTGTTCGTGCGACACACTGAACCTCGAGCCCTGGAAGAGACGACCATGGTGCCACCGTCGTCGGTCGAATCATTGGCTGGTTCTTTGTATTTCTCTTGCCCAGACTTCGGGATCTCTGGGTTGTATCATCCGAAATCTTGGGAATATAATTGTCGTCTGGCAGGCGTCCATCAGAAAACTCAAAGAGTGCCCAGTCAACCTCGTGGACCAAGCCATTGGCTTGCTTGCGACGGATGCCACTCGAAGCGTACACTTCACCCAAGCTATATGTATCGAGATGGTCTTCATCCTCAGTCTCAGCGTAAGGATAAAATCCTTCCTCGACGTCATCCAGGGCAGGCTGAGTGACGATATAACCATCACCACATCCTGGTTCTATGCCGGGAATGTCCCCAGGCTCATTGTACTCTTCGTCTTCCTCGTCTTCCTCATCATCATAGTCGCTGGTGAGGTCCGTCTCGGAATATGGCTCTGATTCTGTGTCGGACAGTTCATAGGAGAAGTCCTCGCTGTCAAAGCTTCCAAAAGTCGACTCAGGGGACCACTCCCGACCGGCAGTGGCGCTGCTGCGCAATGTATCAGGAGGACCAAAATCTCGATCCGGATCATCAAGCATGTGATGAACAGTCATGCCATAGGTCTTGTCATCGACAATGACGAGGCCGCCAAAGCTCACAGGTGGCAAGTGACGATCCCCAATCCAAGCTCCGATGCTCGCGCCATTGTTTGGCCTCTCTTGGTACTCGGGGTTCACAGCTTCGACGTGGTCATCATCGCTATCGTGATTCCCACCAGACCTACTTCCCCGTGCCATGGATCTCATGACTGCGCCCGCCTGTCTCCGTGATCGAATGACGCTGCCGCGGCAAACCTTGAGGCCAAACCCTGTAGAGTCGTCAAAGAGCTCGCTCAGCTTTTTGTTTAAGATGGCACGGACTTTGCCAACAGATGTGCAGACGACCAAAACCGTAGGTCTAGTCTGGTGAGGGCTTGGCCCTACAGACTCAAGAGATATTTCGACCGACTCTGGGTGTTTGCGATAGAAAGTCTTGAGAGCAGTGTTGATCTGAGGCATGAGAATGGAGTTCCATTTCTCTACCACATCAGGAGGCAGGGGTACATGAGGGTATAATCGGACTTTGGTTTCGGGCTTGCTTTCTTTGATCTCGGGTTCTGTTTTCTGTTAGACGCTTTTGCCTCCCTGACATTACTAACGGGAAATATTGCTAACGTACCATTTGTCTCCAATTTTTGCTCTTTGAGGTAAGTTGGCGTTGGCGTTGGCGGTAGAGGTGCCTTCTTGGTAAGGGGCACAGTTACGGCCATTGGCTTTTGATCTTTGGCGTCTTTCGAAGGCCCAGCCGTGACCAAAGCGGGAGCTTCGACAGGAGATGATTCCTGGCCCAACCTTTCCTCGAATCCGCTGACGCCATCTAGAATACAGCAGGCTTCCAAGAATCGAGTGACACGCATTTGAACGGCCGAAAGCAGTGACTCGCCTTTGGCCACGCCGGAGAGCTCCTCGTCGACAACCTTCCAACAGGCTTGGACGGCCTTCATGTACAATGTACCACATCTAATGGCCAGCGTATCTAGAGCAGATTCAGGGACAGTCGTGGGCGCTGCCCGTGGCGCGAGATCTTCTAGCTTCGTCCACAATCCAATGGACAGCAAGATCATCGCTAAGGAATAAACTTCCAAAACTCTCTCGTCGGTGGATTGGGGAAGAGGTGATACCTGTGCAGCCCGAGGGTCAAGAGGATGCCGCCATATCTTTGTTTCGGGCGAAAGCTCTTCGGTGAAGACGTCAAACGATGATAGCACAGGACGGCGTATATCAACAAGGCCCTTCTCGTCGCCAGGGCCCGCCGCAGTAGCTCTGCTGAATGAAATGTTGACATCAGAGAGGTTGCCATGAGTGATTCCTCTAGCATGCAGGTCAAACACCGTATTGGTAAGGTTGTATGCAAATCGAAACTTCGCCTCTAGGGGAGGCTCCGAGCCGCCACGGGCAAGTAGATCGCTCAGAGTGGGCAAGCTATACTGAGGGTTTTGGCTCACTTTATTGGAGGCAAGAGTGTTGAACGAAGGAGGAAAGAGGTATACCAAGCCCAGTCGAGAATTTTCCAGGTCTTCAAAGTAGCCGAGCAGACGAGGCAGACCAGTCCAAGAGCCCGGCGCTCTCTGAGGATCTTGCTGAAGACCGGCCGAGAGCTTTTCGAAACGGGCCATCGGGGGCATAATACCCGTAGTCGAATAGATGGGGTCAAAGTTGGCATACTCAAGCAGAAGAGGAGCCCAAGGTTGTCGAGTAGCACCCTGGGTGGTAAGTTCGGAATAGGCCGTCTTGCTCATATAAACAACGTTTCGACAAGACTCAGATATTGTGCTAAGTCCATCTTGCATAGGTTGCAGGTGCGTCAAACTCCTGGGGTCGATTTGCTGAGGAGTCTGCATTCTTGTTGACTCGAATGGTCTAAAGTCACCCTCGGCGGCGGCCGACTTGTAAGTCGACTTGGTCACTTGCGGATTCAAGGCTTCAGACGAACGCATTCGCGACAAGTCGTAGAGAGTATCGATGGAAGCAGTGAGGTCCCGGATGAGATCCTCGAACCGGCCCTTGTCCCATTGGACCAACGGTGCTTTTCGATCTGGCGATGGTCGAACGCCCTCAACAACACGCTTATAGCTTAGCCATAGGGGTTCAGCTTCGGCAAGTATGTCCTTGATAGTGGACATGATACTGCCCACGACCTCACTCAGGCCAGCCTTGGAGAGAGACTCGTCGATTTCGGCAGACTGGTTGGGATCTGACCACTCCAGTCCCCAGCTGACAAAGCGATCCTTTTGGATGCGCAATTTGCGATAGAGGGCCTTGATCTCGGGGTCATCCTCATGCTGGGCAGGCTCCTTGACAAAGTCGCTGGATTTCTTGGTGTCATTGTAAAGACGGCTCAAGCGACGCTGAAAGGGCAGCTGGAAGCCGCCCATTGGCAGAATTCGATCCATCCTTCCTTTTGCTGGGTGAGAAATGGGGAAAGGCTGAATGCTGTTTCCCCCCTATCGCTGCCTATATATTGGAGATTTGCTGTTGCCTGAAGGGGGACCCCGTTTGATAAAGGTGAGCGCTTGCTGCTATCAGGCGCTGGGACGGCACCCGGTTGGATCGGGGATACTCAAAGCGGATCTAAGCTGGAATCTCGCCTGACCTTATTGACTGACACTGCAGCTGCAGGGCGGATAAGAGTCCGTGACGTTTGATTCAAGCGCGACGCATCGCAGCGCTACAGTAAGCAGCGTCGCAAAGATTTCCAGGAGCAGGCCGTGGCGAGCAATTCGTCAATCGCGCAACGGGTCAGATGAACCTTATGCAGGCACCTGTTCAATAGAGTAGACCCTCAACAAGGGTGGGCAAAGGCAGACCCGGTGCAACGGTAGTGAGCACAAAAAAACCTAGTGAGAAGCAACTCGCAACTCCTCAGAAAGGAATGCGAATGCGGCCTCGAGGAGTCGAAGTCGGATCAGGCAAACGAATTGCGAACGATGCTGGTTGGCCTCGACACAGATCCAGCAGACAAGACAAGACTCGCAACGGATTCAGCGGGCTAATGCGCGATCCCCGAAGCAACGTTCGTTATCGACTCGAAACTCGCTGCCTTGCGGTGGCACAGACAGTGTGTGTCCAGACAGCGTTTGTCCTGTCCTATCAACTTCGCCCATCCCGTCGGCTTTTCTCCATGGACTGGCTCTCACGTCCCCGCAGCGCTGGACCGGTGGGGGTTTCTTGGTAACCCAGAACGACAACCGGCGAATCCCATCATCGCAGAATCCTGCTGCCTGGTGCCGTTGGTGGGCGACGGCGAGATGCTGATTGGAGGGCTGGGTGAGACTGGGGCCGATCTTGGAGTTTAGTTGGTCTGGAGAATTTTGGAGATGCTGGAATGGGTGCTTGGGGGTGACACGTGATTGCTCACATGATGTTTCACATGACTCTCCTCCTACTTGTTCTACGATGTGTGACGACAGTGACAAATTAATGATTGACAACATAAACAAAGGCATTCAGAAAAAAAAGAGTCATATATATTATTGTTTTTTTATCCTATCACACAGCTACATAATCATGCTTCCTCCTCGCTTCTTCCTTCATCCATCTACGCATACTTGATCGTAAACGCAGGAGACTCACTCACATCCCAATCCTCCTTCTTCTTCTCGTTGCCGAAAATACGCAGCGCGTGGAACACGGCCTTGTATGTTCCCGGAGGAGCAAACTTGTTGTCAGTCAGCTCGCCGCTCCATGAAAGAGGAGTCGGGCCACGGCTCGCCCAGAGAACAGGTGCTCCGGCGGGCTGGCCAATGGACGTAGTATCGAGGAACTTGGTCGTCTTGATCTTGGTGTTCTTGGGAGGAGCCGACAAGAGTACAAGGTCAACGCGGATCTGTCGGGAACCAAAAGCCGGGCTGACGACAAGGGAGGGAAGCACATCAGTGGACTGAGCATTGCCTGGGGCGGGGATGGTGAAGACGGTGCCGTTCTCAACGGGGTTCAAGTTCTCATCGGTGGACTTGGCGATCCAAGAATCCTCCGGAAACAGGACTTGCTGCTTGTGGAGGGAACCAGTCAGGCCCTGGTACGGGACAGAGAGGGCGGTGCCATCTGTGCCGTTGACGGTGATGTAGCCGGACCACAGACCAAGGCGCTTTGCGTCAACACCCTTGGGAGGAGTGGGGACGACATCAATGGTGATGGACTTTCCAGCAGGAAGTGTCACTGTCTGCAGAGCAAGCTTGACAGAGGCGTGAGCCGCAATGGCTTCGTTGGGGAAAGCAGCCGGGTAGGGGCTGTCGCCTGACAGAGTGTAGAATGTGTTGGTGGGGACGTGTTTGAGCTTGTAAGTGACCCTCTGCTTGCTGGTGTTCTTGAGGGTGATCTGCCTCTTGCGGACAAAGTGGTCAGTGTCGTTAAAGGTCAAGCTTGATGGAGACAGAAGAGTGGTTGCAAAGGCGGCGTCATAGGCCTGGATGAGACCACCACCCTGCTGAGCGACAGGAGCGAGGAAGTCGTAGAATTGAGCACCGTCGTTGAAGACCTGGGGGTTGGCAGTTGTGGCCAGCAGGTTCTCAATCAGGACAGGGTCAAAGGTTCCGCGAGCCTGAGCAACCAGAGCAACAGCAGCAGCAGTCAAGGGGCAGGCCATGGATGTTCCAGAAAGGGTAGCATATCCTCCGAGAGCGACGGGGTAGGTGGACAGAATGTTGCCGCCAGGAGAGCTGATTTGGGGCTTGACGTCCACCTCCCAGGTAGGACCCCAGGATGTGTACGTGCTGAGAGCACCGCCAGTCGCCTTGTTGTCGGCGAACTGAATCTGCTTGGTAGCTGAATCCGGGTCAACCATCGACAGGGTAACAGTCTTTCCGTCCTTGATGGCAGCAATGAAGGCCGCACCAGTCGAGTCCTGAACCATGCCGGCGGCGGTAATCTGGGTTACAGTGCTAACATCGACGGACAGTGCACCAGCAATGTTGTTGTAGTAGAGGAGGTATTTGGCGCCCTTGGCAGCAACATTCTGGGCCTTCTGGACAAAGGTGCAGGTACCGCGACGAACAAGGACAATGTAGTTGGAAAGGTCAGGAGTGCTATCGGGGAGAGGTGAGCAGGCATCATCAGGGATTGTGGTGTCAAGAGTCACAGCGTAGACAGGCTTGGTCACTCCCTTCCAGGCCTTGGAGGAAGAGACATAGCCAAACTGCTGAGCATCGCCATTGTCGACTTTGTAGCTGGAGAGGGAGAAGACGGTTGGGATGTTCTTGTTGTCAACAGACGCAACAGCGAGAACCTTCTTTCCGTTGGCCGCCGTGCTGGCGAAGAAAAGACCGTGATCACCATCGTTACCCGCAGAGACAGTGCAAGGAACACCAGCTTCGACGATGCGGCTGACGGCAACAGCCCAAGGCTCTTCAGCCCAGCCAGAGGGACCGCCAATAGAGGCAGTGATGATCTGAGCGCCATCTTCAAATGCCTTGTTGTATGCAGCAATCAAAACATCGTTACCGGCCTGACCCTCGCAGCCAAAGACTCGGTAAGCACCAAGAGTGACGTCGGGAGCGCCACCAGTGAAGCCGTATGGGTTTTCCTGGGCGGCAACGATACCAGCGACGTGAGAGCCGTGGCCGGCGCAGTCCTTGGGATCGTTATCAGGCACAGGAGTGTTGAAACCGCTGTAGTTGTCACCGACCAAATCGGTACCAAATGATACCAGGCAGCCTGCGCCAAAGCAGCCACCAAGAGCAGGGTGAGTGTAGTCAATCTATCATTTGTAAGTCAATGTCTAACAAAGGGAGGAGGCTCCTAAGGGCGATGGGTTTCTACTCACGCCTGTGTCAATGATGGCAACCTTAACGCCCTTGCCTGTATATCCCTTGGCCCGCAGCTTGTCAATCTGGACCATCTGATGGGGAGGAAAGTTGCTTGGGTCAGTCGGGCTGACATCTCTAGCCTGGATAGCAGGAGAGGTGCTACTGGCAACCCACTCGACCTTTGGGTTGGGTGCCTGGATGAGGGTGACGGGCCACATATTCTTGACCGCAGGCAGCTGGGCCATCTTTTGTGCCTTACTCTCATGGTTAGAGAGGTCCTTGAGTTGGACTGAGACACCCTTGAACAGCTTGTAGTTGAACTTCATGCGAGTTGAGCCCTCGCCGTTGAGCTGCTTGTAAAAAGCGGCCGTGTCCTATTGGAGTCCCGTCAGCATTTGCCACCGCGGTAGGCAACGTGCCCAGTGCCAACGGCTGAGCGAGACTCACCTGGTCATTCTCAAACTCGAAGATGTAGGCGCCGGGGACGACTTTCGACGTCTGGCCGGAGCCACGGGCAATGACCCCGGAGATGGTCGCCAGCAGCGACACAAACAGAGCTGAGCGCACCATCTTCTCAACTTTCCACTTGTCTGGCTATGGAAAGGGTTTGCAACGGCGCAATGCTTGCGGAACGATGAGGAGAGACAATGAAAGCTGCTCTCTGCCCTCTTCAAGCCAACGTCTAGGGTGAAGGGGATGTCTCCCGGTATAAGTACTCACTCCCTCGAGGCCATCCCGCGGCCCTGCAGCTCGAGCTGCCAAGCACGGCTTGATTCAGAAGCACCTCTCGGGACCCTGGAGAAACGGGGTTTTCGTCGCCACGACGACTTAGAACGCCCATCCAGGACGCGCTTCTCATGCGGAAGGCAAGACAACGACGGGCTGGGACCTGAACGTTCACTAGACCCCTTGCCGCTGTGGCGCCAGGGGTTCACGGCCGGCTTCCCCCATGTCTAGCCTCACGATAGCGGTAGTATTTTTGTGCGACTTTGCATCCGCCAAGATCTCTCTCATGTCTGGGCAGCTTCCGAGGTCAGAAATTGAAGCACGCGATGAGGTTATATGCGGGGTCAGCTTCCAAGAGAGGAGCGGCAGACGTTTAGATCTCCAATCGCCACTACCATTTTCACCTACCTCTTTGGGACAGTCGGCCGTTGGCGAACCAGCCTCATGTCAAGAGCTCGAGCCACAGCGACTGAGGCGGAGCAAAAACGGCACCGGCCGATGCGGAACGTTTGCAATGAGATGGCCGACTATCGCTCGTTGGAGCGTTCGGTGCTTGTAATGGAACTAGTTATACCTCTTTATCAAAGCGGCCTATGGGAAACAGTCGAACACAGATACCCGTGACGCTGAGAAATTGTGCGACGGGCCACAAGAGTGCAATATATTTGGGCGGCTGCAGATAGGTGGCTTTCCTTATACGCGATCACCTGGGACAATATTCCTCTTCTTGCATTGTGTTGGTGATGCACAACAAATAACCACAACACGGCTCTCCACCGCGCCCTTCTTCTACACGGTGGACGAGATGTCAAAATGGCCTGGCCCGCCTAGGTAGCATCTGGCGGTCGGCATGCTCCGGTGAGGCATATTGACAAGTGGGGGATGGAGAAGGACGTGCTCCATGGAAATTATTTCATCAAAGCCTCGGTCGAGTGGTACGGCATTGTTGACCTAGGTATGATTTATGCGGATGCCAACACAGGAGGGCGAGACGAGGGATTGATGCAAGAACCCGCAGGCCACTGTATTGCGCCGCCGGTCTACGGCAAAAGGGCTCCGCTGCTTGCTTGGGAGAGCGGCTGTCGGCCGATATGCAGGTCAAGGCTCGAGGTAAGCTTGATTATTAGCTATGATTGCCGATGAGAACTGACTCCGCACTCGGTACGGAGCATCTATCGTCTTTGTTGCACCACCGCCCCTGTAAGCTACGCAAAGCCTCCTCGCCAACGGACGCAACGCAAGGACAGACGAAGAATTCGGATCGTGTCCTGCCTGTTTTTCGCATCTAGCACCGAGGGTCGACTCTGTAAGACCAGTTCTCGTGTCATGTAGAAAGAATCATATGTACTCTGACAGAAACACGCCCGTAATCGCGAGCTACGCAAAGATAGCCCAATGACTATCTGGATGACAGCTGCGAAGCAGACTTTAATGAAAGCACGCAACAGCTCTTGCGAAAGTGCAGAATCTAACCAGAAAATCCTTCCCCCCGCCGGCTTGGCAAAGATATCAGTTGGCTTCACACAACAACCCTCAAACCCCTGCCAGCCCAAAGTTCCCTTATCAAAGCACCTCTTCTGTCGTGGTGCTAGTTCGAAGAACTATTGCGGACTTTTGTATCTGCTCTTGGCTCGTTCGGTAAGGTAGGAAAACAAACTTCCCAGTCGGTGCTAACTTGTGGCTAGCCCCCATCAGCAAGGACCTTTTTTAACCTTGCCGCAACGCCAAGATAGCGCTGTCTTAATATTATGGGGCTTGGTCCTGGAATCGGAGGGCATCGAGGCTAATCGCTTCGTTGACAGCGAAATTGCATGTGCCGGGATGAATCAAGTATAATTCCGACTATGCCCCGAGATGGTCCTTGTTGTGCTTGTGCTAGACGAATCATCAGCACAAGAGTGAATACGAGTATGAATGGCTTTGCAGAGTATCACAGCGTCGAGCAGAGAGACAGACGAGACGACATGACGATCAGCAGGTTTGCAGCGATCCCATAGACACCCACCAATAGCAATTCCACAATCAAACCCAGGCCAAGGTTCCCGGGGGACATCTTGAATCATCCTTGCTGGAAGCCGCTGGCCAAGACCGTCAAACACAAGTTACATTGCTCTCATCGCGGCCTTCTGCCCCAAGATGGCACTTATTTGGAGCCCACGGATGGCGCCCAAGATGCACCTGAAGACATAATAAATAACCCCAATGTCCTGAAGCTGGAGCCATTTCAGCACAATGCAATGGATGGCCAATCTCTCTGGAACATGCCCATCGCCACGACACGCTACCCCAGATTCGGCATTGGCAAAAAAGTGCCCCTGCTAGGCTTGGATCAAATCACATCCGCCAGGCACTTTCGACGCGGTGGGCCTTTTTGGCGTGCCAAGAGGAGCGACAAAGATTCCATGCTTTGGCCGCCACGGTGATGGCGATGGTCGAATGCTTTTCTTGGCTAATCAGACGCCATTTTACGTGAGTAAGAAATTGCTTTCCCATGAATCAATTGAGTTCCCTTGTGCTCATGAGGAGCTTTTCATTCTCGTGGCGCGTTGTCGTGTTGAGTCCTCCAAATTGACATCTTGAAAGGGCCAATGTTCGAATACGGGAGAGATGATCTGGAAGTCTCCCAATTTCACGCATGAAAATACTCACAAGTTCATAACTCGAAGTCCCATCCATTGCTATTCAATTGGCGTTGCCGCGCTGATTTGGTCCAGTCATTAATAATATTCAGATGCCAAACCCCGAATTGCCGAATTCTCGACTCCAGGGTAAACGAATACCAGTCGACACGCGAAGTCGCCAACAGCCACCGAACCTTGAACGAGAATTTCCTTATCGTTTCCTCGTCGTGATTCATTTTGCGCCTCGATTATATATATCTACATGCCATGATTCTTAGGCGGAGAAAGCTTGTTAGTTACGATGTCTTCTGGTGACTCCGTTGGCTCTGCTTCTTCGTTCATTTTCGAACTTTTTCACAAAATCGCCAACATGGCTGATCAAATGTCAAACCCATGCATATGCTAGCTATTTCTACTATTAGAACTATGGATAATGGTTCTAAAAAATGAATCCAACCACCCTATACGAGTAGACTAATAGAAGGCAGTTTTGATGAGCAGGTCCGCAAAAGGTCTTCTCCCTCGAGAATGGTAGACTTGAGGGTTGAAAGTTTGTGTATATTACCTTACATCCGCTAAAGATCGAAGAAGGTTCGCAGTGTCATGACGGGAAACCGCCGGATGCTTGTGAAATATATCTGGCTGCGCTAGAGCTCCTAGAATATGACTGCAGGATTGCGAAAGTGAGCCTCTCCCAAGGACGTGAGGATGAGCAATATGCTCTTTCCAAATGCTCTTTGGAGCCTATTTTCGATCGTATCTTATGAGATGAGAAAGGCGACATTCGATTCGATCTCAGTGCCCATACTCCAAGTAATTCAGACCACTATTTCCAGGAATCCAAGAACCGAATCAATCACAACGTAGAAACGGTTCTTAGAGACATGAGATCAGGCAAGATGTGATCCAGCCCTCGTTGATGGGGATATAGGAGGCGGGTTGATCTACTCTGTGGTGCCATAAGCTCAGGTCTTTGGGCACCCTGCGGGACTGGGCTTCGATTTGCGCGAATCATTTCGCGATCAATCTTGACAATTCTATTCTCAAGCTCGCGTGAAACATTATTTGATAGCCCATTCATCCACCTCACAGGTGGAGTGATTCTGCGTGCGAATACGATTTCACCATAGCCCAACTTACATACACAAAGCGATTCCGATTCCGTTAACTATTGGAGTCCTTGTAGTTACGGCTTCAATCTTAAAGAGTCGTCACAATGAAGTGAGAAGTGCACTATTTCTTACCCTAGGAGCCTCGAAACTCAATCTTGGGCGATAGGTTGCGGCTCACGCTTCAGCGCCGGTTCTTGCAATTCTTATGTCGATAGGAAATCATAAAACGACTTTCGCTTATATATATTTAAAAATTAATTAATTAAAGTTCAAGTAAATAGCCTCCCTCACCAGTGCTTCTCGGAAATGTCCACGGTATTCACATCAACGCCATCCTTGAACCATCTCTCCGCATCGCTAATCTTCACGTCATTTCCACTCATCTGACGTTTCCTCATCAGCCCGTTCTCGGCAAAAGTCCAGTCTTCAAGCCCGTACGTGCGCCACCACTGGCCTGCCTCATCATGCCATTCGTACCAGAACTGCACAGCAATCTTGTTGTCTGTAAAAGCAAAAAGCTCCTTGCGAAGTCGGTAGCCGTCTTCCTTGCTCCATTTGTCGGTTAAGAACATCTTGATCTCATCGCGGCCTTGTAGAAATGTGCCGCGATTGCGCCAGATTGAGTCTGGAGTGTATGCCATTTTGACGGCATCTGGGTTTCTGCGGGCTTTTGGTAAGTAGTTGCGATTGAAAGAGCTGAAAGGGATAGGATGTACGAACCTAGTGTTCCAGGCATCTTGAGCGGCTTTGACTTTGACTTGAGCCGTCTCCAGCGTGAATGGTGGATACGGAGCTCGTCCTTCTTGTGCAGCCATTGTGGTTGTTGTGAGGTTGAATATGCTGAGAGAGGAGGTATGAGTTATTGAAGTTGTAGAGATGATAGTTCAATGGGAAAGTTAATTGTCCCTCTTATATAGTCTATGTCTTCTATTTGTCTAGATTTAGAATTCTTCTACCAGCCTGAATTTGGAATCCTTCTTTTCCATTTTTACCTTTCGCTCCATCATACATCATGACTTACATCATAACCGCTTTACCCTAGCGAGCGGCACAGCAGCGGCACGTCGGGCGGCTTGGCTGTCGGCATTTGGAGAAACTGCGCCATCTCCGCGGGATCCGCACAAAAACCTCAGCAAATGGCGTAAGCATGCAAGCTGAAGAAAGTCCAAAGTTTAAACAAGGTGATATCAATGCGGCCTAGAATGCGTCATTTTCGCTGGGCTGAAAGAGTTGAGCAACTCGTTGTCGCAACTCTGCGAAACGCTTCAACTCCTTGACAAATGCTTACGAAATGCGCTATGGAGATAAAGAATTGAGCTTGTCATCTTACGGAGTTGATTGTACAAAGTAGTTTCGAAGAAACTTTCCTATTAGAGCTAGGTCAGCTGCTCTCTGAATAGTTACTCAGTGGAGCTTGAGCGTATACAACCATTCGCCCGAGTACCTTTTCTGGCAATTAAGGACAAAAGACCACATATATAACAGAGGAAAAGTATTGAATACTTTGGCCAAAAGTTTTTTTTAATTCAGTTTCTAAATATCCATCGCTATGTTCATGTACGAGCCAATTCAATGCTTGAGGCTGGCGTATTTGAGCCAAGTAGATTTCCCAATTCATTCAGAAGCCCTTTCCATAATGCGCCGCCTCAGAGTCGCCCTCAAGCAGTCAGGGTGCCGGCCTCAATGTTGTTGCCAATAGGGTCGTGGATGAAAGTAGCGTAGTACTTGGGGTGAATTCCAGCTCGGATGCCAGGAGCGCCATTGTCCTTGGCACCGGCGGCGAGAGCGGCGGTGTGGAAAGCGTCAACGGCATTGGTATCTATGGTTTGGAGTTAGCAGCTGTATAGAAATGTAGACAACTCTATAAGAGTGATGTGTAGAGAAGAGAGCTTTTACATACCGGCAGCGGCGAAGGCAACGTGGGCGTTGGAGGTCTTGTCTCCAGAGAGAAGGACAAACTCGGGTCCAGCAGTTCCAAAGCCAACCATTCCCTCGGGGAAGCCAGGAAGCTTCTGGAGTCCCAGAGACTTGAGAACGGTAGTGTAGAACTCAACAGTGGGAGCAAAGTTGGCCTTTGCGACGTGGAGGAGAACGTGTCCGATAGGCATTTTGAAGGTTGTGAAGGTAAAAGGTGTTTAAGTGGAAAGTGGTTGAAAGTGTGTGATTGTGTTGATTGATTGATCTTGAGTGTTTGTTGTGTGAATGATTTCTTTTCGACTCCAGAGGGGATCCCATTGCAGTCTTATATAGACGATTTGCAAGATGGTTTGTTGCCCTGAAACTCAACTCAGTCGCATCACATAACGCAACCGACGTCAACATCGGGTCAATTACAAATCCGACGAAACGCACATCCGCGAATATCACCAAAGATTACACATACTTTCAGCTTCGCTTCTCGCGTCGTCTCTACAAAACGGGCATCACCGGCTGCTTCTCTTCCGCTGGGCGAAGGATCAAGCCATCCAACGTAGCTCGAGAGCTGCCGCTAAACCATTCCCGGAAATCTGTACCCTTGTCGTTTTCTGGGGAATTTCGAGCGGCTTCTTTTCGGCATCACGAAGCGGCGAGATGGCGGGCGCTAAGCTTTTTCGAGGGACCAGTACCCTGGCAGGGGTGTGACATCAGGTTGCAATAGAGTTATTTTGCTAGTTTGGAATCAAAGAGAAGAGCTGTTCCGGGTATCAATCATGCCAGAACTAATACCAAATAGAAAAGTCGTGGGGATAGCCTATCCGTGGCGGTTATAAACAAGTGGTTGATATAGAAACGAATATGTCATCTACATGGGCCAGATATACCCTTAGATTACTCTGTATAATAGAGGCGCTTTATCTCCTGACTAAAACATATTCTATAGCCTTTGTCGTTTTCTTTTCCTCTTTCTTTTTAAAAAAAAAATCTATTATGTTTTTTCTCTTCTCCTTTTTTCTTTATTTTAACTAAGGCTGACGTGGAGTCTCCCAACCCATCCTTTGACACCAATCAACAAAGACGTCCTTTGGCATAATCAGTGATTCCGTCAGAGGACACACACTCATACGCCAATCCCTCCACCTTTCAGCTGTAGCAAGGGTAACTTTGGCTACCTTAAACTTGATTGCCATGAAAAGCTCAGCCTGAGATACGGCCGAGAGCTCTTTGTTGGCAATCATTAGGATTTTCAAAGCGCTATCCTGCGCACTCTCCTCACAGGGGGCATTCTCGACCGGATCCAGACAGAAGAGCAGACGATTAAGTATGATGGACACGGCAAAGCTGAACCCGAGGGCTTCGTGCTTCCTGTCCTTATCTATCGCCACCTTGGGATAATCCGACGAGGCTGGCCCAAAGAATGTTTCGTACCAATGTAAGAGTTGGAGACGAAGCAGTTGTAGGTTGTTCTTGACATCATCAACCAGGCCGGCTGGTGTGTCGTGGCGAGTGACGCAGATGATCTGCGTCGTCTTATAGAAATATTCTGGTACGCGGCATACCGTAGTCAAAAGTGATATAATGGGCTCGCTCCTATCGGAGAATAGATTGTCGGTTGTGGGGATGGAGCGCAATGCAGCCTGCCACGGATCGTCGCTCAAGAAGCAAGTCTGGTTGATATTAAGCGCCTCGTGGAACTAAAGGTGGTGTTTAGTGATCATCTTGTTTTTCTTCCCATCTTTGGGAAGATTACAAACTAGAGAGGAAGACTTACGATTTGACCAACGTGAGATAGCACCAATGCCTTCTCAAAATCGGTTTCGCAGCGTCCGGGGCCACGAAGCTTGATCAACGCAGTTGCTCCTGTGGAATGATACCTCCAAGCGTCTTCAGTTGACATTTTCAACAGCTGGTGGTTTCGTAAGTATATGATAGTAGTGTAAATCCTTTACCTACACGCAGCAAAAAACTTACCTCGTATATTCCAAGTAGTTGCGTAGCACAGAGCACGTCTGGTCGAAGACACGCATTAGGACACTGCAATTCGGCCTGCAGAGCCGCCAACGCGCTCGAGTACAGCTTCAAGATGCTGCTGGACACAGGCTCGGAAGGTGAAGCGAGCCACTGCTGAGCTCGAGCAGCTACACATGCGGCAGCTTTGTCTAAGGCGCTGTTATGCCCGATCCGGCCGGGCAAGTAGTTCAGGTAAGACCAATCTCGATGGCCCAGCACCTCAGTCAACATGGTGGGCTTGTTAGCCAGGATATTTGCCGTTGCATAGCTGATGTGGAATGATGTCAATTGAGAGAGATCTAGGAGATCGAAATTGTACCGCATCCTCATCTTTTCGTATGAGCTGGATGCGAGACTAGCCGGGATGAGAGCTTTCACCGAAACTTGGGGATCAGATTTGCCGCCGCAAGGTAGATACTCAGCCGGGTATTGGATTAGATTATGTTGTCCATAGCCGCCTCGTTTCTTCCTGGCCTGGGCAGACTTGCTCATGGCCTGTTTCCGGATCCGCTTCCTAGCATGTTTGTCGTCGGGCTCCAGCTTATTGGTAGCCGTTATGAAAACGTGAGTAACAGTAGTCGACATGGTGTCTGTATCAGGTGCTAATAATGACAAAACAACCAATCCTTACGAGTGTACAGAGTCTCCTGGACATCAAGGTGCAAAAGTATGGAGAGCAACCATCACATCTTGGGAGAGATTAAGGAGCAGTTGACGAGACTTCATTTCAAAGCCCAGTTCAGCCCGGGCAATAATCCAATCCGAGGTGGCTGTCGTCAGTAGCTTAGCGCGGATAAGCAAGTCATGCAACTCGTAGCCCGGAGAAAGAAGCGGGCTTGGTGGCGCTGGTTGTGGGGTGACGGCCATGAGGATTTGACAAGGGTACTGTTGTCCGTAACAGGAATGGCGAGTTGCATCGCGTCTGAGTTAGTGGAAGAGAGGCGTATTTAAAGAGCATCGTGGGCTTCGACTCTTGTTGATATAATCCCGAGATAATGCCACGAGGAGCATTGGCAACAGCGGTATAACGGAGTCTGATTCTTTGCAAATATATTCTCTCAGTATGGAATCATCGCCATATCTCGCCTTCTCACATAGTTTTCAATAGTTTATCCCGCGACAGTTCCTCGTATAAGCGACTATAGCCAAAACAAGCAAATCAGATCTTCAATGCCATCAGATAGCCACCAGCACCGAATCCGCGAAAAAAACTGCCGAAGAGGAATTATTGACCATGGCGTCATACTGTCAATGAGATGATATCAATGTGGCCTTATTCATGATATTGTTGCGCATACACGGCTATTTCTCAGAATGGTATGACGTGAGAGTAATAGTCGATCTAATGCTTCGCACTCATCTCGGAGTTAAGCCATTTGATAGACATTCATTGCTCTGCCGTCTTCAGCCTCTTACGGCGCATCCAGTGATGTGTGAAACTCTTCTCCTCATACAGCATTCACTCCAAACAACAACAATCTCATCACATTGTCAAAATTAATTATTAAATCTATAGGGCCGAGCCTGACTCCTAATCCTTTACCTTGATGCAGTATATTCCGCCTCTCCCCTTCTCATAACTGATCCTGACGCTATTCCCGAGCTTCTCAAATATCCTCTTCTCGCTCGCCATCCTCGCCCCTCCGTTATAATCCAGCCTCCACAGCAACGGCTGCAATGCCGCCGCCAAACCAACGCAGCTGTGATCTCTCACCGTCACCCTGCTCGCCACTGCGGCTGCAATCACCGCCAGCAGCAGTTGCAGTCCCACCGTGAGGCCCAAGATCAAATGCACATATAACCACTGGGTAATGTCCAGCCTGATGCCCTTCAGCGGCAGCAGTCCAGGGGCATTGATGTTGGTGTTTACCTGCGCCGTGATGGCAACAACACCAACGGCAAAGGAAGCCATCACCTGGCCCATACCGGTGACGTTGCCTCCCTGAATCGCTCCGTAAAAGGACTCCGCCGGATAACTCTGGAACTGAAAGTGTCTGGTACTGTTTGTGCTGACTCCAAAAGTCGAGGCGCCGTAGCCCTGGAGAGCAATGGCTGAGGCAGCCAGCGTCGTGACATTCACACCAACCTCTTGCACCGGATTCTCGACATTGGTGACTGCTCCAACAGTAACATTACAGTTGTAGAACCACGGATCCGTCGGCGATGCCTCGAACGCCAAGACGTGCCCCCACGCTGGCCCGGAGCCCCGATCGGGATCAACCATAAAGGTCGTCTGAGACGCCCCATTCAGGGCGGGAATCGTAAACTCGGTCCGGTTGGCGTCTCCAATGACAATCGTGTGCTGGGTCCCGTCTCCTCCCTTGAGGACCTTCCACCCCTGACACGTTGCCTGGGTCGAAATCGATCGATTCGTCGCCACCATCTGGTAGTATGACAGGTCATCCGGGGTCGCCTCGTAGAAGATGTACTGGCACGAGTTCTGGTTGCAGTACATCAGATTGGCGTCGGTGTCGAAGAGCGTGCCGGGCTTGGGAATCTCGTCGACTCCACCGTATCCGTAGGCAAGGGCAATGAGGCCATAACTGTGCTACGAGTTAGTTAATCATCCCTTTTTCATATTTTTTTCTCGGGACGCACTTGTTTGCCGTGTATCGCAGGGCGCTGATGGCCTGTGAATTAGTCGAGAGCACTTTATTTGTCTGAATGTTGCTCATATCCGGCACCGAGACGGTTCCGGGTTTCGTCACGGCCAGCGTGTCTGCCGGATTGATGTTGTAAGTCAAGCCGAGAGTCGCAACGGCTATTTGCGAAGCCTAATACCGGAGCAACAATTAGTCAAACCGCTCACGATGAACCTCATTGAAGAGAAAGGAGAATATTGGTGTGACTCACTATATTGATCAACACCCAAAACAAAACATAGACCCTCACCCAATGTCGGTGCGTCACGTAGCCCAGCGTGAAGAGACTGCTAAAGTTTTCGCTCTGTAGAATGCAATCGGCCTGTACCATCACCAACACATCAGCCATTACGAAATGCCTCTCGTGAATCGGAGCTTTTGTTTACCTCTCTCGGCGTCCACTCGTACCAGCTCAAAACCCACCATCTCAACTCCCTTACCATGTGCTTCATCGAACTCGCAATGTTCAGACCCAGCGCAATCGAAATGGCAATAATCAACGTGTTAAACTCCTTCTTCTTATTGCTCAACATGGCCTCCTTCACCGAGTACCTCCACAGCACGAGATACGCCCCGACAACCAGCAGCACCGTCATCACCCATCGCACGAGGCACGCGAGAATCAGCCGCTTGAACTGGTTCTTGCGCTTAAAGTGCTCGGCGGAGAAGACGTCGCCGCGTTTCTCGCTGCGCCAGCTGTCGCTCCGCAGGCTCTGCAGCGTCGGCGAGTGCTTTATAGCCGTCATGGCGGTACGCATCTTGACTCTGTTGTTGTTTCCCTCGACCGGAGCGCCCGCACTCGTTGGTGAGAATCGATTACATGTTCGTTTCGGCTTGGCTCGAGAATGCTTGACGGCAGCCAACTTATAGGTTTACTTTTTTAAAACCATTCACCTCCACGGTGAATGTCAAATTATGAAACAGGAGTCTCCCGTGGAGTCAAAAAGAAATGGAAAACAAAATCGAAACCACCAAGCAGACTCGAGAAGTGGTCCCAGGAAGAGCTGAAGCATTAAAGTTCAGGTGGCACTTTTACAAACTCATACTAGTTACTCGGCGGCAGCCTGTCTCAATCACCAAGAAAGAAGAAAGTCTAGAAGGAAAAAAGACCACACAAGTTCCCGCTGTTCCAGACCCAAAAACCCGCCCTTGCTAGAGCCGCAATTCCCAAACTGAGACATGTTTTTCATCTTTTCATCTCCGGTTTTGGCTACCTCTTACTCATAGAAAAGAAAAAATCGTGGCAGTGCTGGTTTGGGGCCATACTGAATAGGGCTCGAGCCGAATCGCGATAGCCGTAAGGCTAGCCCTTCCAAGTCGCCGAAAGGGGCAGATGCGGCTGATCGGCTCATTCCTTGTTCGAGTTTTCGTTTTCAATGTGCTTGATACTAAATAGCTGTTCAGAGCTGTTCGTTGTGGAACAAGAACGTTGGCGTCTTCTCGCCACAATGTTGGCATCTCCAAGATGAGCTGTCTCGGCTGTCTCAGTCACAAGCATGGTGGCAAATGGCTGATAATTCCTCAGTCTCTAATTAGTCACAGGAATAGATAACTTGACTTGCAGCGGTTTGCTAATTGAGCTGTTATCTCGCCGGACGGGACAGCTATTCGCACGGGCCAGCAACCAATATAGCCAGTTGAGCCATTCGGAAACGCCGCCACCACCACCGTTGCGTATGCGGCGCTCGTTGCACCGTTCATCGTCGGCACGCTTTCCGTAGAGAGCAAACTTGATCAATTGGTACAATACCCAATTCAGACATAGTTACGAAAGTAGTACAAACAGCTAGCTACCTTGTGCTTCTGTCACTCGTATACGCAGGATGTAGCTCTTCTTTCAACTATTACATACCCTGCATATCCGTAGCGTTTTTGGCGCTTCAACAGAAGCCGATGTGGCATGACCTGCAAAAGCAGAGTTGCAAAGAGTAATTTGACCACGTCAACCCGGCGATTTCCTCTTCTAAACCGAGTTAGTTGCTTCTCATAACGGAAAACAACTCCAAAACCACCCTTGTTTGTATCTGAAGCCTTTCACATGTACGAGCTACTGTACCAGTTAGTAATGTAACCACGGCTCAGAGCCCAACGGCACTTGCAAGCCAATCGGTGCTTAATCAATCGTCCCACACCGAAAAGAGGAGACGAGGGGAAAAAAGAGAAAGACAAGAGCGAGCCCTGCAGTAGACCAGCACTTGGCACTGAAGCGGCGACATCTTCAACCATTCTCCAGCGCTGTACGAGTATGTCAATCCCAGCATCACAATGACGCTTACATCTTGCCCTTGCCGCGGAGTAACTAGCAGATGTATTTCTCCTCTCTTGCATCCTACTTATGTGATGCATTGTCATTGTTCTTCTCACTGGACGTTGGGGGACGGGCGTCTTTTGGCATATGCATTAGCACCCAGATATGCATCTCGAAGCACAACAAACAAACAAAACAAGCAACGACAAACAAAGAGTCCGCTGGCCCGTTTCCACCAGCCCGCAGCTGGATGTGACTAAGGCAAGGCCAGGATACAACATTAACCAACGTGTATTAGTGCATATGTAGACAGCTACATGCTCGTACAGAAACGCTTCGGAATCCATGTTCGCGATGCACGACTCTCAATCAAGAACGTTGGACTCCACAAAGCCATGGGTCTCTTCTCTGCTCGCTCTCCACAATCGATGCGTTTTCCTTTGCTCCATCTCCATACAGATAATGAGCACCAGCAACGGGCTCTCGCTCCGCCAAAAACCAAGAACAAGGCCAAAGAACCCCAGCCGCATCGCATCGCCATCCCCCAAAAGCCCTCATCGCTTACGGATAGTTTGGTCCATAAAATCCTCATTCGCGATCCTCCCCGTTCGTTATCAAGTCCTTCAATCCACGCACGCCCTGCTCCTTTCACTCCCCCCATCTCTTGTCGCCCGCTTCGATGTATTCATATGTATGTACGAGTAACTCGCACGGAGTCACTCCGTTACTCCATCCATTCTGCATCCCCCATCATGCATTGCATCTTACACGTACCCCTATCAAAAAGAAGATACTCCGTATATATAAATTAAAAAAAATAACATAATACTACTCGTACTACCTATAAAAAAGGAGCCCCTCCCCCTCCCCATCGTCAGGCACCAAGACATAAGCAACCTTATAAAAACGAGCCACTCCTCTCTCAACACATGTTCCCTCTTTTCCCCCTTCTCATGCACATCCGCCCAAAAAAACATGCACGTCCGAATGCACGTCGTCGCCTCGCCACCTCTCTCCTCTTATACGAGGAAAGAAAAAAAACCTCCCCTAGTCTAGAAACTCGCTCACGCCCAGAACGTAAGAAAGAAAAAAAGAAAAATGATATTCCCCTCTTCTTCCTTCTCTGGTTGGTTAAAAAAAAAAAGAGCTTATACGCCCTGATACGCACTGCACTGCACTGCAAAGATGCATCTTCTCGCGGCCGCACGGAACAGAACCACAGAGGAGAACAACCAACCAACACAGCCCAATGCAATGGCTTGTTACTTCCACCATTCTATGCACGCACTTCGCCCCCGCAAAGTTGCCGAGCTCATCGCCGCCGAATGGCTTTGCTGACTCCGTCCGACTCTTATCTGGATGGATGACGAAAAAGGTGAGAGAGCGATGCCGAATAGCGAATGCTCACTGCTGTGATCAATGACGAGTAAGTGCTTTGTATCGTATGTCTGGTCCCCATACCTGTAGGAGAGTATTATCCGTCCTCTGTATCCGGACTCCGTATCTGTACTCCGTATTACAAGGCCAAGTACCCGCTCGCTTGGTAGTAAGCCTGGTAGAATAGACATCGTGAACCGAACAGCCAATCCAACACCCCAATTGGCTCTCTTTGTATCCTTCTGCTTGCTTACCTTGTCCTCACTCACGCCATGTCCCTTCCAAGCGAATGCCGCCGCCAAGTGGGCCATCGACGATGCCAAAGCAAAAGCCAAGCCTGCCATGTAGCATAGACAGAATATCACATGCAGTCACATGCAATCACAACACAACACAGCACAGCACAAAGGGAGATTAGGATTTGTTGAGCACAACATCTTGTTTGTAATCTAGGCAATTTCATTTATGTCTGATCTCTCTCTTTGTGTAGTAGTAGTAGTACCAGAATGCCCGCAGAACCAATCGAATCAATACCATTAGCAACCGACTTTTTCCTTTCCCGTTCCCCGCCTGCTCGTAGTAGCCCAATGCACCCTGGACCAAAGAACCAACCCGTCGGCCGCCTTTCAGTCCATTCCCTTAAAAACACAAATGAGAGCGTTGACAAGTCATTATCAATCCGCCTGGTCCGCTTGTTCATAACGGTCTGGAGCCGTGAAAGACGTATAACAAAGCGGGAGAAGAAAATAAACCTCCCGTAGGAAAAAATGAAACACAAAGTAGAGGAGAAAACCGTAGTGGCGAAGTTACTCCAACGCAAGACCTGTCATGAACCGAACCCAGAGCGCAATAAAAAAAAGAAAGCGGAAAGGAAAAAACAACACCAGCAATTCCCAATGCCCTTGTGAGCGCCAAGCAGTAAAAGAAAAGACAGACCCGTATCGTATGCGGCCGAAACTCCCAGAAGCTAAAACAAAAAGCCAAAATACAAGTAAAGAGAAAAAGAGTAATAGGAAAAAAGTACAACAATTATCGCTCTTTAATTGTTGCTGTGAACAAAAAGAAAAGCAAAGGCCCCTTCCGATTTTTGGGGGGCCGGTAAAAAATGGACGAGGTCATATAAAAACCTCGCAATGTTTTATAAAAAAAAACAATGGGACATCCGTTGCTCTGTCAGCTGTCCAAACCCAAACCAAGTTGTTTTGTGTAGAAAAAATTCTTCTTCACAGTTTGTAAAAATAAAAAAAATAAAACCGTCAACCGAGAAAGATGCGGCAAATTGCAGCTGTCCTCATCCGATAACCGCCTCCGTGGGCAATCTAGCCTCGGATAGCGGTAGCGGTATGAGGCTCTGCGCCCCAACGGAATCGCTGCTGAATCATCTGCTGCGCGAAGAAGGGAGCATCAGTTGGGGATGTGGAAAAAGATGGCGAAGGCGACCTCATGTGAGGCATCGACTTGGGAGTCGACGACTGGTCCCTGCTGATGAGGACAGAGGATATAGAGTCGAGAGGAGACGAGGGCGATGCCGCGAGGTAATCGGCGGTCAGGGGGCGGGTGAGCTTCATCTCAATGGGGTGGTGAAGGCTGTGGTGAGCCGCAGGACCGGTGTGGTGAAGGGGGTGAGCCATCGTCGCCACTGACACCGTAGTCGGGCTGATGCCCTCGATCTCTTCGCTCTTGGTCGTTCCATTAGTCGCCGCCGTCGTGGTCGATGTCTTCGAACCAAACTGTAAGTACAGAAAAAGCCAAATGTCAGCTACACAATTCCATCCCATTTTTTTCATCAATTTTTTCATAGTCTTGCCCATCGCTCCTCAAGCCTCCCTCCATTTTTGTTGCATGACGGCGGGAATTTCTCCTTGTTCCAACAACTAGACGGCGGCAGGCGGCTGGGGCGGCTGGGGGACGCTGAAGTGGTCTCCAGGGGTACGTACAAAGCAGTATTTACTGACGAGCTCTTCGTATGAAGAGCTGGCGAGGCCGAGGCCAAGGCCAACAGGGGGCGAAGAAGGAGCAGAAGAAGCAGCGGCCGCGGCAGCGGCAGCGGCAGCAGGTGCAGCGGCGGGCTGGCTGGACTGCGAAGCAGATTGTGCGCTCAGAGGAGGGCCGAAGCTCATGCTCATGGGCGTGGGGCTGTCGCGGACGTTCCTCTTCATGTAGAGGGCGTCCTTGTCCTTGGACGCAGAGTCCTTGGCCGCCTGGACGGCAGCGCTCAGGGAGGCTCCAAAATCATAACGGTTGGCAAAGGCCAGTCCGCTGGGAGCGGTCAGGCCCAGACCCTTGGAAATGTTATCACTAGCCAAGTTGCTGGTTGACTTGGTCTTGAGGCGAAGGCCAGGAGTGTTGTGCTCGCCCAAGAAGTCGTTGATATGGTCATCAAACTTAAACTTTGGTTTTTTATCAAAATCATCAAACGAAAGAGGCATCTGCACCTGTCGACCGGGAGCAGTAGGAGTCTGCTTGCGGTTGCTCCGCGGCAGACTGTTGTTGCTCGACCGGGACTGGGCGCCTTGGAAGCCGTTCTTACCGTTCTGCGGCTTGAATTGCTTCCGGAAGTCGACCTGGAAGTTGGCAGAGCTGTTGCTGTCCCAATACTCCTGGCCATTGACGTTGTAGCGGATGCAGAAATACAGAGTCTTCATCTCCAGGTTGGCAGTATCTGACAACTTGATGGAGAATTGGAAGCGGTCTTGACCATCACGGGTGACCTTGGGGCGGATCTCGTGGCTGAACTCGGCAACGACCTCTGAAGTTGTCTTCCAGTAGTCCAAGGTGAAGCGGCAGACAACCAGCTTCTGGTAGGACATGTTGGCGACAACGACGGAACCCAGCATCGACTTCTGATCAGGCGACAGCCAAACCTTTTCTAGGCGAACAGGTTGGTCCCGTCGTGATGGAGAGTCGTGGGGGAAGTTGTTGGTGATGAGTTGCCAGTCAAACGGCGGTGTTCGTGCAACAGTCCTCTTCTCACCTCCCGGGAAGGGATACTCGGCATCACTGTCGTAGTTCTCAACGGGAGATGATCCAGCACTAACTGCCAAAGGTCGGTCGACCTGGAGGAAGTGACGGATGTGCTCCAAATGAGAATCGAAGTGAACGGCCTTTGCGAAAACAGGAGTGCCAGGCATGCTAGAGGGTCGCTTGTGTCCACGGAGAGCTGGGCGGACCAGCTCGCCGGACTTCTTGCGGACCATCGGCGGCTTAGGCCTCAAATCATCCTCCGAGTCCTCCGAGACAGTCTGGGAGTTCTCAGCAGATGTCATGATAGCCGACACATTGGGATCGGTTGCAGATCGAACATGGCCCCGACGTCCCGACTTGGGAAGATCGCTCAGGCTCATGGCACTGAAGCTAGTGTGCACGATGCTTCGAGGAGTAACGTCGCCGGGACTTAGCCTCGAGTCCTTGCTTGGGGGTGATGGTGTTCGGGGCTGGGGAATCTGGCTGACGGCATCCCTGAGCTTTCCCAGCTTCCTCCCTCGAATCTCCGGCCGGCTGTCATCCTCGCTATCTGACGAGGCAGAGTCGGGCGGGGAGATGATGGCAGCATTAGGAATACCCCGGTCGTCAGTCACCGGCGGCGGTGACTTGCGGAGGCTGGCGCTCACAGGAGGGGTACCGGCGTTCTTGACTTCATCGGAAGAGCCATAGGGAGGAGATGGTGTAGAGTGGGACTCTACAGCCGGGGGTGCAGACGGTGTTCGACGGTTCTTGCTGAGGTACGAGGCTGAGCGAGGGAGCGAAGGCTTCTGGCCGGAGGTAATTGATGAGCGTCGGCTGACATCCGGAGAAGCAGTCGCTGAGGAGGCGGGAGATCGGTGAGAGGGCGGCGTGTAAGGCATTCCCAGAACGTTTGCCGGGGTATTGCTTGAAGAGTAAAAAAGCCTTGTCTGGTATTGATGATGTAATCCGGCTTATAAGAGATGTTGCAAATTATTCAACGGCGACGAAATGACCGTTGGTAGATGCTGCTAATTTGCACGCTCGTTTCCAATTATATCATAGGATAGAAGAATAGGGCTTGTTGTCGGAAGGAAGAGTAGTGACTGGAAAGCTAGTATCTAGGTAGGATGATCTGGACGCATGGGAAAGTACGTTGTCAGCACGAGGTGATCGACATTAAACAATAAAGGATACCGTTCGAGGTTCGGAATAGGGTGCGTGGTGGAGAGGGAACAACACATGGTTTAAATGACCCAAGTCTGGTCCACGAGCATGGCACGGTGACGTCCATGAGGAGAAAAAAAATTTTGGACCTTGAGGGCGATGGAACAGGATGCAGATTGCTCAAACGGAAGATTTCGAAGACGGAAAGGAATAAGACAAGGGTTGTCGGAAGTTGCCGTGCTTGGTAATGAAACTCTCTTTGACAAAGGCTAAAACTCAATGGCGACTTACAGTGGAAGGTAGAAGAGGAATTCAAGGCCAATTTTCTCCGAAGTGCACAGGAAGCAACGACACGGTCTCAAGCTCGGGCAATATTCCAGCAACCGAGCAAAAGACTGTGAGGTGCAGCCGTGGAAGCACAAAATTGGGTGCGGAGGCTGATGCTTAAGATCGCCAAACTAAGTCGTCTGGCGGATGATGTGGCCGGCTCGGGAGGAGAGCGTTGTCGAGTCGGAACAGTGGAGAGAGTAGATGAAAAAATCCTTGCACAATGACGAAGTAGAGACCCAGCTGAAGCTTGAAGCGGGTTGTGGAGATGCTCGGGATGAAGGGAGTTGAGAATTGATGATGGACGGAAAGCACGGCGAGGATGGCGGATGACTCTCGAAAGATGCAACGGGAACGACGGGGAGGAGACTGCAAGCTGATTCTGGTCCTGGAGGCGGGCAGGACGTCGTGGAATGGGCTGTAGGGGGATGAATTAACCCTTGAAGAAGAGAAGAGGAGGAGGAGAAGAAGAGAACGGCGGTAGTGATGCCGATGAGGTTGAAGATGAGGATGAGGAAATGGGAAAGATAGGGAAGATTGAAGACGGAGGAGGTGGGGAGAGGCTGTTTTTGGCTGCGTGAGACGGCCGATACGTACCCAGCGGTTGTGCCAACTCGAGACAAGCCTGCAAGTACCGGCGCCCAAATGGAGCAGAGGACGAAAAAAAAAAGAAAAATACAAAAAATTAGAGCAGCGCCATCGTACAGGTACCTGCTAGTGGAAGGCTCGGGCCCGGATCCAGGTTGCTATGCGCCGCAGCAGAAGAGACTGGAGACTGCACTGAGACCTTGAACTTGCCCTGCTCTAGTCTGCATGGGGGATTGAAAACTTGGCTGGCTGGCGACTAGCGGCAGAGACAGGGGTGAGAGAGAGGAGGGTGAAGGTTGAGGTTGAGTCCATCTCGAAATCTTGTCATCTAAGCCGGCCATGATCCATCCATGCCATGCCCATGGGTGATGGGCCAACCCTGGCTCTAGCAGCCAAGCCAGCACCGCCTTACTAGCAGGACCACCAAGGCCACTCCCCTCCCCAACTGGTTCGATGGCTTGAGATGGTGGGCCGCCGTCGATCGGCTTGGAGGGTGGCCTGTGGCCATGGGCCCAGCAACCTCATCCCTGAGAGAGGGGCCTTGGAGATAGGCGGCCAACAGGGGGGCGAGACAACAAATTGGCGAGCCGACGCAACAGCTCAACCGGCTACCTGAACCCAGCAACCACCAACAAACGCTCAGCAGCCCCATCGCCGTGCCTAGTGTTAGTGGTGTTAGTGCAGTGTTGTATCGGCGGCCCAAGCACTGGTCCTCCGTCAAGCTTGCCATGCGTCTCGTCGCCTCTCGAGGTTGCGAATCCCTCTTGCTCAGAGCTCAGACCTCCATTCCATACTCGTACTTGCAGTTGGATTGGAGATGCTTGGACCTTTGATCTTCAATTTACGGGGGCCGGGGCCTAGCTCCATCTCGACGACGGAGCACTCGCACTTGTGCTTGTAGTCGTGATATGAAGACGCCCCCCCCCTCCTTGCCCCATCCACAGCAGCGTCTCCGATATCAACATGTACCAGATATGCTCGTATGTAACAAGCACAGTAGCGCAGCGGCAAAGGAATCAGAGACAAAAACCACTCGGAGAGGCGAAAACGGCCCCAAGATGCACGCACTCACACACATACACATACACACACAATTTCATGCTCCTGTTATACACAGCACAAACCACAAACCAGAACGAAGCAGAAGAGGAGAGCGGCGAGAGGGCGGCAAAGTTGTGTGGCCCAGTTCTTGCTTCTCCCCCCTCCCACAGCCGGGAGCCGGAGGGATTTGCCAGTCCAGTGGTCGTCAGCCAACGAATACCTCGCCAGTAATGCAACCTAATGGAATAGAGCTGCAGTGTCGAGGTCGCATCTGGATGCCCATTTTTGCGGAGTACACCGGCAGCTGCGTTGCAAAGCCGCCTACAGCACCACTAGCCACCTCAATGCGCATCCTGCCCTGCCGTTCGTTTTTCTCCTCCTACCTTAGCTAGTGCTTGTGTGTCGTCTCGTCTCGCCTGGTCTGTCGAATGCATATGTATGTACGAGCATGTACTCCATACAAGGCCATGTACGAGCATGTATCTGGATACATGTACTGTACGAGTACATAATCCATAATCCAGAGCGAGCAATGCACACATCCTGTATCTTGTGCACCCCCCGTTGCCCATTGCCATCCTTCAGTATTCCGTACTCCGTACGGTAAGAAGCTAGTAATCGAACGAACGGAGCACCGGTATGTGTTGGGAAGCTTCTCCAAGCCTTTTGATTACATTACACCACAAAGACAACACAACATACTCGTACGAGTACCTAGATAGATACCCGGTGAGCCAAATTATGGCAAACGATAAACAATTGCCGTGATACCATTTCAGCGCCAGACGGAAACATGGCCTCTCGTCCTCGACACTCATTCGTCCAGCCCCGGGACAGACCCAGCCGCCGGCCCCTACGGGCGTTGCGAGTTACCGCAGTGGGCAGCGTTTCTTCTAAGCATCTCAGCAAACAACGGGGCTCGTCTGTCATCATCCTGTCTTAAAAAGACGCCGTCGCCTTTTTTAGAACGGTTTCTGATCTCTCCCTCCGCCCAGATAAGCGTGCTACCGGCGAGCGAAAAAATTTGCGTCAGTCCCGAAATGGACGTGCGCTTGTGGCGTCGCCTGATAACAATGCACTTACGAATATAATATGGCCTTTTATCAGCTTCGATGGCGATTGCACAAGATCGCGTGGAATGCCATGGGCTGATATCGATGTCACATGGCTTGATGATTGCCCAGATGTGAATGATTCCCCAGGCAATAGCGCAACTATCTCGAACCGGTCCAAACCTTCAATTTCATTTGAGCAATATTGTAGAAGTAGAGAATAATATTTGGGTCGGTCCCATCTCGCCCGCGCCCTCTCTCTTGTTAGCTTTGCCTTTATTTTCTTTTTTTGCTTTTTTCTGTGTCGGCGTTCTTGGCCAAGTCGGAACACCGGTGAAGCCGGATATGGAGATAGCTACGACGACTAACACTGCCAATTCACGTTAGTACCAGCTGGCCATTGCCCTGGTAATGAGGGCATCCGGGTACTTGTATCGCTAACAGCAACAGCAATTTGTTCTGCTGTTTGCTGAGCTCGTAGCGGGTACTTTGTCGTCATGTATTATTCATGGTTTGCCGGGCAGCCAGCGTCAACGGTCATGTTGTGCGTAACGAGCACGGTACGGGTAAGGTAATGCGCCAGTGCGGATTCCGTCCGGGAGCTTCGTACTCGCAACAGGACTTGACTGGCAATGGAGCTTGCCCGACAGATAAAATTTGCAAATTTTGTGCCAAACGCGAGCCCTTGTTGGCTCAACGGCCTGCCGAATCGCATTGAAGGGGGCGACTGGGGGACTGAGGCGTTTCCAGGTATTTTTCTTGCTTGCAGCCTTGCACTGCAGGCTCCGTGCATGTACGGTACGAACAAGAATGTACCGGTCTTCTCGCACTCCGTCCGTCCTGTCCTGGGCCCTCTTTTCCAATTCCTCCTGCATCAAGATGGGGAAGGGTGGGAAGGGAAAGAAAGGGAGGATGGCAGAGGGCTGGCGGCTTTCTTCAAGTACGGCAGACAGTCCTGCAATGCTTCGCTGCGAGTCTGCCCATCGAGCTCCCAAAACCCCATCGCCAGAGATACATGTCCATGCTCGTACAGTATACACACGCCGGTAGGCTTTTTCCAAAGGAGAATTTTCGTTTCTGGCGCCAGGGGGGTTTGGTTGGATGGACATGGCCTGGGAATAGCAACTGGGGTGGGCTCTCCGGCATGAGACCCGGTCCTGGTGTGGCGCCCGACGCTGTGGTCCGTTGAATATATCTCACCCCTGTTCTCGCCAGTGCAAGTCCATGCCGACCGTTCTCAGCCGCTCATTGGCAGTGCCCCGGCCTGGGTTAGCTGTTTGATGTCGAGATAATGACGTTGCTCGCGGTTTGGGTGAGGCTCGCTCAGAAGGCGCCCTCCAATCAGGGTATGGCAGAACACGCGCAATGCATTCCGCAGCGTGGCCTTCCTGTTTCACATTGGCCTCTTTGTTTGCTTTCTCCCTGCAACGCCTGTTCGTCTGGTGTCTCTCAAACGATTTGAGGAAGAAAAAAAAGTGGGAAAACGGAACGGACGCGCTGTGCGGAGTAGCCAGTACTTTCTACTCCGAATACTTCAGCCCGTCTCTTCGGGTGTCCGCCCCGGATCCGGGATCATCTCGAGACGCCAGCCTGCATCGCCGTCTCTCCATGACTGACACCAAACGAGAAGATTCCCAGAAAGATGCAGAGAATCCAAGGGACCCCCCCCCCTTTCCTCGTCCCCCTCCCCGAGCCCAACGACATCTGGCACCTCTTCCCCCTTCCCCACGACGGACCGAAAAGCTTCCCCAGGTTGTCAAACTCGGCCTCGTCATGCCTCCTAATGCAGAGAATGAATGCAGCTCTTACTAGCGAGTGCATGTCTGCGCTGCGCTGCTGCTGCAATGCCTGCGAGCCCAACATGGAGCTGGTTCGGGCTCAATTGGCTCCAATTGCTTCTGCCAGAGCATCACCGGTTTAGGCGCCTGGACGGCTTGAGCTGCATATGAGCTGTCTCTGTCTCTGGTCTACCCTACCCGATTAGAGGTAGCCGTCCGTATCTGCAGGAGGAGTAACGGACGGCACGCTGTGTGATGACCGAGTCAGGCAGCGAGCCACCGACCGTTTTCCGAGTCGCAATTCGCAAGGCATTGCATTGGGAGCCGTGTAATATCGGATGGATACCGTGAAATAATAATAAATGATAAAAATGATAATGAAAAAATGCCTCCATCACGACGACAGTCAGTCGCAGTACGCAAATGGCCATGCAATAGTAACAGCAGCTGAAGGGCGTGTATCTTGAATTGAGTCGAATTAATTGAACCCCTCCATCTCCATCTCCATCCCATGCATCTGCGGGTCACAAAAGGCTGTGCATCCAACTTCCAAGGCACAAACATCGCCATCGTCAAGCCACAGCGTCTTAGTCATCGCGCCAAGAGATAAGGAATGGATCCAGCACGGGCCAATGTCGAGCTTCCAGTTCTACGCGGTGGGGACAGGGCAAGCCACACGCACGGGCCACTGATACCAGGGGTGGCTTGCTCCTCATTTTGCAGCGCTAGCAAGCTAGAAACAACGCCAAAGGCAATACTATCACAACGACAGGAAAACCTTCTTCATCCTTGCCATCGACCATCTCCATTTGCACACGCTGCCGTGCCGTGCCTTTGCTCCAGTACCCGCCTCGACCTTGTACCTGTGCTGCCATTCAGATAGGGAGCGGTACTTACTCGTATATGTCTTGAAGTGATTACCTACTGGAAATTGCCTGCTCGGCTACAAGGTTCCCTCTCCCGTGGTATTTGCTCGCCTCTCGTACGAGCATGGGCACAAAACGACTCGCGGAAAAGACGCTTGGCATGCACGCCATTTGCAAGCCCATCGGATGATTGGATGGTCATTGTTCATTGTCAATGGCAATGGGAAAAAATGAGATGCTGTATGTCGGCCTGGAGCTGAGCTGAGCTCCCAAGCCGTCCAAGTGCGTCTGCGTCTGCGTCTGCCTGCCTGCCCAGCACATCATCTCGCATCTCGAAACTCGTCTACGAGCACTTACATGACGCCGGTGCTCCGTACATGATGCTAATTCCATGTCGATGCGCCTGGCCATCAGCAAACGCACAGTTCTGCATGCTTAAAAAACCGCACCTACATGCCGCATAGGATGGCGTTCGAGCCTGAAGGGTCATCATGACTGGCATCCCGGCATCCAAGTACATGTAGTAGGTATGTGCCGAGCTTACGATACTACTTGGGCCTGATACACACTGTACTCCGTACTCGTACAGTACAGTCCGTCCTCGTACATGGGCAGATGCTGATGGTGTCGAGGTAGATTACGGGAGCTTGTCTTGGCCAATCTGATGGGCTAGCGGCCCAAGCACAAAGCGCTCAAGTTTGCCGCCCGCCACGGCCTCCTCAGATCGCGGAGACGGGATTCTCTCATGGCCATTCGTCTCTAGGCGCCCAAGGGGCCTGCTCGCACATCCCAAGATGTATCTCTACTGCTACTCTTACCAACAGGTCTCAGCAATCTCATCTGCATGGCGTCCCAGGTGCAAGGATGCCATGGCAATATCCCCAACAAGCTACGAATCCTGACTCCTCGTTCGCCAGCCATGGAATCGCTCGTCGCCAAACGTACCACTATCACGGCATAGCGTCGCAATGCGTTGCAGCTCCCGCTCGCCAGCGAGTCAAGACCAACCGTGGTTCCATCTGGGAAATGGCACAGCTCAGATCAACTGGCCACTCTGCAAGTCATCCCATGGCACCACGGCGCCAACTCCAGCTCCCAGTGCTACACATTTGTATGTGTATGTGTAGTCTCTTACAAAGCGGACGCAGGCTTCGTCCATGTTGCTAGGAACGGACAAGACGACGACTAGTTTCACGCCTTGCAGCCGCATCTCCACCAGCCAACAGTAAGCGAAGAAAAATTAGAACAGGTCCACTTTATGCGCGCATGGGGGGGAACACAACGAGCTCTGATACGTAGGGACACTGCAGAAGTTGGCGACACCACTGGCGCCCTCGTATCTCCCTAACACACGCTCCACCAAGGGAACCGCTTTCACATGGTAAGCAAACAGGGCACAGGCATGCAACTGCCACCTGCCTGTGAAGCTGCAATCTGGAAGACGACAGGGCAAATGTCGTGATAGCTCTTTGCAATACGCAAGCAATCTGACTCACCGCGGTGGGAAAAGGGCACAGAGCACTCAAGAGTAGCCGAGACAAGGCCAGAGCTTGGAAATGGCTAGTTCCAAAGCATCTTAACGAGCTTCTTTTTGCCTTTTTAGAAGGACGAGAAGAAACCCAGTTCAGGCACAACACTGCGAAACTACTTCCAGATGGAGTCTCGAAGGGAAATCCTCAACGCCGCCGGATGGACTGGGCCACCGAGCCGGTGGCAAAGCTCCGCGGCGACGCTATCATCGGCCTTCTTATTAGCGCTGGCCGCACCGCAAACCTTGCAGCCACATCCCTTCAGCACTGGCCATGGAGGAGGGCGAGGGCCGTCAAGGCCGTCTTGCTCACCGACACCAAAACCGTTGAGAGCGAAAAATTTCCCTCCTGAGATGATAAGCGTAAGAAAGCTTATGTGTGTACTACTTGCCTCCCTATCCACGCCTAGGAATAAGTGCTGTACGAGTACTACTCCGGTGTGTCGATGCACGCCACCTGAAACCGAACGCAAAGGCCGCTGATTATTTCTTCATTTTTTTCCCATGTTTTTTTTGCAGTTCCCTGTTTTGTAATACCTTACGTCGCATTACAGTTCCCGCCCGGCAGTTGCTTGGACGTGCAAGGTTGCGACGAGGCCGAAGCTGGATATATCTGCAGCTGAGATTCGCAATTTCGTCGTCTCGAGAAGAACGAAAAAAAAGCAACCCCCTCCCATCTCGACAAGCAAGCCGGGGGGCGCTGGCTTAGCGAGTTTCACGCTCATCGTTCGATCGAAATCTTGCCCCTTGTGAGGCTGCCATTGACGCTAAGCAGGGGTGGTAGCTCTTTTGTCGATTCCAGAGATGGAATACTAATGCGCAACCAGCCTTCGGCGGACAAGGCCTAAAAAGGAGAGGCTGCCTGGGCTGAACATGTTGAATTGTTGAACGGAACCGCCAAGGAAGTGATGAATTTTTTTCAAATTGTCATTTACAAGTGACTCATGGCAAAACAAAACGTACTCGCAAGGGCTGGTTGTCAGCCTTCGCATTCTGCTCCCGTAAAAACTGAATCATCGGTTCGCTCATCTCCGCGCGGCAAACCCACTTCCGATAAGAAGAGCGACGCCGCACAAAATCTCCGACACACGGACAGCTTATCTATCGCCATAGCCCGGCTGTCGCTCCGTATACATGCAGTGCTCATACTATTGAGACATTATCCTTCCACCAAGCGTGAGATGAAAACGGGGCTCATCTGGCATGAATGCCCAAAGGCAAAAAAGATCACTTGCATTCATACGGCCGTACAGTCATGCTCCTAGCCGATGCTGAAGACATCCGACAGAGGCCCAGAGCCGTGAGCATGCAAGTCGGAGCGATCCGTACCCACAAACTCCCGTGTCCGGCTGCCCCACCTCACGATGTTCTCTGCCGCCGGCCTTGTGGTAGTCGTGGTAGTAGTACGAGTTACAAGGCTGGCACCAGAAACGGGGCCCACGTCTTTGTATATGGGGCACAAAAGATGGACGCTTTTGCAATGGTACGAGTGCTGTAGGGAGTACGGTTCGGAGTACTACGCACATGTACCACGACGACGCTACTGTAGACGCGAGCACTTACAAGCAGCAGTTTGCGATGTGTATCATGCTCGTCAACCCGAGACGCACAGTCGGAGCGGTGCAAACGCGTGTCGGCGCTTCGAGCATGCACATCATGGCCACTCATGTGCCCACAAGCAGATAAGGGCGAGCAAGTTTGGAGTCCGAAGAGCGCCTTGGCGAGGGCTTACTCGTACATACATACAGGGAGACGCAAGGATCCGAGCTCGGACGGCATCCGCTCCGCCATGCCATGCCATGTCATGTAGCATGTACGGTGCAGCAAGGAGCATGGAGCATGGAGCCTGTGCTATCATGTATCATGTATCATGTAGTAGCATGTATGGCGAGCATCAGCAGAACATCAATAGTTGCCGGTCCATGCATGCAAACGGTAGGCACGGAAATTTTTCTATCTCGAACGTACACCTTCAGGCAGCATTTCTGCTCGCACTTTAACTCTCTCTCTCTAGACTGCGGGGGAATGGAGGCAGCTGACTTTGGCAGAAGCGAAGCAAGCGGGAAGTCATGTTCTGCATGCCCGTGATGGATGGCACAGCACAGGGAACTCACATCGGCAAAGAGAGAGCCCACCTCTTCCGTACAGGATTCTCAACTAGGGAGGAGGAGAACCAGCCACAGTAGCAGTCAGTTTTCACCTTCGTCTTCTTCTTTTTGCCTCCGATATGCAACCAATGGACCCTGTGGCGAGAGGGAAAATACAGTTAGAGAAAACGCCTCCCGTCTGGACGATTCCTTTTTCCGCATTACGAGTACACCGGTCTTCTGGGCCTTTCGCCATTGCCGCATGCCGCATGCCACAAATCAAATGTAAGGGAGATGGTAGCGGCACACGAGTACCTTGGTGGTGTGGCACTTACTTTCTTGGGTTCTACAAGCCGCAGATTCCAAGGCAACGATGCAGGAAGCTAGTAGCATTAGTATTACCATATCCACACCGAGTCGTAGTCGGAGGGGGGAGTGTGTGAAAGGCTGAGAGGACCAGCAGCAGCAAGCCCACTCTCTTCGCCATTCGTGCCGTGTTGAAGGGGCTGTGGCATGGTTTCTGGTGGATACAGTACCGTCCAAAGGATCTCCCCAATCAAACTAAATGCCAGCCATCCAACAGCCTCTGGCCCAACGATTGGTGAGATTGTGTTGTGGGAGTTTCCCCTCTCTCTCTTACACCCCCTCCGGGGCCTACTCCGTTTACCAGCTTGTGGACTGGGACCTGGATGGCCAGAGAGAACGGAGACCAGATATGGAGATGGAGAGAGAGAAGAGAGAACGGTCTCCTCCCCCGTGAAGAGGATTTCTCTTCGTTTTGCAGCTCCACTGGCCAAAGGTCTAAGAGAGGAGTTGCTAATGCGAGACCCGTATTTACAGCACAGGCAGTATCTGTGAATGGAGGTTGAATCTTATTGGTGATGGACGGTTCCGGACAAAGGACGAGATGAACTTGCAGAGTCACCGCCTTGCATTGCCCACGGCTGTCAACCCCGGATCATCCATCTCATCACGCCTTCGAAACGATGGGTGGCTTGACATGAATTCGACCAAGTCGGCAATATCAGCCCAGGCGGTCTCGTGGTTCGACAAGCTGCAACCCCCGTCAAGCCACCTGCAGCCGCCAGGTGCTTGTCGTGCATTTCATCTCGCTCCCAGCAGCTTTTGAGGCGTTCCCCCGTACCTCGTACATGGCGCACAACTTACTCCAAACTCCAAAGCATGGCTCATTGGCGCCAGGGGTCAAAACTTCCCACACCTCTTCTCCGTGGGGATGTTGTGATTTTTTGTTTTAGTCGTGGCTCGCCCTGCATCTTGCTCCGCAGTGTGGCGCCAGAGGGAAGCTCGTTTACATCCAGGATGGCTGATAACGTGAATCACATGCTTCGAGTCCGTCTCATCCGTGCCGCCAATGTATTAGTTCTCGAACCTCGAGAATTTTACCTTTAATTGACTTGCATATTCGCAAAGGGCGGGGTAAAAAGGAGGGTGGCATTCTCTCTCCCTTCTCCCTCTGATATTGGCAGCCGACTTCCCCGGAAACCATCAACAATCAAACGTTTTATGCCGGCGGCGCAAAACAAAGCTGGGCTGGCTGGCAATGGCACTTGATCACTTCAGCCCGCGGGTTCATGCTAGGGGGGACCATAGCTACACCAGCTAAGGCATGTCGAGATGCAACCCACGCTGAGCAACCCGTCCCGGCTAACTTTGGACGGAGCAATTTAACGGCGCACACAAATCTGCGGACGAGACCCGGTCTGCTGCACGAGAGGCCCACCGAGATTGAATCCCAGCAAAGCAGCTCGCCAGCTCTGAACCACACGAACGCCTCAGGCAGTGCCTTGTGTTGCGCTGCTGCGTTTCAAGTTGCGTGCTGCAAAAAGACGACATGGGTATGGAGGCGGGGCCGTTTTTTTCTGCCCTCTGCCTTGGTCGCCGGCGGCTCGATGACGACATGCTGATGTTTGTGCTCCATTTCTGCGAGCTCCTCTCTCCCTTGTGTTGAGCTTACGGAGATGAGCGAAAAGGCCAGCTGAGATTCGATGAATGATACGTTGTCAGATCGAATGTTGGGCGGCGAAATGTCGCTGCAGGAATGATAGATGAAGAAATGGCCCAAACGGCTGGGCATTCATCTTGAATTCGCCACTGGTACAGGTACATCTTAGATCAAGAATCGCTAGCCCAACAATCTAGCAATCTAGAAGCCCGGATCGACAGAGGGAGCAGCAACAATGTCACCATCGAGGCGACGAGTTTAGACTGCGCAGCGAACATCAGGCAAATCAGGGTCCTATTGGCAGCATCTAGATGTGCCACGGCGCAATCTAAGGAAAATCCGGGAATCCTATCACAATGCCATGGCAGCATGGCAAAAGGGACAAAAAGCCATCGGCCGCGTCGCCGCGCAATTGCTTGTTATCAAAGTCGGGTCTGCCACACCATCCCGCGCCGCAAAGGGCCATGATGCGCGCGCCGCCTTGCTTTGTCAGTCCTAAGCAGTCGTGTGAGCTCGTGCTGCATGAAAAATAAATTACTGCTTCGTATATTTGAGCAAGAAAAAACCAAAAGGACAGTACACAATGAAATCATATGGCGTTACGCCCCCCCAAGAGGAAGCGGCCACGTCGAATCCCGCAGCAGCCGGCGGTTTTTGTTACTCGTGCCGGTTTACTCATGCATTGTGACATCGTTTGCCTCTCCACAGGGGGCCTTTCGGAGTGAATTTTTTTTGACTCCCTCAACAAAGCTGAATACGTCTTTTCTTTTTTGTCATTCTCGCGGTGAGATGGGATTTGAAATTACACTGGGTCCGAGTCTTGCGAAACACGGAGCCTCTATTTTTTTTCTTAGCCCCTCTAGATCGTGATGAGGTGCATGGCACATCCAGCCCTGATCATGGATCAGTATGAGGATCGAAAATACGTACCCTGTCACCGAGGTGGATGCGCGACGATCGCAGCGTTATTTACGAGTGCTCAAGTGGCTCCCGTGTGTCAAAGCCCGACTAACGGTGCCAGTCTCCTCCAGGCTGCATACGAGCAAGGACGAGGAGTCAATGGCAGCTGGCCAAATAGGGCAATTAGCTCTTTGACGAAGCTTCTCGTTTACGGCGATGATTTTCAAACTCCAATTTTCATTTCCCATGCAGCCGGATATACAGGCAAGCTCTGACTTTGGGCCTCTCTTTTCTTACGGAAGCTTTCCCTCCCACGTACGGCCTCTCCCACACACACCCCCCTTTGAAGCTTTTTCTCCTCCCTCACCCCGGCCATCACACCGACTGAAATTGGCGCCATCGGTTGGGGGCTAATGATACTATCCCCAAGCGCTGGCTACTCCAGGTACATTCGCTCTGCTGCCAATACTTGTACATGCTTTTCCTGGAAAGCTACGATGGGAAGCAAGGAGAAGAGGGCGGATAACGGAGCTAAGGCCCGTTGTAAGCTTTCGTCCCGTCCAGCTATCGCAGCCATTCTCAATTCTGCACCCCCTTCAGAAGTTCGTCAGTGTTCTCGCTATGGCGCTGTATATTGCGTTACGACCCCAGCCCAATTGTGCATATTCAGCCATCAAGTTGGCTTCCCTTCTTCCCCGCAGTCCAAGAAAGCAAAAACTGCAGCCCGTAAATTAAAAACCCAAAGCTATTGCCCGGTCGTCTGCAGCTTTTGGGCTCGAGGGGGGGAAGCAGCCAAAACGGCCTTGCATACGCGCCTCGAGACGGTTTGGCGAAACGAAACGCCACGCCGATGTGGCCGGCCGCCTGAGCGCTGCAAGTTGCAGCAGCTAACGCCGTATCTGGCTGCTTGACGAAGCTTGGATCATGCATTGTGTGTCTATTCTTATGCCTGCCTACCTTACCTTAGCACCCTTTTGCATCCTTACCGGTACTCCGTACAAACGTTGCAGTACAAGCTTGATACGTGTACCGTACTTTGAGACTAAACCCAAGGCATGGGTGAGCAAACGGAGTGTGCATATGGCCTCGCATCCGGCCCCACTGGATGCCGGTGACGGATGAATGATCATTTATTTGATATTACTATATTGGCAGCAAGACGTACAAACGGGCGTCTACGAGAGTGCTAGGGCATGGGGAACCATCCGCGAGACGAAAAAGGCAATGAGAAGAGGGGGTCAGGGTACAGTTACATGCGATTTGCAGCAAGCCGTCTTCTCTCGTCAGGCATCGTTTGTTTTTGCTGCTTGGTTCCTTTTTCGAATAGCTTCATTTTTTGGGCGCGGCCGAACTCGATTTTTTTTTCCCTTTCGACGGAATTAAGATGAGGTCTTATTACTGTTGCTTATGGGACTGGGGCTCTTTGCTGACAATAGCTGGGCTTCTTTCTTTTTGATGACAGATAAACGACGTCATGGACATGCCGGGGGTGTCCCCTAGCTGAGAGCGGCAGGTCATGATACGGCAGCGTTTTTGTATCATCTGATGGGGGGAGAGACGAGCAATTGAGACACCTCTGCTTTTTTTGCTGGGAGAGAGAGAGGAAAATCCTGTTGCGACGGCGAGATGGTTTCACAACGTTTAGTTCGAGGCGGAACCGGTGAAGCTTCTTCCGGGGGGGCTATTTCATTCAAGCCCGGCCGGCCGCCTTTCAGATTTGCTTAGTCCGCTTGACCGCTAGTCCAAAGGGCTATCTTGCATCTCTTCTCTTTTTACCCTGGAGGTTTTGGTGGTGGCTTGCAACCTTTTTGTTTTCGGGGCTAAAAGATGGAACGGCTTCTTTTTTTGCTGGCGCAAGAAAGTAACCCTCCTCCTGTAAGACGCATCTTTTGGTTCGCTCCGGCCGGTGTATTACTTTGACGACTAGTGGTTGTACTGCTGCTTGGGAGTTTGCCGGCCGGTTGGCTGAGCTGGGCTGATGGTGGTTGCTGCTGCTGCTGCAGTTTACCCTGCATCTGCGTTGTCGTTTCTTTTTTCCCTTTCCTTTACCCCAGGATGTTTGCTGGTTTCTGCTTGGATCATGCTCCTTCGAAATGCAACCCGGGGTTTAGGGGGAGGGATGATTGCATATGATATTCTGGGGTGCGGCATTGGCGGCTTTCTTGGTGTCCTTTTTTTACGAGCTGCGTGAGTGACTTGCGTTTCCAATGTTTCGGAGTGTGCATTCTTTGGTCTTGTCTTTGGAGAAGATGGGAGCAGCTGGATTGGCTGCTGGACGGACGATGATGATTCATGTTTTGTTTCTTTCCTGGGGATATCCATGTCAGAATAAGCACATGTTATCCCTACCTATGCTCGTGCGTGCATGTGTGCAGTAAACAACTAGGTATAATGTAGGTTTTGGGGCGTAGTCAGAGGACTTTAGTTCTGCATGTCTCTCTTTTTCCCCCAGGGATGATGATCTCTTCACCGACATGGACATGACAGCTTGATGCTGCATGGCGCTTCGCTTGTAAGAGACTTGACTTGGCTGTGCAGGAGTGTAGTATGTAGTAGTAGAAATGAAGCAAGCTGCTTTGCTGTACGGGTATGCATGTCCAAGTCAGCAGGCAGTCAAGTGACCTGAAGTCTGTACAGTAGTTCCTTTCTGGAGAAGCATTAGCTCGGTGAGGGCGATGCAAATAGACGAGAAGGATAGTGCTCCGAGCAAATAGTTCAGTCCTCATCGTCACGAGGGATGTTTTTTTCGGTGACCGACTGATTAGCGAAAAAGTTTACTTTTTCTGCTGTCTCTGCTGATCCGATCAATTTTTCTTCTAGAATGATGCTTCGATGTCTCTTTTCGTCTGTCAGGTTGCTGAATTGGATGGCTGCTTCGAGTTAGGAAGACGTTTTGAGTGATCGGAGTCTGGGGTTGTGAGGTGTACGGTAAAGTTTCCAGCTTGCATATCTGCATCCATGGGGGTATTTTTTTTGTGATAACTCAGAACTCGTATCTCTGTTTCTCTGTCTGTTTGTGTCAACAGCAATGGTAATGCAGAGATGCATCATGAGATCTATGATGGCATTGGCATTGAATTGTGACTGTTTTGTATACGTGAGTGTGCATGTGAGCGTATAGATCGAGATGTATGAGTGTATGTGTATAACTTTCGGTTTCGGTTGGCCGTGACTATTTTTTTTTCTATCTTGTGACTTGAAGTAGAAAAAAGTTTGTTGCCTCTTTTTTCTTTCTCCCTTTCTCTCTCTCTCTTCTTTCGTTATCCTTTTGGCTTGTTTCTCCTGTGTTGTGAGTACACGATGTCTTTGGTTGTGCAAACGGAGTGACGGTGAAGCTCCTGATGCTCCTGTTTGCCTCGCACAAAAGGCCAGTTTCACAAAATCTAGTTTCATCATTCAGCATACCGTTTTGAATTGATAAGAGAAGAGAAAAAATAGACACTGAATTCCATACCCTTGTGCCGTCTCTCGCGAGAAATTCCCCCTTTCGTGAACCCTTTTGATAACCGATAGCTCTGCCACGTCACCAGCAGCGTGGTGTTTGATAAGAGAAGCGAGAAGATACGCGATGGAAGACGACGAGGGTCGATAAACGGTGTGGGAAACCGGGGAGTTTGGAAGAAATAAAATATTTTATTTCGCACAACTATGTAAAATTCCTGTTGTCATTCATTCACACGTATCAAACATCCACCACAAAAACAAACGCCACTCTTTGGGGGTATCCAAAATTCCTTTTTATTTGCCCTTTTGTCCAAAAACAAACACTGTTGAAAAAAGGTGTGAAAAAGCTCGCTTAATCTTCATGCACAGGGGGGCCGGCATAGTTCTTGTTGCCCCAGGCCCAGTACCAGATGCCGGAAATCGCCGTCGCGGCAACGAAGACGACGGGGGCGTAGTTGACGGTCTCGGCGGTGACGGGGATGACGGTCGGCATACAGAACAGCGGCAGAGCGAGCAGGGACCAGGCTGTTTGAACGGGGGTTGGTAAGCATGAGAGCAGAACAAAGAGGGTTTATACGATTCGAGGAAGAGAAAGAAGATTACATACCAACAGTGACGACGTTGCAGACGGTGCCAAGAGGGCCGAGGTAGAACTTGCCCTTGCGGACCTGCTTCCTGCCGCTCAACAGGCTGATGGCAACGGGAGTTGCATAGGAAGCCGTCAAACAAATGACACCCACACCGGAGAATGCGTTAAATGCGGCAGGGGAACCAAAGTAGATGACTCCGAGGATAATCTGAACAGCCATGCTGAGCATCATGGCGTTGAGAGGCACGTCGAGCTTCTTGTTGACCTTGACCCACCACTTGGAACCAGGAATGGCACCATCACGAGCAAAGGCCCAAGTGCAACGAGAAGCGGCAGTGGTGCAGCCAATACCGCAGATGATGGCCAAGACCATGATGGGAATGAGCAGGCCAATAGCACCGCCAGAAGATCCAACGGCCGACTTGATGATTGGGGGCACGGGCTGAGCGGACACGAGTTCGGCGAGCTCCTGCAGGTCGGGAATGACGAAGACGAGGGGGATGAGGAAGAGGAGGCCAGCAAAGGTGTTGATGAAGATGGTGGCAACCATGGCCTTGGGGACCTGAGTGGCCGGGTCCTTGACTTCCTCGCACATACTGGACGGTGTGTGTTAGTTTCCAAGATGACAACTCTCAACAAGGGGCTGCCAATTGCAAAGGATATCACTTACGAGATAATCATTCCCGTTGACGAAGTGGCATAGGCGGCGTGAAGCAGACCAACGCAGAAAGACCAGCCACTGGGCCAACCGGAGAAGGACTCGAAATGGCCAAACACCCACTTGGCTTCGTGACGGCCGTGTTTGGCGAGGACCAGAATGGTGATGAGGATGGCAATGACACCGGCAAAGGTCCAGAAAACGGCAGCAGTCTAAGCAGCAAAATTAGCACATTGTCGGGATACATCCTGGAGCAAAAGGAAACCCCATTTCCCTTGATTCTGCAAGGAATTGGAGGGAAGAGAAGGAAACAGCAGGATAAGACTCACATCCAACCAAGGAAGCCACTTGTTGCCGAGAGCAGACACAGCATTGCAGAACAGCGTCAGAGCCAAGAAGATGAGGAACACCTGCCAGGTCTCGCCGGCAAAGATGCCAACTCCGGGCTCCTTTTCAAACACATTGATGCAAGAGACGAAGAAGAGCGTGGTGCCAAAGTTTACGGCCAAGGTGATTGTGATGTTGCCAACAACAAAGAGCCAGCCGGTGATCCAGGATGCGATGCGCCGCCACTTGGGAGAGGCCAGCATAAAGGCTTGGTAGTAGACACCTGAGGAGAAGAGCAAAGATATGAATTAGCACGTTGCGCATTACGATTACGAACAATTATACGGGATGTTCTTGTTTCTTGTCCGGGAACGGGATGGGCTAGATGTTTATTACCTCCGGCAGTAGGGTAGACACTGGTGATTTCACCCAGAGACACGGCGACGCAGACAATGATGAGCGACACGAGAACCCAGCCCCAGATGATGTCGACGGGACCGCCTCCCACCAGCGGGTAGTATAACGTCGTGGCGAGACCGTAGGGGATGGAGGCGAGGACAAAGGACATGAAGGCGACCTGGGCGGTGGATCGGTTGCGCGACAGCTCGGGAGTGTAACCGAGCGTCTCGAGGAGGTGATCGGCCGAGTCCTCGACGGTGGAGAGATTCTGGGCGGTTTCGAGCTTGGAGTCGACGAGGCCCGGCTTCCCTGCCGGCTTGTTGGCCGAAGAGGAGGAAGACATTGTCGCGGGTGAAGAGAGAGAGGCCGCCCAAGAGTATCACGAAGAGAGAGGAGGGGGAATGAGGGGAAAGAGGAGAAGAGGTGAGAAAAGAGAAAAGAGGAGAGGAGAGGAGGAGGAGATGAGGAGGTTAAAGAGGAGACAGAGAAGAAAAGAGGCCGGAGTGGTCTAGACTTTGCGCGTGGGAATAGCGATAGACGATTGTTGAGAGATTGTGGCGCCGAAGCTCATGCAAGTAAGCAGTGCAACCAGGATGCTGTCATGGCCATTAAACGAGGGTTCGTTTGGAGCTGAAGATTCGGTTTGGTTTGGTCCAGATGGCGAGACTAGGCCGCATCCGAAGATTGTCGCGTGCTTCGTTTCGGGGGTTTGGGCCAAAAAGAGGCTGAAGGCGGAAGCGGAGACGTTTGAAGAGATTTGCTTGCACTAATCAAAGAGGCTATTCTCTAGTATATACTGATGTTATGAGTACGAGTGTGTGAAGCAGAATCTCGTAGGGGAGAGTAGTGGGAAGAAGAGGAGGAGGTGAAAGGTGAGAAAAGAAGGTTGAAGAGGTTAAAAACTAAAAAGAGAACATGGAGGATTTACGAGTCGAGCAAGTCGGCAAGTACCTGAAAAGCTGAATGTATTTTTTCTCGGTTTTCTAGGCGGCGGGGCCTCGGCCAGTTTCAGCAGCAGTAGAAAAACTTGGCGTTGATCGACGGTGCGGGCGGTTTGGCGCTAGAAGGAGAAGAAGAAGAAGAAGACGGGAAGATGCTGATGTTTCAATTGATGGATGTTTATTCTTTATGCGTGCTGGATCGTCGTACAGCTGAGATGCAGGGACTGATTTGGATCATCGGCATGGATGGAGGATGTACAGAGAGTTACAGTTACAGTTACAGTGGTTACAGGGCTGGAGTTTACTGATAACAGCCAGTAGATGCAGATACACATCAACTTACTGCCCTGACACATGCTTGCTCTCTCTCCCCCAGAGAACAGACCACACAGTTCCCACTCTCCGCCCGTGGAGACAAAGAGCCCAAATTTCCCATCAAAAAAACCCCCATCATGGGATTATGGATTCTTGATATCATGGCGCCGCCCATTGGAGCCTTTTCCCCAGGCTAACGACCGGCCTAGGCTGGATTCATCAGGGGGAGGCGACCTAGGCAATCTTGGTTCATCCATGTTCCTAGGGGGTGCCCAAGTAGGGTGCAAAAAACACCGCCGGTCTACACTATAAGATTGTAGGTGATGAGCGGCGGTGTTTTTTGCACCCCGCATGGTGCCCTTGAGTGGCTTCCAGTGGCTCCAGGCGGCGTCGTTGGTGGTTGGTCCAGCGCTGGGCCCGAGAGGCTAGCGGACGTTGGAACCTTGAACACCTACGTCAGAAGATGTTTGGACACTGGCGGCCTTGGCCGAAGGGGGGGAGGAATTGGAGGGATGACGGTGGTTTTGGATGGCTTTTGATTTGTTTTCTAGAAGGCTTAAGGCGCTACAGTACGTAAGGAGGGTGTAATGGCGGGATCAAATTGCTTTAGATGCTGACCGGCGGCGGCGACTTTTTTTGCTGGAGATTTTACCAGATTGACTTTGACTTTCATCTTGCTTGCTGCGAGATGGACGGGGCCTTATCTCAGTGGTTCAAATGGACCAGCCAACAGATGAATGTCACTTGTAAAAGACAAACAAACACACAAACAAACTATTAGATTCATATACAAGGAATATCCATATGCATCTGTCCCATAACATTGAATGAGAGAAAGCAACTGACACAATCACAATCAACCAGCAGAGGAAGAAACAAAAAGACCCGCAAGCACATGCAAATCCATCCTCAAAAAGGTACTTGCACCATGTTCGACGCTAAACCGTTAAAAAGTGTCGCTCGGTGGGCCATTCAGGAAAGACTGCACGAGCGCGCTAAGCCGAGAGGGAAATGGCCCGGCCGCTGGCAAATTCAACAATTCGAGTCTGGCCCTGGTTGATGTGATACGATATGATGCCTGCTGTGCTGTTATCTGTTCTGTTTACGGGGTATGGCCAACTAATATCAATGGTTAATGGTACGAAGATATGCTCAGCTCAATCTATCTAGGTTGTCTCTTTTGTGGACTGAAAGGATATCATCGGCTACAGAACAGCATTGAGCCTCAGGTACTCTACACGCGATGGAGTCGTCCATCTACCATTGATCATAGGATCTCTCCTCCGTATTTACGAGCACGAGCACATGCCGTCTTCTATACACACCGCATCTCTTGGGTCGCATCTCGTAGTAGCCATCACAACTGACTATCCTCCTTATAGCCTGACCCATCATCCTCTATCCATCACCACGAGTGGTCCATCAGGGTCTGGACGTGCATCAGGGTCTAGACGTCTTGTCATCACCTCGGCCCATCTGTCTATCCACATCAGAGCACAGCTGCAGCCTTTGCTCGCTTGTCCATCATAGTTTCTCATCTTGCTTCTCTCTGTATTTTTCTATCTTTTCCTTTTCTCTTTTTTTGTTTCAGTCGACTCTCATTTCGTCTCTTCTCACTCCTCAATCCCTCTGCTCTTTGTTTATATGTGCTCGCTGTATCATTCTCATATCATGTCATCGTCATGCCATCAACTAAAAGTACTAGTCACGTATATGTAGCTCTATATCGATATATCCAGATTTTTGTTTTTGGGCTCCCCTCATTCTATCCATCTATCCACTCTGTTCCGTCCTGTCTCTTTCCTCCCCCATTCCCCCCCTTTTAAACAACCTCCAATACGAGTCCCTCAACCCCGTCCACCGTTGTAATCAGCACCTCCAGACTTCCGCAACAGCTTCACAAGGTCGTCCTCCTTGAGCTCCGACCGCTCCTCCGCCGTAATGGCCAAGTGATGATGCGCCAGCGCCTTCTTGACGTCGCCGCTCTCCACGCTGACCCGCGCTTTTCGCATCACCCGCGTGTTCTTGCCGATCCACACCGCCAGCACAAACTTGACGCGCGTGCTCTCCTTGTCGTTTGCGTACTCGATCCGCACGTAGCCGTACTGCACCTGCTCGTCGTCCAGCGCCGCCACGAGCTCCTCAAGCCCGCCCGTGCCCGAGGCGGTCAGCGTCAGCTTGTTGCCCACGGCGGCCGCGTACGACAGGAGCATCCAGTTGGTGTCCTTTTTGTCGTTGCGCACGTCGTCGTACGCAGCCACGATATCGGGGGCGTCGAGGCCAGACATGTTTGCCTTTTTATCTTTCGTTTGTAAATGCCGGGGGCCGGTGAAGTGAAGGTGACACAGCAGAATGAATGGATTCGCCGATCCGGGAACTTCAAGATAGATCGGCTTCGGAGCTTCGGGTTGGATCTGGATCGAAGGGCACGTGCGGGACCTGCGACAGAAGACGGCCAGTTAGCATTGCCATTTGCCATTGCATTGTTTTCTGTCGATCTGCCGCTTTGCTTCTCCCTGCTCAATGTTTCAATGTCTCGCCTTACCTTGCAGACTGGCCAGATGGGCGTATTCCAAAGGGTTGGGAGAGCAAAAGGGCGGGGAAGAAATCTGGCTTAGTATGTACGAATCGTCGGTCACGGCCTCCACCGACAGCCCCCTTTCGAACAGCTATCGATTACATACAGCCGCCTACCCTAGACTTGGCCAAGATGTTCGAATTTGTAGACCGTAATCCCACTCGCCAGGTGATATAAGGAAGAGCATTACCTTGGAATCAAGTAGAATGCAGTTTTTTCAACTTTTTTTTTTTTGAATGAGTCGCTCAATGGAATTCCTGGGATCACCCTGTGTTGTCTTGGCCATTTCTTCTTCTATTGCAACCCTCCAATATCAACTAGCTATGCCCCTCCACACTAAAACATTCAACATCCATGCAGCATGATCGCCAGTCCCTGCAGATGCACAATGCAGTATTTGGAAGGTAAAGTGAATGTGGCCATAGCATTAACATCGTCGAGATGATCAACTTCTTCGTTTATTAAGTAAGGTGTGTCTTTGTTTAATCTAGTGCCCGGCTCATCCAATGTCTCATCCAACAATATATCTCCAACCTCAAATTCCAAACGCCTTTATCCTGTAACGAGTTTCCAACCCGTAATGCTCGTGAATTAAACACAGTCTTTAAACTATTCCCCTTCCTTCACCACTTCTACAGCTCCTCCACTGCCCCCTTCACCATCTCCCAACACTTCCTCATCCCCGTCCCCATATTCTCAGCGTCAACATCCCCTCCAGCCACCCACCGTCTCGGCTGGTCTTCATCCTCTGCCACCGCGGCATCATCTCCCACCTCAAACAAGTAGACATGCATCGTCAACTTAATGTGCGAGAAAAGCCACGGCACGTTCCCCAACTCGCCCTCACACGATATTTTTGTCTTTCCACGGCCCTTGTCGCTATTCAGCAAGTCCGACACGTATTCATGGGCCAGCCGCTCACGCTTCTTTTTATCCGACTTTGTCGACGGCTCGAGCAGTTTGCTGGGAAACTCCCATAATCCGGCGAGAAGACCCTTGAGAGGGCGGCGGTGGATGAGATAGTGGCCGTCGCTTCGGCGGATGGCACACACGAGTGTTTCTTCTTCGCGGACGGCCTTTTTGATGGCCTTGACGGGGAATTTGCGAGCGTAGCTGGTGATTGTGTCCATTGTTGCCTTGGAAGTGGCCGAGGTTGTCGTTGACGGAGAGGGTGAAGGGGATGATGAGTTGCCGACAGTTTTCCTCGTAAACGCAAATGCTGCTAGTGTAGGTTGCTTGCTTTTCTTTGCTTCCGTCTTCTTCGCGTTGCTGCCTTTCTTGTCTTGGGCCGAGTCTTCGTCGCTGTCGCCGTCGGCTTCGTCAAACTCTTCGCATAAGATGCACAAGTCTTCAATGTCGACTACCCTCGGAGACTTTTCCTTTGACTTGTTGACTTTGAGCTCGCCTTCTTTATAAACGCGACAGGTCGAGGTAATGGGACACTGGGAACAATTCGGGTTTGGCGTGCAAATTGTACTGCCCAGCTCCATCAGCGCCTGACCCCATCGTCCCGGTCTGTCATTAGGCTCTGAGCGTATCATGCCATCGTCGCTGTCCTGCTCGGCCGTGGCTTTGACAATTGCATCTGCCGCGGCCCAGATGGAGTCGATGACAGCCTTGCCCGTCTTGATGTTGCCGTGTATCCCCAGCTGCCTGCTCAGTACTCGCAGCACGTTACCATCGACCATTGGCTCTGCGCGACCGAAAACGATGCATGAAATGGCGCCGGCGGTATATCGTCCAACACCGGGCATCTTTGCCTCAAGCTCCTTTGCCGAAGATGGCAAAAGGCCCTTCATGTCTGAGTCGCCAACTGCCAGCTTTGCTGCTTCATGGATTCTCGTCGCACGACTGTAATACCCGAGTCCGCTCCACGCAGCAAGCACATCTTCTGACTTTGCCGCCGCCAGGTCGTGGATTGTTGGCCATTTGTCCATCCAGCGGCTCCAGTAGTCAATCACGACGGCCACTCGAGTTTGTTGCAGCATGATTTCGCTGATCCATACCTCGTATGCACGCTTCTCGAGCGTCTTTCGAAGCTCTGCTGGGTCCGATATCGTCTTTGGGTCAACCCAGGCTTTCCGCCATGGCATAGACCGGGATTGACTGACTGAGTCAAACCACGAGAGCAGAGCCTTTCGACCTTGAGATCCAACTTGTTCATCCAAGAGGAGAGGTCTGTGGTATAAGACGGAATGCCGGCGTAAAGGTGGGAAGCATGTTTCTTCCTTTGCTGCTTCTCTGGCTTCCTGTGCAAAGAGTCTCTTGCTGAGAGCGCCGTCGAATTTGACTGAACGCAATGCGGGAGCTGCTACTTTTCGTCTTTTGGCGTCATTCTCTTGCGGGCTTTCTTCCATGTCAACTTCATCTTCAACTTCGGCCTCAAAGTCCGAATCGCTGTGTGAGGGCGTGGCATCTTGTCGCTTTGCTGCTTTAGAGGCGGGGCGAGAGGAATTTCTTTTGCTTGCTGCTGAAGATGCCCTCGCTGGCAGCCTTGAGCGTTTTGTTGCAGGCATGATTCAATTAATTTGCTATCGATTGGCAGCTTTGAAGCTTGATTTCGTTTCTGCTCGTCCATGAGAGTAAACTGGTGAACCGCGTCTTGGGCTTATCGTTATCTGAGTCGCGACGCGCACGGACCACCCATTTACTTGCGTTGCGAAAACACCAGAAATTTGGCATCATGTGAATTGTGTGTGTAGTTTTGATGCTTCATTATTCATTGCGAGTGGCAAAGGCTGGACTTGTAGTTAATTTTTCAATAAAAAGTATGAATGGCCATTCACTCAAAACGACTGCATGTGGCTTCCATTGACACAGACTATGTCTGTCATTTGTGCATATGCAGGCAGATATATGGTGAGGCCACCTATACTCAAGTTGCTCAACTTCGAGATCAATGCTTTCGTAGAGATTATATTTTGTATTTGCACGCCTAAAAGCCCAATTTCCATCAATCCACCTCCAATTTCTCAGAACCCAAGCAACATGGCCGCGATAGACACCGCCGCTGGAACGGCCTGCACATACAAAATCCTCTTGCTCGCCGTCGCCGCGCCATACACGCCCGCCACTCCCACGCACCCCAGGAAGAAGAGCCTGATCTGCGCCGCAAACTCCTCCACCGGATGGACCAGCCCCCAGAACAGCCCGGCGGCGAGGAAGCCGTTGTACAGGCCCTGGTTGGCCGCCAGCACTTTGGTCTTGGTGGCAAAGTCCGGGGCCAGCTTGAAGGCCTTGTGGCCGCGCGGGGTGTCCCAGAGGAACATTTCGAGCGTGAGGATGTAGACGTGGATGGCGCCCACGGCGCCGGTGGCGATGTTGGAGATGAGAGGCATTGTTGTTGTTTAATTGCTTTGTGGGAGTATCTTCTGATTACTTCTTCTTGTTCCTCCTTGTTCCTGGACCTGGAGTTTTGTCTGCTGGAAACTAACTTGGTAGACGCGGCTCAAGCTAGCGAATGGTGCTATTAGAGACCCCCAATGACTCGATTGGCCGAGGGAAGATGGGTTCAGCTGGGACAACTGTGGCTTTCGGGGAACTGAGTCTCGTAGGCGATTGGATGAGCTCTAGTTTCGTGGCGTCGTACTTCGTATTGGGTGCAGAACAGAAACCGGCAAAAATTGATTCGAGAGAGAGAGAGCGGAATTGGTGCGAAAGTAAATCACTGGAGATTCAATTCTAACAGCTGGACTCAATGGTATGTATATATTGTAATAAAGGCTCAAACAAAATAGTAACACAACTATTTTTGTCTCACTCTTTTTCACGGAGAAAATTTAACATTGCATCGGACACAGCGACATCTTACTCTACTAGGCAGCTTGAAAGCCCTGTACTACGCCCTTTCAAACAAGATGGCGGGTCTCGTCGCACTTCCCGTGTCAGATCGGCTAGTTTTCCATATTAAAAATTGAACGCAGTCGGTACTGAGGCAGAGATGCCGAGGCATGTCTCGTTACGGAACCTGTACGCGTAGAATAGCGAGAGTGGCTGAAAATGTTGTACGTTGAAGAAGACGCGACGTAGGAATACAGGAATACAAGTACAAGAAGACTCTGCATTGGTTTGAATGCCAGTTTTTTCATGCTCAACAGTCATAGATGGACAGGGACTTGGCAGGAGGATTTTGCCAGTCGTTCTCTGGAAAATGCATCATGCCAAAACTGGTACCTTGGCACTCAGAGTCTTGAGTGAATATAGCTTGTGCTTGCTATCAAATCGTCTTGGCCAAGCTCAAGTTCAAGACTTCTCTTTCAGCTTGCAGAGTCATCGGTGGCTCTCGGAGCGAGAGCCTAAAGCCAAGTCCGGCGGCATATGGCGGGATATCGAGGCTTTAGCCGGTCCTCGTGACTAACGTGCCGGCGACGAACCCGGTTGCTTGTGCTGTATTCTTACGTGGTTATAATATCCGGCTGGCGTGTTGAATCATCGCTTGCAACTATACCGAGTAGATGGTAGATGGTAGGGCAATGTGATAACTTTCTGAATACACGTACTCCGTAGTATGTGGATTCACCGCCGGTTGCTTAAAACGATGACACTCCACCAGTGTAGATGCTTATTATTCATGTACTTTCGGCCGAGTGTCTGGAGCGAACACTCGGTACTCCGGAGGGTCGTTTTCATACCCGTGTCACTTCGACTGGTATCGGTTGACGCAGATTGATAGTCGCACGCATATCATGAACCGAAGTCGATAAGTCTTCAACCTTGATAGAGAGATAACAGACCGAGCCGAGTTGATTGTGAGATAATACTGCATAGATTGCTGCTATGCCTTATCAGTATGCGCCAAACCAACATCTCACCACTTGACCCCCTCGCAACTCCAGCTGAACCAAAGCTCACGTTGCAACAACTCTATCAGCAGTTGAACCATTCATTCGGGATGACGCTTTCATGAGGCGCTACCGTAAAAACGTCGAGCCACTTCCATGTTTCCGCTGTTGTCCAGCGGCGGTCATCTGGCTGAAAGCTCCATGGCTGATATTGGGGGTCTAAAGGGAAATGGATATGTAGAAAGGGGGCGCACGAGAACAATACAAAATATCGAAGCTTTCAATAGCGTCCTTTGTTAGACCCACGATGTAAAAATGGAAAAAAGGAAACAAGAGAAAGGAGGAATGGGAGACGAGTAAAGTTAAGCCCGTGTCATTCACTCGTATTTGTCAACGTTTAGAATGCTCGCAACTCTCTTCTCAGTCTTGAAGCTCGTCTCGTGCAAGAGATGCAACCCCATTCTGTGGGGGACCAACCGCAGGGCGCGGCCAGGTTAAATTCATACTGGGGGCTTTCACCAAGCGTCGGCCGCGTGCGGGGAACCCGCAGGGAGAGGACTCAAAATAGCAGCCGGAGTAATACCCGTCCTTCATAGCAGAGATGAAGCTCTGTGAAGGGCGTCATGAGCTTCTAGTTTCTCGTCCCGGATCCTCCATAGCTCTATGTGGAGCTCCAAGGTAACATCTATTGCAGCTAGTACCATATCAATGAATTTCCCCATGACTTGTTCCCAAGACTTGACAGCTCTGGAGATATGTATTGAGGATCTCGCTTTGCTGGCCCGAGGCGGGACCCCCCTACCTACCTCCAAAGCTCTTTTGGGGACCCATACGGGCTTCCGTGGGGGGACGAGCCTACGCCAGGCCTCGCCGTGATGAAACGTTCTGATCAGCACCTGCTCTGTCACCGCCGACGATGAATATAGATAGGCAAGAGTGCGCCAAGAGACGCCTCGCAACGTTGGGGTGGTACACGGGGGGTTGGGTTGGTGGGGTTTTATCTGTCGAGCGTCGACGCTGGGCTGACGACGAGATACGATACGGCTGCTGGGAGGAAATGATGATTCGGCGAGCAAGTCTATCCGGCGGCGTTAGGTGTTTGAACACAAGGCCTCGCTAGATACTGTATCTTGAAAGAAAGAAATGCACGCAGATAACGGGATGGTGTGGGCGCGTGAGCAGTGCCGATCAGGGTGTAGCGAGCAGTTCGGATAAAGGCATCTAGAAGGAGGAGGTCGAAGCTACTCGAGAGGGAAAACTGACCAACGGCAGTGCGTGGATTGAGCAAGAATGGCCTTGTCCTTGTCCCTTGTTCATGCAGTGAGCCACACCTCTTTTTGTGATTTCTTGTTTTCCCTCGATTTGGATTCAGACAAAACTCACTGCTTATGCATGAGCCCCGGAATATTATGTGATGGCTCACAGTGTCTGTCTGCGAATAGCTATAAAGAACAAAACTATGTATTGTACGGAATAGGACGGTGGCTTTCTGCTAGTACAGCGTAGGCGTTTACACACAGAGAGAGACAGAGAGAATAGCGAGACTCCAATCTCTCTCTCTCTGTATGTGCCAGGTTCGGTGAATTGCCATCTTGTTGGGGGTCAGCCGCCAGTCTGCATCAAGATAAGCCTCAGGCCTGTACATGCTCTGCACATGTATGTATGAGTACTCGGTATGGCTTCCGTGCCTGAGGGTGATCGTGGCTGAGTAACTTCAGCTCGATTCCCGTTCAACAATGAAACGCCAGTTGAGCCTCATTCAAGATGCGATACACCCGCGCATACATCTGTTGCATCATCCCTTTGTGAAGCCCTTTCCCCCCTTGCGTGGCGGACGAAACCTCGTGGAAGAGCGGACCAAAGTCTCATAATCCACCGGTGAGCTGCCCATTCACCACAGCTAGACCACATACGGCACTTTTTGCGTATGCATTTACAATGCCTTTTACCCCGTCTCTCCGCGTCTCCAAAAAGTCTTGCCGCCGCTAGCCTTAGACCCAGCTCAATGGTTCGAGTGCTTATTGATCCCTGGCGCTCGGTGGGGGAACAAAAGATGGGGGAAAAGAAACTTGCGGAGGGCCACCAAGTTGTGGCGCTTTTTGCCTTGGGTTTTCTTCTTCCGAAGGGACTGAGACATTGCGGACGGAGGTGATAGGGCTTTTGCTGCCGCTTTCGAACCAAGTGGGCGAGGGATTGCAACCTCCATCTTCGTGCCTTGGTTACATACCCTTGTCCGGAATTGGGTCTTTGCCTCGTGGCTCTTCGTGGAGCATGGGGAAGATATAGCCGTACTCGTACAGTTAGTAGCCTTGGTTACCTATCGCTGGACTGCGCGAAACCCATAAAGAGATCTCGGCCCGCTGTCAATCTTGTGTACATCCATTCCCTTCATCAGCCTTTCCACCTCTCCCTTTCCCTTGCCGACATCCGAACGCTGCTCTTGACTCGCAGTAGCGCGCAGGGAAACAGCAACAGATATCAAGGAGAAGCGACAGACGCGATATCAGAGCAATGGCGGAGAAGGACGAGTCGCGGCCAGAGCCGGTCATCGACCATGGCTCGATCAATGGCGATCACATTGACAAGTCGGCCATTGGAAACGTCACCGAGGTCCAGGGCAACACACACTTCCACGAGACGGTCTCTGCGGCGCCTCTGAATCCCTGGTCATGGACGAGCATTCAGCTCTACTGTATCCTCCTCGTGGCGGCGTTGAACGCGACATCATCTGGTTTCGATGGTGTAAGTAAAGCGGCTCTTGCGTTGTCGTCGGCAAGACACGATGACTGACCGTTCAAAATAGTCCATCTTCAGCTCCATCAACGCCATGACTCAATACCAGGACTACTTTCATCACACGGAGCTCGGCTCTTCGACTGGAATGTAAGTTTCGTCTTGATGCCGACATCTACTGCTCGTCTGCTGTATCTCACACGGTTCTCTTTACAGCATCTTCATGATTTACACCATCGGTAACATGATCGGCTCTCTCTTCACCGGTCTCATTTGCGACCAGTTTGGCCGTCGCGCGGGTATGATGACCGGTTCTCTGTTCATCATGGTGGGTGCCATCGTCCAGACGGCTGCCAAGTCCGATGCCTACCTCCTCGGAGGTCGTTTCACCCTCGGATTCGGTGTTGCCATCGGAACCTCGTCTGCACCTACATACGCTCTCGAGCTGGCTCCGCCTCAATGGCGAGCCCGAGTAGTCGGTTATTACAACACCTGTAAGTAGAGATTCTTGTGGATAAAGAGGAGGAGTTTCTTATACAGATTGCTAACATGAATGATGTCTAGTCTTCTACACTGGTTCCATTCTCGCCACTGGAGTCACATATGCCTCTGCCAAGAACAACAGCGAACTTGCTTTCCGTCTCCCCATGGGTCTTCAGCTCATTCCCCCGTTCTTTATCTTCGCCGGCGCACTTATGATCCCCGAATCTCCTCGATGGCTCACTGCGACGGGCAAGAAGGAACAAGCTGCTGCCATCCTGGCCAAGTATCACGGAGGCGGTGACACCAACCACCCCGTTGTCCAGCTCGAGCTGCGCGAATTCGAAGAGTCTATCGAGCTGCAGAAGGCATCCAACCTGTGGGACTACTGGGCGCTGGTCAAGGACCACAACGCCCGCTGGCGTTTCACCATGATGTCCTTCATGTCCTTCTTCGCTCAGCTGTCTGGAAACTCCGTCTTGACTTACTACCTCCCTTCCATGTATAAGATCCTCGGCATCATCTCCGTTGAGCGCCGACTGCTCCTCTCTTTTGCCAACTCTATTGTTTCTGCTACCGGTGCTGTTGCTGGATCTGCTACCAACGACAAGATTGGTCGTCGTACCAAGCTCTGGGTTGGAAGCATCGTCCTTGCAGGCCTGTTCGGTGCCGTCACTGGATTTTCCGCCAAGTTTGAGCACGGCTCGGCAGGCATTAGCACAGCCTTTAGCAACGCTGGTGTCGCCATGGTAAGTGATGTTCCGTATTATTACTGCGACTTGTGCTAATATTGTGTGCTTCTAGATCTTCCTCTTCGGCTGTGCCTACTCCTTCGTATACACTCCCCTGACTGCCACCTACTGTGCTGAAGTTTTGGCCAATCCTACCCGTGCCAAGGGTATGGGAGTTGTAAGTCTAGCCAAATATTATACACCATTTCTCTACATCTGCTCAGTTGCTAACCACATCTTTCTCACAGCACGTCATCATGTCCAACTGCGCCAACCTCTACAATACCTATGTGACTGCCGTTGCTCTCGAAGCCATCAACTGGCGCTACTACCTCATCTTCGTCGGCCTTAACCTCATCTATTCCTTCATCTGGTGGTTCCTCGGTGTCGAGACCCGTGGCCGCACTCTTGAGGAGTTGGACGAAGTCTTCAACGCCAAGTTCCCGCCGCGTGCTGCTCTGCAGAAGCACATCATGGTCAAGAGAGATGGCCACCTTGCTGGTCTGAGTGACAACAGCGATCTTCCTGAACAGGTTTAAATGGATATTGCCGCAGGCGGTGTTGGGCTTTGTAATACCTGGAGATGAAGCCGGGGAGAGTTAATTGCAATGAAGCAGAGGCTATTTATTAAGATATTATATGCACGATTAATGATAAGAAGAAGTAGAAAGCATTTGCTTGGCTACAAGTATTTACGAATGTTATTTCCTCTGTTGAGTCTATTGTAATGCTTCATGAGTGCTAGTTCGACTCATCTTCTAGAATGCCGTACATATTTCCATGACCTGAGAGATAGCTCGCCAGCTCGCCACTATCTTGATTATGCCCTGCTTGCGATCCATTCAGCTTGATTATATCTTCAATGGCCCATGCTACTCTCTCTGCGGCAACTTTGGCTCCTCCAATGTTCGGTGCTGCCGGCCCAAGCTGAAGAGCTCCCAAACGTCCGGCGCAGAATAGGGGCACGTCATCTTTCCACATAAGATCCTCGTTGATGCAAGGGAATCCACCATGCCCATGAATGGGATATTTTTGAAGCATGGTTTGCAGATATGGTAGACACGCAAAATCCGTTTGGATTCCTGTAGCAAAGTATATGTAGTCAAACAGCGGCACCTCCGCAATAGGCGGCTCGGTCTTGATGGCCCAGAAACTGGATCCGTCTATTTCCTTCATCTCCGCGTCGACCAAGCTTGTATTAGTGTGAAGCTCGATATGGCCAGATGCAATATATTTCTTGACTTTCTTGTAGTAAGTGGGTGTGAGACTGCCGCCGCCGCGGGCCTCCTTTATAATCTCGAGACGTTCGATATCCGAGTCTGCGGTCCAGAAACGCGCTTGCTCGGCGTTTTTGTATTTGCCCATCCATGAAAGATCGACGTCAAAATGCTTGACGCGCATAGGACCTCGCATGAGGTGCCATATCTTGGTGACACCCCTTTTCAGGGCGAGAACGGCGAGCTGGGCGGAAGTAAGGCCGCCGCCAATGATGAGAACATTCGTAGAGCGGCCGGCGGCGATGCGAGATTTGACAATGGGATCGGGGAATTCTTTGATTTGCATACTGTGGCATGCTTGAGGAGGCACACCGCTAGCTGTGAGAGGAGCAGATGGGAGAGGTGGGATTTTGGGGGTATTTGCAGGGCCGACGGCGAGGACAACGGTTTTGGCGTAATGGTGCCGAGTTGCGTCTGTTGTGACAGTAAACAATTTTGCACCGTCTACTGAAACGCCTCGAACTTCGCCGTAGTCGATGTCTTGTAGTGTCTCCTTGCGAATGAGCTGCTCTCCAAGATTGTATCGTCCGACCACATCCATGCAATGATCGCGAAAGAGGGCTTGAGATGGTGTGTAGTAGTCGTTTCGCTCTCTAAGGTTGATGGAGATTCTTGCTTCTTGTCTAGTGGCCTTTTATCAGCATATTGTATGTGATAGGAGTGAGAAAAGGGATAATTGACATACTTGCCACCACAGACTCGGCCCTTGGCCATCTTTTTGCTCGCGTGTTTGCTTATCTCCTTGCCGACACAGTTGCGGATCTCGACCAGCTCATCCTCTCGCTGATGATGATATGCATGCGCGAGAAGCGCATCTCTATCAAGGGGATCCACGTGCCAGAGCATCGGGCTGCGCAAATGCGAAATGTCGTACATCTTGAAAAGATGATTCCATCGGCCCAGCCACTTGTTATCCGTGGCGTCCAAGACGAGCATCTTGTACTCGGGTCGACAGTGGCAGCTTTGTGATATCTTGCCGCTTTTTACATGTTTGAGGTTGACGTTCTTCCCATATTTGCCGATCCAATGGAAACGGCGGTGTTCTTCGTCCGTGAAGAGGGCGGCCGGAGTGTGTTCGCGGAGACGAGAGGCTGTGGAGAGGCCACAGGGACCGGCACCAACAATGATGACATCGTATACTTCGTCTTCCACTTCAGCCATGGCTCTTGGGTAGGATTAGTATGAATCGGTGTGGTTTTCTTCGGTGTAAAAGAGTTGGTAGCCGTTGAGACGTAAATAAGAGATGCTGTAGTGTTGCCATACGACGGACGAAGTCTTGTTCGCCCGTTGCTATTATCCTGTTCATCGTTGAGAACCTTGATGGCAAGTTTCTTTGTCTTTATAGCAACAATCTATGCGTTCATCTGATTTGTTCAGTAAGGTTAGACTTGATGAGATGCACAGTTGGAGGTTGCGTGGACCTTGATGGACTGTGGGGGAAGCCATCAAGGTTGCTTGCAATGAGACCGCTAACTATTCTTTAGTTCAACTTGGAAACAAACAAACACGACCTCGACACTCAAAAATTATTCTGTGCCACATTTAATGAGTTAGTCTGACCAATGCTTTCCCTCAAGATGACTTCTAAGTTCATCCTATGGCTGGTACATTGGGCGACCCGTAAATAGAACTCATTTCGGTGAACAAAGTGGCTCCTTTAACAAGACAGGATGAACATTGGTCTTCTATTTGACATGAACGACTCCTTGCAGTCCACCCAAAAATGTATTACAACCATCCCCACCTACATAGACACAGATGACAATACCGTGCCTTCCTACATAACTCATGGTATGACAGCACTCAGGTCTACCGCGACCAGTTTCCCTGGCTCCATTAGTGTACCATTGATAGGTGAAAAACGGTCGCCTGATGTTGTAACAAAAAGTGTTCTCTTCTGATGCGACCCTCTTCCAAATTGCGCAGCTGTTCCGCCGCCAACCGCAAGTGAATCAGCTGTTCCAGCCAATTGTTGCACGCGTCCATCGAGTGAAACTCGAACGACAGTGTTCTGAGCAGCAGTTGGCAAATACACAGTCCCATCGGGTTGCACATCAAAGTCATCGCACATGAAACCCTCAGCGATCCGCTGGATGCTGCCAGTGATTGTGCCATTTTTAGCTATAGAAAACCTGCTCAGACTCATTTGAGCTGTGTTGGTGAAATAAACGTAGCCGTTATGAATGTGCACTCCATTTATTCCTGCGGGGATGCTGCTGCCCTTGGGAATTGCCATTGATGGATCTTGAAGGAGAATCTCGTAATTGCCTGTGGATATATTGACCTTCCACAGGAGACCCAAGTTGGTATCGGTTACAATGACTGTTTTGGGGTCAAGAGTTGTAATGCCGTTCAAGAAGCTCGCACGATTAATCCTGGCGGTAAGGTAAGTTTGAGGTTCCCCGTGAGTGAGGTCTAGGCCCCAGATCTGAAAAGAGCCGTCGACTGCTCCTTGGCTGGTGACATTTCCGGCATTGAAGGCGTAGACATTGGGAGAAGTCTCTGTAATACCCAGTATGCTGACCACATCGCCCTCAATGGTGATGACTCGAGTATGGGTGGCATCTGCAGGGTCAATCCACCATATCTCTGGAACGTCGATTCTGGTGGCGAGGATTGTTCCGTCTGTACGAGTGATGAGATTCTCAAACTGCGTTCCATTTTGCTGTAGTTGGACGACAGTCTTAATAGGAGCACCTGACACTGATTGGTCTGTTGGTACTGCTATAGCTGCCACAGCTGCGCTGAGTATCGTAACGATGTACTGCAACATGTTCGTATTTCGGCTTTCCTAATAGATGTGGGAGCTTATTTTTAGACGGAGCTTGATAATTGTAAGAATGCGATGAGGGTAATGCACTTGAATAGATATAATTTGCTGTGATAGCATACTGAATATGAGAGTTAGGGCTTTCAAGAAGCTTCTTATATATTCAACACATGACAGGCAGACACCTCAATATTAACAATTGCTCTTGTATAATTGCTATGCTCTCCTTTTCTCGAAGTTACATTCCTCCTAGGGGCCGCCCATAACTCCGCATATTCCGCAACTTGATCCCGTGTTAGCAAACAAGTTATGCCTTGGCGCATGAAGCTTTTACTGCTATAGCTCGAGTTTTGTGCAACATGATCCACGGTATCAAATTATGTTGATAGCATAGACGAAACCTACAGTCCCATAAGAATAGTTTGGAGAGATCCCATTATCGCCAATTGATACAACGTAGAATGAGCTGTAGGCTGGACAAAAACCCAAACGTGCTCTAACATCTTTAGTGACTGTGGTGATTTCTTCCCATGACCTGTCTTTTGTGAATTATCGTGATGAATTGTGTTATGTATACACATAATCCGTAACTTTGCTGACCTGCACTTGATCGACAGTCTTCGTACGCCTTCTGAGCCTACCGGCGCATTCTACGGAAGGTGGTAATGGAAGACCTTCAGCTTCGCGTCTGACTAGTCAAGGCATTGCGATTTGAACGTTTGGATTCTCTTATCCCCATCTTTGGCCAGTGGGATTCGGTAATGGCGTGGGATGCTGCTTGATGCTGCTGAGTAACTGTATCCGCGATGTAACACTTTCAAAATCGCCCCACGCTATTATGCCGAGTTGCTTGGCACGCCGGAGTAAGGAGTGATGACGTGGAAGGTTGAGTTTGGTCGTGGTCCGCACGCTTAACTCCTTTGCCGGGTTTTAAGAGACTTAATTTGTAAATATTCAGAGATTCGATGTCTGTATGGACAGACAAGCGTGAACTTCGGAATAGCATCACTTTCAATGATAGAAGAAGCCAGGGGCGATGCGGAGAAGCCATGTTGCTTTGCTGGTATATAAGATGCTCTGAAATGGCGGTGATGATAGAGGATATGAGACAAAGACCACCGAGGAAACAACATCTAATATCTCATTACCAATGAAAATGCTTCGAGCTCTTGTTTTTACTATGCTGAGTCTGTCAAGCTTCTGCTTGGCTACAGGTAAGCCAAGCAATGCCCGATTCTCAAACTTGAACAATATTTAATCTAGGTCAAATATAGACAATTCCAGCGCCCTGATTGATCCGATTGCCCGTTATTCGGACATGCGCCTCAATTTGCCGACTGGTGCTGCTGCTGAATTCCCTGTTCTTCAGTCTAGCCTTGACCAACGCCCAGACTGCGGCGAGACGTCTTACAAAGGAACTGGACGACTTCGGGGCCTCAATGCTTTGATCACGGGAGGAGACTCTGGTATCGGAAGAGCCATTGTGATTGCGTACCTTCGTGAAGGTGCCAACGTTGCTATCAACTACATGGACGAAGAGGAGTCTGATGCACAAGACCTCACTGATTTTCTTGCCAAAGAGGGATTGTCTTTTGAACGCATTCCCGGAAACTTGCTGAATGAGACCTTTTGCACCTGGCTTGTCAATGAGGCCCATCGCCGCCTTGGTGGTCTCGACATTCTGGTCAACCATGCTGGGTGAGGAAACCTGAGAGCTCCGGTAGACGATAAGAAAAACTGACATGGCCTCACAGAGTCTCTGGCTATACTCAAGGTCCGAATTGGCGCCCTATTGCCAATGAATCAACAGAGCAGTTTGACCAGGTATTTCGCACCAACGTTTATGCTAGCTTTTTCTTGACGAGAGCCGCCGTGCCTCTGCTTCCCCGTGGTGGCAATGTGGTCTTCACTGCCTCTACTGTTGCCGTAGAGCCAAACGCTGGAGCGCTTGCCTATGGAGCGAGTAAAGCAGCTATCGTCATGATGGTCCGTAACTTGGCCCAGCAACTTGCTGGGGATGGAATTCGAGTCAATGGTGTTGCTCCCGGCTTCACTTATACTCCCTTTTTAGCTGCTGGGGGGTTTACCACCGAGTCTGTGAAAGAGATATCTGAGGGTACTTTCTTCAGACGCCCTGCTCAGCCTGCAGAACTTGCACCGCTGTATGTGAGTGTCGTTGATGCATCGTCCTCGTATGTGAGCGGGGAGATTTACGGGAACAGCGGAGCGACACTTGGCTTTTAGATCCGGAGGCGCATTGATCCAATATGTGCTTCTTTTGCTTTCTTTTGAAGTCGTACATCTCGTCATGTCTGTAGGTAGTTGATGACTTATATAACTTAGCACGCATAGTAACTTATGCAGATTTCAAGATAGAACACTGTAAAGTGCACTACTCACATCTTTTGCCATAAAGCACTACCTAATATGTTCTCTTTTCTATCATAAACATCATCACACTTCACACTGACACTAATAATTCTTGGTAGCGTTCTGGTGATCCATTTCTGCTCTGCTTCTGACTCACAACTCCATCCTGGACGCTTATTCCCCACTTCACCTGCGAGTGGAAATTTTCACATCCACAAATACATCCATCCATACCTAGCGATTTACGAGCGTCGCCATCCAACAAGCGAATCAAAAGCAATTTGGCGCAGTGGAAGCGCGCCGGGCTCATAACCCGGAGGTCGCACGATCGAAACGTGCAATTGCTATTTCGCCTTGTTTTTTTTTCTTCTGTTCCTTTTTTTGACTCTCTCGTCCTACGACATCATCAAAGTGAGCTTAGACAAAGGTTCCGGGTTTTCTTTTTCTCATTAACTCATAAATCATAAATCGTCAAGTCGGCCACGGTATGGCCGTCCAGTAAACCAGAAAACAATATGCAGTTTACCGCCATTTTTTCCAGGTGAAGGAGCAATAGATGCCCGTGATGACGCACAAGACACCCAAGAAACTGCACAAATGCAGCCACTCCTGGTTCGTGCTAAAGTGGAAAAAGCTTCCACAAGCTGGACCAAGGAAAAGACCCAAGGCCCACGCCGTACTCAGGCCGCTCAGCATCATGCCGGGAGTCAGCATCTTCAACTCCCAACTGAGTTCAATGCCGCTGCCTCGAACTCGGCTTCTTAGAGCCTCGGCTCTCTGTGCAGCTGCAGAAATAGCGGTTGTTTGCGTCGTCGTGCCGAGGGAGATGCAAAGGCCAATGAAACCGATATTCACCACAAAGAGGATCTGAGTAGTGGGATCATCCCCAGTGAGAAAGCCTAATGTGACCATGAAGACACCACATGCGAGCGATGCTATGGTGCTAAACCATCGAGGGCCGTTCAAGGTGGTATATTTACCAACCAATGGGCCACCCACCATGGGCAAAAGCAATGCGAACATGACACCGCCACTGGTCGACGAAGTCCAGCCAAAATGCCGAAGAACGTAGATTGGAATGGTCTGGTAAGTTTGTCAGTAAGATACCAAAAAAGCAATTTGACATGTGCGGTGAGCTTACAGCTTCCAAAGCTGACCTGACGACGCATGCTATGGCGGCACCGATGACGCTGGAGAGCCAGTTCCATCCTAAAGTCCTCAATGCTGATACATCATCATCGCAGTCTGTGGTACCAGAAAGTGCCGATCGATCGTCATCCCCTCCATGCTCCAAATCTGTCGATCTGATGTTATCTAAAGTTCCGTGAGATACCGCCACCGAGTTGCCCAGCAAAGCATCTGTATCAGAAAGTCCCTTTACTGCGTCCACTAGGCTTTGCTGCTGCGATTCCGGTTCTTTTTCTTTCACTAGAAGTCGTAGAACAATGTCGCCCGCAATCACTACCTCTACTACGCCAAAGACAGCCCAGTGTCCCAGCTTTTCATAGAGGTAGCCACCGAGTAGAGGCCCAATGAGCTCGCCGATTGTAGCACCCAGCGTCGTGTAACCCATACACACTCCTAAATTAGCCTCGTCTACCTGCGAGACTAGAAAAGCGATACCAGACACCCATACGAGGGCCTCGGAAGCTCCTTGTAGAGCACGAGCGAAGATGATGAGGTATGGATCTACACTGAGAAAGAAGAGCAGAGTGGCGATAAGCATAATACCGATGCCAGCAAGAAACGGACGGCTTTTTGAAACGTTCCCATCGGCAATGTATCCAGCAATCCCTAGGCGCAGATCAATAAATTTGTCTGAACAAGGTTGCTGAGTGAGAATTTGGTTAACATACAGTTGGTGATAAGCAGTGCCATGCCGAAAGACTCGAGAGATAACGCAGCCCAATTGTCGACTTTTGATCGGCCACTAACGTCAGCAAGACTCAAATTTGGCTTCTGATGGAACGAAGTTGATTCTAACCATCTTCTGGAGGTGTCTTCAGCCGACCCGTGAAGAGCTCTGGTAAAAACGGTATAACCAAATCATACACCATCCCGTCCTACGAATTGACATCATTTAGCCCTCGGTTCAAATTTTTGAGACGCATTCATCAGCTCTGTTACTTACTGTAAACACTGCAAATGCGACCGCAAAGGTCACCAATCCCTCCGACGAGCGCCATTGCCATGCTCCTCTTTCTGATAGGCGGCCCATCACAGGCACTTTGGGACGGCTCTCTGGACGGCGACGATAGATGTGGGAAGAGCAGAGTAAGCGGATAGGATTCCAGAGAAATGTATTCCTAGAAGAAATATGTCATGGAGGCTGAAGGGATCCTGCCTGATATTTTAATACTTCAGAGCTTCACCGCATGAGGAGACGTAGGATCAAGATCTGGAAGAAGGTTGGGTGGGCGGGACGGCAGATGCTCGAAAGGGAGGGTACAAGATGCCCAAGTCCCTGTCCACAAAATGGCGGGCCATCGTTATTCTCTCTGTATAAAAGAAAGACTTGATGGTCAATACTAATAGCGCCTGTATACTCCGTAATACATGGAGTACTTTGTAGACTTGCGTAGAAATAGACCAGCGCGACAGGTCATGCGAAGTGGTGGCGGAATGCGTAGCGAGGCAAGATGATACTAGCAAATTGGAGAGCCTGCCGTACCCCCATGGATATGTCTCACAGTAATAAAAAGAGCAAACACCAATTCACGATGATGGGCGTCTATCTGGTAATCAGCCACCATTACAAGGAGGCGATAACATCCCGCCTCTTCCACACGCCCTAGCTAGGTTCCACTGCCACCTCCATACGGAGAGAAACGGGCTTTGTATGTACAAGTCTTGATTTTGCTCCGAATCCTGTACTACGCGAACACAGCCCTACTGCGAAGGCGTTTACAAGCATTGATAGCTGACGCAATGATGGCCAATTGCATCCATGGATTCTAGAGCTGAGCATGAGAAGATGTAAGATGATAAGTGAGCTCCTTATCTTGAGAAATCCGGTACTGACATTCCGACTGCAAGCAAGGAGGCTTCCCTTCTGCATGTTTCTCCACTCCCGAATCGAGGGATGTGAGATGTGTTAGCCTCTCTGGAACAAGAAAGATGCACGCGCGCTCATGATCAAAGATCCACCAAAGGCCGCCTGCATATGATCCTTGACAAAGAGAGATGGCGTCTAAATGCAGTCTATTGATGCAGATTTGACTGGACAGGTGGTATGCAGAGTCGGCGACTCACCGACCTGCAGCTCCGAGCCCGTTTGCTATTCAGAAACAATTCCAGACAATGAGTGCATGATTCACTGACTGAGTGGGTGATTGCATAGCTTGATAGCGTACATGTTAGTACTCGTAGAGCCGAGAGTGGCGCTAGCTGTCTGCATGTCTCAGCAAACCTCCACCATCACCTTTGCCTCTATCACGGAGATCATCTTCTTAGCATTGAAATGCAACTCGAGAGACTTTAGGTCATCTTACATACTGCGAGATGGTAACATGATAGTCTCAAAAGATGTTTGCCTCTCTTGCAAAAGAAAAAAGCAAAGACAACATCCATGTTTGAGATTTCACATTGCACTCAGAATGGATGCCATGCACCTCGCTTCAGCCACAAGGATGCCTGCGTACCCTGCTTCCATGCTTTTGGCGTGACATGCCTTATACTCGTACGCATAAGCCACGGAGGAGATAGATTGATCCATCTGCAAGATGTGATTTTTTTGCCCCGAAAAGGACATCATGATCCGTGTCTAATGGCCAGCTTAACTTCCTTATACAGGCCCCAAAGCGCTTCCAGGGATTCAGCTTGCCCCTCTCTAACAACCCCGCGCCTTGATAGTTGGTTTTGTTTCCGACTATTAGCTTGGTTGCTACGCTTCCGTACGACTCTAGAGCGGTAGGAGCTGGGGAAATGACGGTCGTGGGGGCAAAATTCCCTCAAATCACGAGGCGCTGTGGGAAAAGAGGCATCGTGACTTTCGGAGAGCGGGCGAATGAGGGGCCTCCAAGGCCTCACGTTACAGGCGCGTAAAGGAACTAAGGAATCTGACCCGGCGATTAGTACCAACGGCGATTTTGGTCAGTTAGCACGAAGGCGTGCTCGACTTCAAGCACTGCAGGGATTTGAACGCAAGCTTTGGTCTTCCATGACGAATATCACGTAGAGCATCGAATGCTGTTGCGTGAAATGTGATCTTTGTTCTGAAACTGTCTGACATGCTCCCAAGACACCGCGGGAAAGGAATACAGTCTTCACCAGCTTACATGGAATCATGGTCATAGCATATTTTGATCTACCATGCACATGACGAGATGAAATAGTAGAACTATCTGCCACTGTATCTGTACGCTTGAACTGAAAGTGGTATTATCGGTCGCCTATTGTGCGTTCGGTATGATTGAATGGCGAAAATGATAGACAACGCAATTGGTCATCTTTGCGACATATGACTGCTTGATCGAAACTGCGGCTTAGATCGAAATGTGCATTCAACCGCCATGGAGGTGATTGAGTATATCTAAGCCATCCATCTTCATCTGGGGTAGTGTGTGCGCTCTCTGAATCGATTGCAATAGTAGTCAAGATGCGTATATCGTGTTGCCGCAGCTTCGATTTTTATGACAGTATGTTTTAGGATTTTCGGTGTCGATCAAGTGTAGGGTTCGTATGGATCGCCACCTCCATTAGCTAGCGGTCATTGCGATCCTGCCACTAATTTTCTAATTCTGAGAAAGCCCAAAAGAAGAGATTGCAGGAGTTGAACCATCTGTTGGTGATGTCCAATCAAGATGTTCTATTTACTTGGAGGTGCAGCGCAAAATGCGGCACTGGTTCGGTAAAGGCTGCGTCGATTTCCCAGATTAAGTGGCTGGGCTCTATCCTTTGGGATATAACAATGGCTCCTAACGCCATATACAAAACTACAAAACAGAATAGATCAAAGTTTGACTCATAAACAAAGTTCTCGGTGAATGAGAAATAGCGCACGGCAGAATTAAAGTCAAGCCAAAGACGTGACTTATAAGGTTTGGTGATAAATCAACGACTCATAGAAAGACCCGAGTAACTGGGTATTTAGATACGCGATGGAGATCAATTACATCGTAGCAGAGGCGCAGGATATTTTGGATCCGCATCGACATCATCGTCATCTTCTACAATATGTGTGAATTGGAGGGAATTGACGCTGTTTAGCGAAGAAGAATACCATAGCCATATTTGGAAATGCTGATAAAGTTCTACCGTCTCTTATTCGTCAGGGTAGTAAAAGCGGCTTGGGTGACTTAGAAAACGGATTGGAGATGATGGAAGCCACAAGCTTTGACAAAACCTAGATACAGTGGAGGCATGCGAAGTCTACCTTTCTGTTCATTGGTATATCAGCACATAGATACTATGGTCAATGTATGAAGAAGCAGGACGGACCATTAATTTGAAAGAGATGACCTGATGCTGTGATACGGATGTCGCGGTTCGAAGACGAAGCATCAGAAATCTTGCGATGATAAAGCGAGTTTCACATGCAAACTCGGCTGTACCTGCGCATTAATGACATTAGCTATGATTTAAAATAGTCATTTGACTTGGTTTAATATATAGTACGACGAATTGATTGCTTGGCTCAGCACTTAAGTGTAACAGAGGGTGGCTTTGGACAGGGTTCTCCGCCTTATAAGCGCCGGCATATGGCTTAGAAAAGAAGCCCTTTTTGTGTCGTACTAATATAGGTACCAATGTCTGCATGCCCGGCTTGTTAGTCTATTGGTGAGAAGGCCTTCTCATTGACTTGGTTTCCAGCCACTGCCACGAGGCTTGTGCCTTTTTTGGTTTCCTCCGAGCATTTCAACTAAAGTTCCTACCCAAGGCGCAGGATTATTCGCGCATCTGGAATATGCTTTTTTTTTAATCGCCCGCAGCGTCACCCTAAAATGCAGACAAACCGGCGCCTTGCCTTTCCTGTTACCGGACCCTACCGGCACGGCCCAACCAGGAAGGGCAGAGCCGTCCGTGGGCGATCGGCGACTATTCGGGATAAAGAAGGCTTCTGGAGAAGGCTCTTGGCATAGTATGAGAATATACTCCTTCGGGCAGGTCCATGATATGGGCGGAAGCTTGTTGAGACCTTTGTCTGTCGGCTCATCTTCTAATACGCCAAGTCTAACCTGAGTAGTTGATGGGTTCACTGACGTTATACGAGAGGTATCTACGGAGTCGGTAGCATTGGCATTACAAATAAGTATAAGACTGGATATTGGCATTATGTATAAAAGGAGCAATCGTTCGCTCTTGAGCTCGAGAAAAATAGACTTTTGAATATACTTCACCAACGTTGCCATCAAAATAAAAGCAACTATCCTCTCATCATGAAGTTCTCAGTTATTCTGGCCGCTCTTGCCCCGGCCGTTCTGGCATTGCCGGCCTCTGATGCCGCATTGATCAGGCGTCAGACCAGCCTCTCAACCATCACAGACCAATATCTCTTCAGCCTCACTCTCCCTGACTTCATCTCCCGCCGCAACGCCAAGAACCCAGCCACTCTTGACTGGACCTCTGACGGCTGCACTAGCTCACCCGATAACCCTTTTGGATTCCCCTTTGTCCCTGCCTGCTACCGCCACGACTTTGGCTACCAGAACTATCGCATTCAAAACCGATTCACAGAGAGCGGCAAGCTCAGCATCGATAACAACTTCAAGGCCGAGTAAGTCGACGCCATATATATGCCGTTGAAAGATAAAGATAGGTTGCTGATTGTGACAAACTGTAGTCTATACTTCCAGTGCCAGACATCGAGTGTCCAGAGCGTTTGCAATGCTCTGGCTGATGTTTACTACGCTGCTGTGAGAGCATTCGGAGGTGGCGATGCTTCTCCTGGAAAGCGTGAACAATCACAAGAGGACTTGGTTAAGGTGTATGAAGAGAAGCTGGAGATTTACAACAGTGCTGTGAAGGATGCCCAAGACAAGGGACTGCTGCCCATCTTGGAGTAAGAGGATTAAAATGTATTGTATGCTTTGATATGATTGACGATACCAAATATGAAATAAATTTCTTCCACATGACTGGTGAATGAGTGAATGATAGATACAGTGATGTTGATACAAGGGGACCGGAGTGTCTGTGTATAAGCAGCTTTCTCTTCAATAGTTAGAGAATAGTTTGCATGCTAATCCGATGTAATTGTTGACAGCATATCGACATACAACACTCATCATATACCGTTGGACAACAAATTCTCCCATATCAACAAGCTGCAACTCAAGATACGCCCGGAGATCCTTAATGAACAGGCCCCCATGTCTAAGTAATCAAGCTTAATTCTTCCTTGTCTTCTGCGTTTTGCTTCAATATTTTGTACCCCGCACCCTCCCATACCCTTCAATACTACCCCGCACCGCCGCTCTGGCAATAGTCGGATCAGATAATAGAGGCGTCTCGGTTTCCGGCTCGGCGGACGGGAAATACCCAGTGCGGAAAATACCCATCGCTCACAACATCTCCAAGGAGGAGCTGAATTGTTGCATACCAGGCATAATTCCTAGGGCGTTGAATGGCACTTATAGTGGGCCACCGCTTGGAAGATCCCGATGAGAAGCGCCGATCTGGGCCGGTTAAACTTACTATATAAACCTGCACATGGAATGCGAGAGTATCGGCCATACTTGTTATACATTAATGACAATATTGCTTCAATAAGGTATCTCGAGTTGTTTTAGTTTTTATTAGACATGTCAGCTCCGGCCCCAAATCCCGTCGTGGCGCCTGATCATGTTCACGCCCTGCTCAATCGTCTTCACGAGCAGTCTCTCACACAAGAAGCGGCTCTCCCGTCAACGTATTTGAGCAAACCCGAAGGATTTGATGACTTGATGAGAGACAAATTCATTGCTCTAGATCAGGATAAGTGTCAATTTGTCTATCAGCTTGCCAGAGCAATTGGGGCGCGGAACATTGCCGAGATCGGTACCAGCTTCGGCGTGAGCACCATCTATCTTGCATTGGCAGTGGGAAGCAATCTAGACCGCTTCGGTGGCGAGGGTAAGGTCATTGCTACGGAAAAAGAGCACACAAAAGCAGAGAGGGCTCGTCAGCACTGGAAAGAAGCCGGTGACGATCTGGTGACGCGCCATATCGATTTGAGAGAAGGAGATCTTCTCGAGACGTTAAAGAATGGCATTCCGCAGCTTGATCTAGTACTTATTGATAGTGAGTTGAGACTTCAACTGAACACAGGCATCGCATCTAACAGCTATATAGTTTGGGCTCCTGTCGCTCTACCTGCACTGAAGCTGTTAGAGCCGAAGCTCAGGTCTGGAGCTGCTGTCATTATCGACAATTCAATTAGCTCTGCCACTAGATACAAGGAGTTATTAGGCCACCTGAGGTCCCCGACAAACGGATATACAAATCTGACGCTCCCTTACTCCAAAGGCTTGGAGATGTGCGTCAAGATCTAATAGGGAAGAGCACTGAGGGAAAAAATAATCTTAATATGATCACCACACCACTTACTTCAGAATCCAGTCTGTATGAGTTTTGTTGAATCCTTCTCTTGTGACCCGAAGAGCCCCAGGGCTAGGAGTCTCTGGTCGGTTCATCATCAATCTCGATGTTCCCAAGAGTCGTCAAGGAAAACTCTCGACTCATTTCCATAAGTTCTGCCAAGCATTCAGGACTTTGGCACCACCATGGGAGCGTAGGCTCAGTATTATCAAGTGTTTGACTTATCGCTAACTTTGGACACGACTTTCTCCCTATGGCTTCCTGTGGAAGTGCGGAATTGGTCGTGTCTGAGATCACTGGTGTTGTTGTCATAGGATTTGAGGCTGGCTGCGAAGCTTCGTCTGGTAAAGAAGCGTCCAACTCCTGCTGGCTAGGCGCCGGTGCCAACCCATGGCCGATTTTAAACAATGTCAGCCATTGGTCATTGTCCGCGGGAGTTTGATTCAGCGGATCATCATCGCCGTACAAAATAAGCCGAGCCTGGCGGCGAAGGATATCGCAATTGATGGTATCGCCATTTGCGCGCGCCGAAACAACAAAATCGCCAAGACGGGCTGTAAGCACTTCAAACACATTCGGAGGGTTCTGCTTCTCTGGTGATGAGAGAGTTTTCTTCAACACGCCCTTTGAGGCGCTAAAAGGCTCCAAATCCAAAGACTCGGCACCGATAAGGTAGGGAGGCATTGCGCTCTGGACAAGCATCGCGACCGAAGGCTCGAGCCCTCGATCTCCTTTCCAATCTTTCATGGATTTACCTCTTCTAAAATGGTCCACTAGATGATCGTTACGGTCGGACCAGACAGAAAATGTTTCTCCGCAAAAACCGCATCGGGATTTCACTTCGGAGATTTTAGATTTCCAGGAATGCATTGACGGTATCATTCTGTCAATGCCGTGTGCAAGGCGCAAGTGTTGGAGCAGGTGGTCTTTTCTATGGAAAGTTCTCAGCGCCTGAGGTTTCATTATGCAGTCGGAAATGTGATGAGACTCGAGATGAGCGTCGGTGGTATCGCATGAGTCACACAGGGAACATTTTGGAGCCGCAGCTCCAAGATCCCATCTCTTGGGTCCAGCGGGTAGACAACTCCATCGCTCAAGAGCTAGATGAAGTGTCGCTTCGTGTCTCGTCCAGTCATATCTTGATTTGAAAGTGTCTGTACAGAATGTACACTGGTAGATTCGTGGATTTTTATCTTCTGCTGATTCTCCGGTCGCTTTATGGCGCCAACCCTTACGTGAATTGCGACGATGACCACTTCCGTGATCGGAGTCCCGAGTTTCAGAAGAAGGCGCTTCGTCTTGAGAGTCAATCCCAACCACGGCATCTTGAGCTACAAGCTGGGGGATGGCACCCGATGAAGAGGAGCGATGCAGGCGATCGATTGCCTCGATGCTGCTTCGTTGCTCTTGCGTCGCATCGAAAGACCCAGGCAGCGATAAAGATATAGGATTGGCGCTGCTGTCAGATAATTCGCTTGACTGCCGTTCAACATCTCTTCGCCTCGTGTTAACGAACCATTGCGATACTTGGCGAATACTCAAGCCTGTTTGACGACTGAGCTCCTCTTTCTCCGCTGCGCTTGGGTACGGCCAAGTAGAATTGGAAGTGTACCATTGCTTTAGTAATTGTGTTGAGCTCCATGAATGTCTGGTGGTTGGCCGAGTTGAATTGTTCCCTGATTCATTTTCCATGTTTAAAACTTGTCAAAAGTGGGTTTGCTGTTTTGTGCAACTTTCAATGATCCAGCTCTTCTTTCCACGGTGTTGGTATTCCTGGACCAGCGAGACGATCTCGCATAATAAAATTATCGCGGAACCTTTTCTTTCCTGTGTTCTTGTCTTGTAGAATGAATAGAGACGAGTTGTGAGCACTAAATTGTTAATTAGTGGGAAGAAAGACGGTTGGATGAGAGATGGCCGCAACTAGACGAGGAGTTATCAGTAGTCCGACAATCTCCGGGTTGACACCCACTAGATGACGTCTAGAACCCTCTTCGCGCGCGGTATTCTCGTAATCTCGTATCCTTCTGCATAATACCTAAACGGAGTATGTCTAGCTACACCATATCGTATTTAGTTCTATCAAATCGGGATAATGCATTGAGATGCATTTCTTACTACGCCAGGGTATGGATGCTCAAGTGCGTCGTAATGATAACCATTTGCCCATTGCCGCGTAATCACGTTGGAGTGATACGAGTTTGGGCTTTGCTTGGCAGAGAATATAGAATTTCTTATCAACTGAAATGTAGATACACGTTCTCGCTACCATGACTCGTCATTTCTCGTGATACCGACTAAAATTGATGAGAGAGACATGTTTTGGATACCTAGTCGACGAACCAAAGCTGTTCGCTTGGCGTCTCCTCCACCATGACATCGTGAGAAAATACCTTGGGAATAAAAGCCCACATGTACTCCTCCATGTCAAGGCCGATGGTGTCTTCAACCGTTTGTCTTACCTCTGGCCTGGATTTCCATGCTTCCGCCACGACCTCTTTCATCTTGTCCTTGACCTTGGTCATGCAGGTCTTCCAGTCTTCGCTTTCACGATCCCCGATCGCTTGTAGATTAGACGTTTCTTGGTCCGTTGCTACAACACCGGCCATTTCCCTGAAAGCCATCATCATCCGTACTTCGTCATCGCCGAGAGCCGACATGAGCACGGCCCGTGTTCGATGAATTCTTAAACTGGACTGTAGTTCTGCAGATGTAATCGAGGCGTGTTCAAAATCTTCCCCAATCTCTTCGATCTGACCCATGCATGTCGTTACTGTCCTATCAACCATCGATTTTTCGTCATAGATCAACACGCATTTGCCGGAATCTATCTCTCTACAGAGAGGAAAGTTTTGCTCTCTGTCAAAAGCTGATAACTCCTCGGCTGTCCAGGAAGAAATTTTCTTGCTGCGGTATCGATCCATTATCCGATACCATTTCCCGCTTCTTGTATCCTGAAGTATGATTTGGTCTTCCGTGGCATTAATGGCTCCAGGCCAGGGGTGCAAAGGGAGCCCGGCTACTAGAGAGCGTGGAAAAAGACGACATCCTGGTAGAGCGACTTTTAGGCCTAAGGGGGTCGGGATGCCATCATCTCCAACCAAACGTAACACGCGCTCGTCCAATCCCAAGACAGGGTCCTTGACGGCCGAGCCCAATAGACTTCGGGGAGCCCAGCGCCACCCGGGTATGCTTAACAGTTCATCTGCATAGAATATGACTCGACTGGGAAGGCCGCCCTGCGACTTGTATATTAATTCCCAGACTCGAGCCATTCGGGTTTCGGCATCCGGAGCTGCAGCAATGTATTTTGTGTCGAGCTTCATCAAAGTAGAGATACAGAGCGGTTCATCAGATGCCACAGAGACCGTCCGGAACTGTAGTGCTCGTTGGAGGGTAATGAGCGGCGACTGGTTGGTGGTTGGGCCTTCTCTTCCACTGAAAAAGCCCTGAAGTTCATTGTACTACATCACATAGCTGTTAGATTGAGTGTTCTCATGACCAATAAGTCATGATAGAGTAGTAGACTTACTGCACCCACGACATCTTGCCAGATTTTCATGTAACGCGGATCGCTATTGGCCGCGGTCCAAAGTTTGACGAGCAACGCATAGGCATTCACAGCATTATCGGCAAATTGTATGTATAGGCTTTTCGTCAGTGCCCCCTCTATTCACACCTATTAGTGACTGGTACGAAGCGAAATCCGTTTGGGTAACTCATTGAGATTTACCTTGAAGAGTCCATAGCCGTCTCATCCAGGGAGAAGCTCCGTATACGCGCAACATCAACTCGGCCGGATGGGTGTCTTGTGGATCGAATCCGGTCAAAGAAGCGTCAAGAACAAGAACATGAGCTGCGTTTAGGTACACACTGGCAATTCTCTCGAGGGCAATCAGTTTACCTCCAAGCTCAACAGGGCAGCAAAGCGTGTCGATCCACATTCGGTATTGGGTCCTGTATTCTGCATCTCCAGTCTCTGCTTCGGTCTGCATCGAAGCTATTAATTGAGCTACATGTTTTATCTGGCACCTCGGCAGAGAGTTGGCCTTTGGGTTTCCCAAGCCATTGGCCCAAACCTATTGTTCTTAGTAAGTCGTCGTAGGTACGTGGATTTCGGAGAGCACTCACATGAGAAAGGGCAACATATGGGACGCCCGGCTCGTATGGTTCCACCACCAGCTCGAAATCATCTACTCCCTCTCCGATCTGGTCAAAGCGTATGATAGGATAAGTATCCGTACTACGGAGTATCAAAGATGACGCTCTCTCGTCAATGCCAATGAGGTCACAATTGCAGCCATCAAACAGATGTGAGGGCTTATAGGTCTCTATATCCATCTGGAAAGCCGTGCATAGATGACGAGTACAGTTCGAATGATCTTGGTTAGCATTCGGCCTCTGCAACTGTGCTATATGGTGCATCGTATTCAGTCCAGTAAATTGAGACCGTAGCTTTTCAATCTCGCTTGGGCACCATCCTTGTTGGAGCATTTGTTTGTCCATGGTGCCTCCAGACCGCATGTAATTTTGATGCCAGCTAAATCCTACAATAGGAACGTCTACCTTGGGGGTTGACAGTGTAATAGCTTGAAACAGCCCTGTGGAGAAGTACTCTCCCAGAGCGCATATCGAGTATCGAACTGTTTCATCCAAATTTTCGATAGAGAGAGTCATCAAACTGGCAAATTGAAGGCAGTCACGCATGTATATGAATCTCTCGCGCCTGTCGGGCACAAGCTGCATTCTCTCAGCAATGATTTGAGACGATTCCAGCACTGACTTGGCACTGATATACCTATTGCCGTCTTCATCAGCGGCAGATACACAGGTCTCGTACAATTTCCGAATCTCCTCGGTAGCGAGGGTGTCTTCAACCATGCGATGGCCGGGGCTTGTCTCGTTCAAGCCAAGCATCTCGGCAAACAGCCCAAACCAAAGCCATGTCTGCAGAAATGGTTGGATCTCTTCTTTTGGCGTGGGGTGAATGACCTCTATATATGGCTCATTTGAAGCTTCTGCACCCAAATGTTGTCTAAGGCGTGGAGGCACTACTCGGGCCATGCCCTTCCGCACCGCATAAGTAAGGAACGGGCCGCCATCCCAATCTTCCGTACACACATACGGTGTCTTTCGGGGTGGAGCAGCCGGGGAGTTTGGTTCGCACAGTAAATCCATCGGAGATGTTATTTCGTATTTGAGAGAGATAAAGTTGCAGATAAGTTTAAACCCAAGGCACAATAGGACGGACGGTTGAGCGGAGTCGGACCAATAAGAGTGCAAGCCGATTCAGCTGGTACTTTGGTTGCTTCAAGAGTTACGACTGGCCTAACACGATTCCACCCAAGAAGGCGCCAATTACATATGGTCCTTGTTAGCGTATAAGTATCACGATGCTGACACAGCAGACTCGAGGAGGCTGTGTAGTTGTAGAATTTCCTCATGTAAAACAGCCATGTATTTGACCAAACGGCGGGACTCTTTTTATCTATCTTCACTATCTTCTACAGGATACACATTCTAAATTCTCCGTCTACCATGGACAACTCGCGGATCCCAGTAGTTTCGCCGTCTTTGATACCGGGATCTGACAATTTGCCCTATTGTAGAGCGAAGGAAAGTTGAAGCCCAGGCGGAAATACGGGAATATCGAAGCATTTCATCTTACCATGCCTCTAAGGCCCGCCCATTGGGAGGTCGGTCCAATACCTCGTATCTTAAACGGAATACGCATGAATACGAAGTACTCTTTTCCTCGAAACAATTTTGCCTCCTACACAATAGTCGCTCCAATTGCTCCGAAGGATTCCTCCGAGAGATTTTCTTCCTTATCTAAGCGGATCGTAATGTCGGGTATGCACCGGCTCTTTTGTGGTTAATGCGGATGCCCCCTTGACTAAGAATCCCCTAAGCAAGCCGAGGACAGGAAATAGGCATCATGAAAGCCGACTGAATGGATGCGTTTTATCGCCACCAACTTCATTTCTCACATCAATCCCATTCTTCTTTCATTTTCTCTTCCCTTAGTTGACACGATGACGAACATTGACAAGGCTTGTGAGGAATGTCGTGTTCGGAAGATCCGCTGCGAGGGCGGAAACCCTTGTTGTCGATGTTCGAAGCGTAACTTACAATGTGTATATCGCTTCAAAATCCGAAATCGCTTGAAGAAGCCCCGGAAAAGACCCGCAGCATTGTCAAAGAAAAACAACCGGGAAACATCTTTGGGTCGACAGGTCAACCTCAGCCATGAGTCTGAGACCGAGAGCAACCAGGGATTTCACGTCCATAGCATAGCAGCGCTCCCGATGCCCTCATACAACTTTCAATTGCACTATGGACCGTCCTCCAATTTTTCAATCATGCATCTGGTATCCAGCCAAATATCCGGTGTTCCGCAACCGCTTGGGCGAAGTGAGGAAGTGGCACAAGTTGGTCCCGGATTGGATCTATTCGAGTACCAATACCTATTTTTTGGCGACTTGGCCGACTCCAATAAAGTTGTACCGATTACAGGGGTTCACTTCACCACTCTCCCGTCGCAAGAACTGTCCAATCGGCTTCTTGAGCGGTATCTTTCAACATATTGGCATCTGTTGCCCATCGTTACCAAAGACATTTTTCGGCAGCGTCTCGTTCAGATATACGCTACGCCCGGAGTATGCGCATTCGACTCATTAGATGGCATGGTAGTACTCGCTGCCATGGCTGTTGGTGCATCCATGATGGGAGAAGAGAAAGTCGCACAGATGTTATTCCAAGGGGTTAGAAACAGTGCGAAACGCGCCAACGAATATGTGAATATTCAATCCATTCATTTGGAGCTCATGCTTGCACAGTTCCGAATGGAGAGATCAAAACCTCATTCTGGGTTTATGCATGTTGGAAATGCGGCTAGGAAAGCCATTGCGGCCGGCCTTCACAGAGGAGTTAATATTCGGGGCAAGCCCGAAGATGCATCGCAGCGCCGACTTGCATTCTGGTGTACGTATGTTTGGGAAGTGTGAGTGCCCTTTAATGCCTTCTTGACTTGATGGAATAGCTGACTTGACTTGTGTGCCAAGATGGGTTTGCTTTATTCTTGGGCGCCAGACGTCAATGTCCGAGCTCGGCTTGGATATACCTGTTCCCACAGATGACAAGATCATGGCGGCCTTGGTGAGGCTGATGAAGATTGTATCGCATTGTGCTGATCGCATCTACAATCAGACTTACGAGTCTGTGGTGAATATGTGGGATGTTGTGAATGAGATTCGTGGCGAGCTTCGTGAATTTGCCAATGAGCAGCGGAAGGAAATTGGGCTTGAACCTGACAGGGTGTCTTGCACCGGAGAGTTGGGATTCTGCTTGACTATAATATCTGCAAGTAAGTACAAAGCAAGCGCCACTATAAGTACCTAAATAATGTTAACCGTTTGATCCCAGTGTATCATCACACTCATCTACTACTATTTCGGCCTTTCCTTATACTGAAGGCAAAGCTGGATCTCATACCGCCCACAATAAGAACTCCGACTCTAAATAAGCTTGATAGACTCGCTTGGCTGAATGGGGCATGTGAAAACTGCTTAGACACCGCTCAGAAATGCATACGGTTAATTACCAAGTCTTGCGAGTTGGATGAGATCTGCAGAGTATGTTCAAATCTCGCATCCGCTGAACTGCAATTACAACTAACGTTCAAAATAGAGAACGGTATACATGGCATTTTTTCTTGAAGGGGCATGCTTTGTCCTCGGCTTCGACATGCTCAGCAATAATTCACGGCGCACAATCCATCTTCCGTATATGCAAAACGCCGTTGATTGCCTTTCAACTATGATTCCGAAACAGGACAAAGCCCTCCCGCAAGTTCCGATTCTCGCGAAAGGGGTACAACACATAATCGACTCATCTATGACTTCAGACGCCCAAAGCATCGAAGGAGGCTCACAAGTTGAATCCTTGTGCAACAGCAGCCCATCCATGGTAACTTCTGCTAATACAGAGGTCAACCTGGAAGATTCTGGACCTCCGCCCTTTCTTACTCCACAGCATACAAATGGCATTGTCGACTTAACGACATACGATGTATTAAACGGCCGCGTATCCTCTACTCTTACCGATATCGAATACGGCTGGCAAAATATGAGCGTCGAAATGCTTTGGCCGGAATATCCGCACCAACTACTTCTCAACATGCAGCACACTGGAAGAGCCCTTCCAAATCATGACGCAGGCTTTGACAAACCGATATAAACGCATCAACAGAGTTTAATCGACAATAAGCTCAGTACCAGATTTAGCTGGACAGAGTTAAAGCGCTGCTTAAGGTTTTATAATATACCATTTAGCTTTGACGTGAATTCATAGCTGATTTGCTCCCGCTTTTCCTTGACAAGAACAGTTGTAGAGATCCTCTGAACAGGAGCCTAGCATTAGAAGCTTTCTGTACATGTGTGCTTCAAAGTACACAAGATGCGATGATGTCAATCCTCCGCCAGAGGAATCTAGACCTACAAATCTGGTGTATGATGAGCACTGATCGAATTAATACAAGATGATTCAATTTAAAAAGGAATTTGCCACATGTATTGCACCCCGGTTGTGGCTATAAAGACATCCCCGTGTCAAGTTTGGCGGTTTTACCATATCGATATTACACTATTCCATCCAATTTAGAGTCGCTACCTGTACTTGGTCCATATTAAAGATTTGGTGAGCAACAAACAGCTACACGGAATGTGATGTTAATCTCTAAACCCAAAGTGTCATGATCGACTGATTCATCTCCATAGCCTCCGAGCCGGTCCAAAGGTTAAGAAAGATGTCGATTGCGAAATTAACTCTAAGCAACCCACTAGTTAATGCGCAGATTGGTTGGCCTTGGTTTGTGGCTTAACTTGGCAGCAGCTGATATAAACTTCAGCCATCGCGTGAGATATAACGTACGAGAGAGAGAGAGCAAATGTTCTGCCATTTACATGACTAAATGTATCTGGCACTTGGCATACTTGAAGGTTAAAGTAAACATTAAACAAATCACACGTCATCTTGCAATTGATTTCAGTGTAAAAAGGGAGGATTTATCGTTGAATCTTAGCATGCAAACAAGAACTACCATTATTATCAACAGCTAAGATGCCTGGGTCACGTATTGCGATTGTTGGAGTCGGTCAAGTTGGCGCCGCCGCTGCTTACGCACTTATCCGCAGCTCGATAGCTGCTGAGTTGCTCTTCGTTGATATCAACATGAATCTGAGAGATGGCCAGGTTCGCGATCTCTCAGATGTAGCGTATAGTTGCAACAGTCGGACAAGAGTACGAGCGGCAAACTACCACGAGGCGGGCCAGTGTGATATTGTAGTCATTACTGCAGGGTCAAGGCACAATCTAGGTAAGATCGGACGACCGAAAGCATTTAATTGAGATTTTTACCTCTCAAGCTTACACAAAATCTTAGGTGAAACTAGTCTTGACCAAGTATATCGAAATATCTCGATTGTCAAGACGGCTGTTGACGCCATGACGCCTTTCAAATCAGATACCATCCTAATAGTGGTGTCTAGCCCCGTTGACCTACTTACTTCCCTTGCCTTGAAGCTCTCCCAGCTTCCGCCGTCCCAAGTCTTGGGCTCTGGCACGTATCTGGATTCTGTGCGCCTTCGAGGAATGTTGGCAGACAAGATTGAAGTAAGTGTTTGTAAGCTATATTCGGAGCTGAGACATGTTAATGATATCATTAGGTTGCGGCGAAGTCAATTGATCTATTCGTATTGGGGGTGCAAGGAGAATCCCAGGTGACGGCGTGGTCCGCCGCAACAGTTGGCGGTGTACCCATCGACAAATGTCTCTCAGCGGGTATTCCTATCAATCGCGCCGAACTTTCTAGCGAGTGTAAGGATCGATCGCAAAGTATAGTCCGAGCCAAAGGAGCAACACCTTTTGGCATTGGTTCCATCGTGTCCAGCATTTGCTCTGCTATTGTCTTTGACAAGCGGACCGTTCATCCCCTTAGCCACTTCCAGCCGTCATTTGGATGCTGTTTCAGCTTACCCGCGGTGCTCGGCATAAAAGGAATTGAACGCACAGTGAACGTGCCACTGGATAGGGACGAGGATGTCCAGATAGCCGACTCAGCAATTGCACTCAAGATGATGATTGACCAGGTGAGCAAAAACTGGTGAGTACGGCGAATCGAGAGAGAAATAAGAGAGGTAGGGGAGAAAACGCTTAGGGAATATGGCTATCTTAAGAATCGTTCAACTACTACATCATAAATGTATATGTATAATAAAATTGAAATCTGAAAGTAAATAGTAGTAATGCTTCATCTTGTCAGTTCTACATCCACCGCTTGTGTGCCTCGACGGTGCTAACTCTAAACTGTGTGGTAATGCTACAGCCAGCTCGCTATCCCTAATATTCGGAATCATGCTGTTTCAACACACATGGAAATGCCACAAGGTTGATCATATGCACAGTGTACTGTCCAATCAAACGAGATTTGATCTCGGCTATTCGTGAATGTCGCCGCTTGTGTGTTGTGTCATCAAGCCAAATTAGCTGCTCGACATGGTGTGTGAACACTGCTTGAGTTTGTCCCTAAACTCTAAAGTGGTATGATGGCACTCAATTATTACATACAAGGCCATCATCCGTTGTGGTGTCATAAAAATGTCTCTGTAAGTTTAGGTATGCTCTGGAACGGGAGAGTGAAGCGGCATTAAAGAAGGACGCAGCATTCAGTCTTTTTGGCATCCTTTTATTAACTGTCCCTAACTTAATTCTCGACTTTTGTCTTTATATAAGGGATTAGATACACTGTCCGTCTTCGTTTGCCTTCCGTTAATCCGGCTATAAGTGATCGTTCAATTCAACGACATTGATATCGCATAGCAGAGATTGACCTGCCTCATAAAAGAACCTTTCTTGACCGACTAAGACATTGACTTAAGCAACGGCAAAAGGACAAGATGAACGGCCACCCAATTTCGGGACCTATGGTCCTCAATTTCGAGCACTTAAAGCGCAATGATGTCAATCTAGTTGGCGGCAAGAACTCTTCTCTTGGAGAAATGATTGGTGCGCTGAGTGCCAAAGGAATTCCTGTCCCCCCAGGCTTTGCTACAACTTCCAACATGTATTGGCACTACGTTGATGCCAATGGAATACGAAGCAAGCTGGCCTCGCTGGTGAAAGAGTGGGAAGCAGGGAGGCTGAGTCTTGCCGAAGCAGGCCAAATGACCCGCAACTTGTTCCTTCATGGCACATGGCCGGCCGATGCGGCAACGGCGATTCTGGCTGCATATAAAGATCTCGCGGACAAGAAAGGCGAAAAGAACCTCAGTGTGGCCGTAAGATCTAGTGCTACTGCTGAGGATCTGCCTGACGCGAGCTTTGCTGGCCAGCAAGAGACTTATTTGAACATCTCTGGAGATGAGGCTCTCCTGGATGCCTGTCGCCGCTGCTATGCTTCACTATTCACAGACAGGGCAATGAGCTACCGCCGGATCAAGGGTTTTGAGCAAATGGGTGTTGCGCTGTCCATTGGTGTGCAGTGCATGGTTCGCTCTGATATCGGCGGCTCTGGTGTCATGTTCTCAATTGACACTGAAAGTGGCTTCGACAAGATCGTCCTCATCAACGCGGCATGGGGCTTGGGGGAGAATATCGTACAGGGAACTGTCAACCCTGACGAATACCAGGTTTTCAAGCCACTGCTATCCAGCCCCAATCTAAGTCCCATCCTGGAGAAGAAACGAGGTGACAAGGGCATCAAGTTGGTCTATGGCGATCAACATACGCCAACACGTAATGTCCCTACGTCTAAAGCAGAGCGACACGCTTTCGTGCTCAGTGATGACGAGATCTTACAGCTAGGGCGGTGGGCATGTACCATTGAACAACACTATGGATGCCCTATGGATATGGAGTGGGCGAAGGATGGAATTACGGGTAAACTGTTTATTGTTCAAGCCCGGCCGGAAACCGTACATTCGCACCACGACGCTGGCGTCTTTAGAACGTACAAAGTTAACAACAAAGGGCGTGTCCTGGTCACCGGGCTTTCAGTCGGCGAAGCAGCTCTGTCGGGAAGAGTCTGCCTTATTTCATCGCCGGCAGATATTGACCAATTTGTGGATAACTCCATCCTCGTCACAGGAGCAACAGACCCCGACTGGGTGCCTGTAATGAAACGAGCTGCAGCCATCATCACAGATCACGGGGGTCGTACCTCGCATGCTGCCATCGTCAGCCGCGAACTCGGACTTCCAGCCGTTGTTGGCACAGGCAATTCCACCTATCTCCTGCACAGCGGCCAAGACGTCACCGTATCATGTGCGGAAGGAGACTGTGGCTTCGTTTATGAGGGCATCTCGGATGTAGTGAGTGAGACAGTTAGCGTGTCTGGACTTCCCGAGGTCAACACAAAAATCATGCTCAACCTTGCCAATCCAGCAGCTGCCTACCGCTGGTGGCGGCTCCCGGCCGATGGCATTGGTCTTGCTCGCATGGAATTTGTCGTTAGCAACGCCATTCAGGTGCATCCCATGGCTCTCGTCCATTTCGATTCACTCAAAGACGCAGATGCCAAGAAACGCATTGCTGAACTCACGGCGGGATACGAGCATAAGCCTGATTATTTCGTGGACAAGTTATCGCGTGGCTTTGCAGCTCTTTGCGCTGCCGTTTATCCAAAGCCCGCCATCATTCGATTGAGTGACTTTAAGACGAATGAGTATGCTGGTCTTATCGGAGGTGCTGAGTTTGAGCCAGATGAGGAAAACCCTATGCTTGGCTTTCGCGGTGCGTCACGATACTATTCGCCGCGTTACCAAGAAGGGTTTGCACTTGAGTGTCGGGCTATTAAGCGTTTGCGCGAGGAGATTGGCCTCTCTAACGCGATAGTCATGATTCCCTTCTGTCGTACAGTTAAAGAGGCACGAAAGGTTCTGGATGTCATGGCTCGCCACGGGCTCAAACGTGGAGAGAATGGGCTGAAGGTATATGTCATGTGTGAAATCCCGTCAAATGTCATTTTGGCGGCAGACTTCACCGAGTACTTTGATGGGTTTTCCATCGGCTCCAACGACCTGACCCAATTGACACTTGGGGTTGACCGAGACTCCGGCGAGTTGGGTGACTTATTTGACGAACAGGATGAAGCAGTCAAATGGATGATTTCTCGAGTCATTTCCATAGCGCGCGAGAGAGGCTGCAAGATTGGCATCTGTGGACAGGCTCCAAGCGACCACCCGGAGTTTGCTAGATTCCTCGTCGACGCAGGCATTGATTCCATCTCCGTCAGTCCAGACAGCTTTTTAGCTGCGAAGAAGCAAGTTGTGGCCGCCGAAAAGGCATTGGGGAAGTCGCACAGCTAATCTAGTGGAATCTGGTCTATACTTGTAGTTGACTTTGACGAAAATCAGGCTCAAGTTGCTGAACAGGAATTCGTTTGAGAATTATAATGTAGGTTTTTGTCCATGAAAGCTATTTGATCATTATGAAAAAAAGATGTACATGGACTACATTTTACGAAATAAGTATATAAAAAATAATGTATCTGGCTACATAGTTGGATGGTCCTTTTACGTCTGTAAAATGTCACACACAATGCGTCCACTCCATATTTGGCATAGGAGCGAGACAAATGAATAAATACCAACACTCAATTTTAATGTATTAAGGTAAACATCTAAACTTTCAGTACCGAAAAGTCTTATGTAGAAATGAATTCTAAGCGATGATCTTAGGCAGAGCCAGCCAAAGCTACGTTCCGAAGAGTTCCAAGATAACCCACATTAAGAAGAGTTACTCTATCGTCAAGCACCGACAGATCAACTGAGCGTGGATGAGTAGAATCTTCCGAGAAAAATTTATGCACTCGTTTGGCAACCCACGCAGGATTCTCATCCGCTATTAATTTTCCAAGGTCAGTCAAAGAACACGAGGCACTATTGATGGGAGGAAATTCCATGACTTACCAATCCAGTGTCCTGCCTTCGGAACAGCATCCGTCTCGAGATGGCTGGTCACATTACCCCAGAGTTGCTTTGCAAAGGGCCCTAGGCTAGCCTCTCCTCCCATTGACAAGGTTACCATTTGGAGTGGTTTCTTTCCCAGAGTGCCTTGGAAAAAGCTGGCCGTTTCGGTAACGGCTCCAATGCCAAATGGGCCAAGCATGGCTCTGAGGAATCCTGGTTTCGAAATTGAGCTTGTATATCGATTGACAATGTCTTCAGAGAAGCTCGTGGCGCCAGAGTAGCTCCCGTGATAAAAATACCATTCAAGCATTTGCCTCTCTTTGCCGGAGATGAAGAATTCGGCGGCATCTGTAATCGAAAAGAAGGCAAGCTGCCAATTGGCGTACAAGTCCCAGTACGATCCAGGATTTCGTGCAGTTTCGAACCCAAAACCAGGGAGAAGGTATTCCGTCACAACAAGCCTCTTAACTAGATCAGGATACTTCACAGCCAGGGCGGTCGCTATGCCGGCTCCCATATCATGCGATAGCACGTATGCTGAAGTGATATTCAGAAAATCTAGGACGCCTTTGAGATCTTCTGCCGACGCCATGACGGTGTAATTCCCATCTGGTGGCAACGAAGAGTCCCCGGCCCCACGGTTATCCACGGCGATGACGGTGTAATTCTCCGCAAGTAGAGGTCCAATAGTGCGCCATGTGAGGCTGAATTGAGGGTTACCATGCACCAGCAGTACAGGTGGCCCACTTCCAGCGTAACGAAAATGAATACTCACGTCTTCGAGAGCAATGCGCTGATGAGCCCAGTCATCGAAGTTTGTGAGCGCACTCGCATAGCCCGTCCATTGAAGGCCTAAGAGGAAAGGTATAATAAAAGATAGATGCATTTGAGAAAGAATTTTTTGTGGTGCCGAGCTTGACTGATGCGGTTTTAAGCTTGCTGACAAGGCTGCCGATGCTAGGAAAGTGAACTCTCTGTCGAGCGTGCTGTGATGAAGGGAAAAGCTGACTGTAAATAAGAGCAGACAGAGAAGTGGTCTTGACAAAGGAGTGGTTACACAGATCCACTTGATAACTCAATATTTACATCTATACTCTACGCATAATCCATTGTTGTGTCGTACAAACTAGACAACGGATGGGAGCACAAAGAACGTGACAAATAGCCGTCCATGTTGTAATTCCGAACGTATCACTGAGGGCGCAGGTACTCATCGTGTAGGCGTATGTGGGATGCTTGTGCTCATCTAAGCCTGCTTATAAATTTTGTACACAACTCTCCTGAATCAGACACCGTGACCTATTCTTGGATCAAGAAGGAGTCTCTCGATTGCATCAGATAGATGATTAATTGTGTGAAAGTCGAGGCAACCTGGAGTGGGCATTCACTTCTCTGTATTACGTAGACCCAACTAAGGTGCTGAGTCTTTGCTCGAGATGGATAGATTTGGCAGTTGCCATTCTTGGACAATCTCCTCATGAAATGAAATAGAGCATCCATTCCCACTTACTTTACACCAATCAAATACAAAAAGGCAAATCGGTAGTTGATATGTTCTCACAAGTGAGGTATAATCCATGTTTAGTTCCTAGCTGTCAAACCCTTGCAGTTGCTACTTTTAGAATAGTCTACGAAATCCGGAGTACCGAGGGGCGACTTCCACCGCCTTCAAGACGCTTCTTCATAGCCCAAGGAAACTTGTTGGCAATATCATGTAGTTTATTACTCAATAATTAACGAGATATCCGTCGAGGGGATTTCAAATCAATCGTCCAAATGTTTCTACTACATGGATTGATTCCTTTGCAATGAGCACCCCCTCCCATCATGGCTACCGTCAATGACAACTATAAAACCGCGAACCTCAGCTACGATCGTAACGAGCTTCAAACAGTTCAATATTTCACTTGATACAGCTACACACAAACTTCATCAATAAGCAATCTTCAACCATTTGATTCAAGATGGCCGCCAAAGCACCCCTCGACGTCATCATTGGAGCTGGCAATGTATTTTCTCTCGCCGCAAGTATACAAAGGATCTTACTCTGATAATTGGCCTCTAGATTGGAGATAGAAGTATCGACAAAACTGTGCGGTACGACACGCCTGAAGAGGTTAACGCATACTTGAATGCTTTCTACGACCGTGGCTACAAGCATATTGATACCGCTCGCTCGTACTCGACTGGTGCACCAGGAACATCTGAGCCTAGACTTGGAGCTGTTGAGGCTGGCAAGAGGTTCACCATTGACTCTAAAGCGCTATCCAGAGAGCCAGGCAGTCACACGAAGGAAAAAATCGCTAATGAGGTTGAGGCGTCTCTCAAAGCTTTGAAGGTTGACCAAATCAACATCTATTACCTGCACCAACCTGACCGCGAGACTCCCTTTGAGGAGACTTGCGAAGCCATGGACAAGGCTTACAGGGAAGGCAAGTTTAGAAAATTTGGGCTTTCTAACTTTAGAGCCAACGAAGTTGAACAAATTCTCGAGATCTGCGAACGTCGCGGATTCGTGAAGCCGAGTGTCTATGAGGGACAGTACAACCCTATTGTCCGAGGCGGAGAAACGGAATTGTTCCCCCTTCTGCGCAAGAATAACATTGCATTCTATGCATGGAGGTAGGTGGATTTGTTCTATCATTCAATACCAAGTTTAGCAGGCCTCGTGAAAGAGTGAGGGAGACGAACGAGGTTGACATAAGCTAACCATTTGATAGCCCTGCCGGAGGAGGCTTCTTTGCTGGAAACCACAAGAATGGCAAATCAGGAGGCCGTTTCGACACATCCGTGAGTTTTCTTCATCAATTCCTCTCACCGGTTGCGAGTTGATGGGTGATATCTAACATTAATATGCAGACGTTTCTCGGAGCCATCTACGCGCAGCTGTATCTCAAACCTTCCATTGAGGCTGCAACGGAGAATGCTTTGGCAATTGCCGGCAAGCATGGCATTAGCGGCCATGCAGTTGCCTTGAGATGGACTGTGAATCACAGTGTTCTTGACAGGAAGCATGGTGATGCCATCATCATTGGCGCTTCCAACCTCGACCAGCTCAACTCCAACATCGACGTCATTGAGCAAGGGCCCCTGCCTGACGATGTCGTCGAAGCTGTCAATGCTATCCATACTGCTCTTGGCTCTGATGAGGTCCCTTATCACTTTTAGAAGACAAAATAACGTTGTGGCTGGACTAATTGACTCAATTGGTAATCCGGCGCTGTTCATCTTCAAGTTGCCTGGAATCTCGATTTTTGATTACTGAGTATGAGCCCGGTAGAAGGCCGGTCAAATATCGGGAGGCGACGGAAATCCATTTTGGGAAACTGCAAGTCTTGGCACGCTCGTTATGGCCTAGCGTCGAATTTCATAGTGAGGCTCTAAGTGAGTGGCTTTGCGGGCAATTGAGATTTGGATTTATCATCATGTCATTCCATACGGAATTAAAATTCTCACAAAACATCAAGTATTTCGGCCGGTGCTTTGCTCTCATCTCTTTGTAGTCGGTCAATTAGTGATATAGTTCCAACGTGCCTGAATCTCCCAGTGTTATCGGTATCATCCAGCAGCCTCTCGGCACACTCCACCATGAGCCAACCAACACGAGGAAAAGTGCATTTCGTCTATCTCACAGATCCCTCAAAGGCAGCCATCTCGTCACATAAAGCGGCTAAATCGCATGCCGCGCGGCACGGACATGCAAGGATACGGAGGCAGCGAATGAATGAATACCATGAGGAGAAGAAGCAGCACGAAGGAAGCAGTCAAGCGCCCCGGAAAGCCGCGGCAGAGTCCTCGGCTGGCGGCAGCCGCTCAGCCTTGGCGGCAAATCCACGTCCCAGCTCTAATCAGAATGAAGGCAGTCGTGAAATGATTCTTCATCTTCCTCCCACTTCTCAATCTCCTAGTTTGGAAACATCTCCACTGTCTTCAATACCCAAGAACATTCACGCCGTCTATGGCACAGATATTGACCCTACGCAACAATTTCTCCTCTATCACTGTGAGTCGCTGATCTGCTGTGCTGCTGTTTTGACGATCATTATACGGCTTGGCTTATATAATGATAGATGTCAGCTTTGTTATCCCGTTTGGGAAACGACATTGCAAGAAATACACAGACTCTAATGTGTGGAAACGCTTCATGCTCACCGAGCTGCTTCCAGCCGCGCTGGCGAACCCCGGATTACTGAGCGCAATCTTACTTTCCGCTTGCCGAAGCCTTTTCGAAGAGGCCAAGAACAATCGCTTCGTGCAATTAGCGACGTACTACAAGCTAGCTTGTCTGCGATCGATGAGTGAACTGCTCGCAGCCCAAGATTCGCCGGTGGGTGACCCGGCAATAGCCCAAGTCTCTTTGCTAGCAGCAGATGAGGTAAGATTCGAGCCTACATACTCGAATAAGCTGATGTTAAATCTTTGAGCAGCTCAATATTGGTGATAAAGATACCTCGAAGCAGCACATGGACGCTGCCAATAGGATGGTTCTTATGAAAGGAGGCAGCGCAACTCTTGGTATGAATGGCTTCCTCAAGGCTATAGTGGATACATTGACTTGCGCATTATCACGGCGAGATCCAATGTGTAAGTCTCTTGTTCTCTGCATATTCCAATGGCCATTCTATGTTAACGTAAAAGTAGCTTGCGACATGTCGTGAAGTTCAAGAGCATACTATATGTCCACAATTATGTATATAAAGGTACAAACTCTGGCGATGACTATGTTAGAATGAATGCCCAACTAGCAATTCTCATAGTCATGTAGATTGGGGCCACGATTGCGCATACCTCAGCCACATGATACTGTAAATATAGAGGCAAAGTGAGTCTAAGCAGAGCAGCTACAATAACATCAAATAGTCTAATAACCATCATTCTTCAACCCACACGTCACCTGGCGTATTTCCTCAGAAAACCTTTGTTAGAACACATTTTTTACGGACGGGTGGCGATAGGGCTCTATACGATAAAAGGCCAACGCCGGGATTGGCAGCCGAGACGACCGAGAGTCCGCTGAAAGCAATGCGTAGATGATCTAAAGAAGATATTACAGGGTTATTTGAGTCTTTTTTTAGCTTCTTGTCAGCTATTGTTGCGGATACTTCATCCGACCCCAGATATCTTTTACTAATAATGGCGCGCCCTCTTGGAGCTGCCTATAACGGCAACGAGGAGATGTCTAATCTGTTGAGCACAGCCTTGTGATTTGGCCACGGAAAAATCCAATGCCGCATTTGTATTCTCAGGGGCTTTATTCGGCGTTTATACAAGATTGCTCACGATGGTCTTGATTTAAGCTATGTGGAGGCGTCGGCTCGGCAGCACCAGATAAATTGATTCCACACTATTGCATGTAACGTTGAAGCTTTACTTTTGCCGGGTATCTCATCCTACCCGGGAAGCATCCGCCGAATTGTTGTAAAGTAGATAATATCTGCGCTATGTTGTCTACAATTGATCGATCCGGGCTATTGAAACAACAAGGCGTGTCTTTTACTGTTTCTCGTCATGGTGCTGTTAAGCGACACGGGTGATCAATTGAACCGAAGGAGCAATAAACGCAGTCATGAAGCTTGAATGTCTAGATGGATTATGGATGGAGAAAAGACCCCTGTTGCCCCCATTCTATCCGTAGCGGCCGTGGTGCTGCGGAAGTCTTGCGACTGATGGGCTGACTTGTATTCATTTGCGGCCGTCGAGAGCCGGTGGTTTTTCTTGATATGGCCTAGATACTATGTGTTGTTGATGGTTGTACCGTATCCGGATGATCCAAAGCACCGATGCTATCTGGAGCTCCTCGAGGACTAGGTATTGACGCAGTGCGGTAACCGGATAACAAAAACAGAAAGGATGATTCCTAAACAATACTAGTAGCGAATAGGAGAATCGATATATCTCAATTGGGCAGGAGCAGGGTTAAGCAGAGCTGGAAACATCGCCAAGAAACAATATACAAGTCACCGTGTCCAAGAGTGCCAAACAGTCCATGCATCTAGATGAATTGAGCAATCGCTTCCAGGTAAGAAACGACGAGACTGGTCTTATCGAATCATGTACATCTGCGACTCACGACGAATGTTTTTTTTTGCATGAATACACCTCTAAAAATCTCCTCTGGACAGAGTGTATCTAGACAATACTGCCGATCTTACTCTTCAAGAAGCCCCGCCAAAATTCAGCCTGACTGATCTCAGCTACTTGGAGCATCTCACCTCGGCGAGTTCAGCGGCTTCGACAAATTAAATCTCGCGGTAGGAAAGAAAGCTCCGAAGAGCTCGAGACCGTTCCGTAACAGAGTAAGGACAGGCCACCCTCGATATTGCAGTCTATGCCGGGCAATTTACCAAGATATTTATTCCGTAATCTCAAAGAACTTGCTCGTCGGTCAATTCAATTCCGTCTACTCAGCCACATCGCCGCGCTGCTGACAGCTTGGCTTTCCTGCTGGACCTACCTCAATTGGCCCTTTATTCTTCTATTTCCTTACCTCTGAGTGTAATTCGGAGAACGAATCGGAATTGTCACTCAATAATTGAAGTTGACCTTCTCGAAACGTGCCAGTTTAGATATCGCTACCTGCCTCATTAGGGCTAAGCATCTCACCCTGCCAAGTGCGATTTGGCCGCAGAATATACCGAGCTATTGCGCTAAGGCTCCACGTGTGATCCTGTGCCTTGAAGTTAATGTAGTTTATTGTTATGCCTAACCTGACAGTACTCCACCTGCTAAAGTTGCGCAGGATAGAACTGTGGCGACTGCTTTCTTGCAGTCAGTTGATCGTGCGGCTCGTCGGATTACAAGGAGTCCCTGGTAGCTGAGTAGCTTATTGCTTAATCTGTATGTGGTATGTAGTTCGCAAATCCGGGTCCCTCCGGATAGCTAGATTTCTCTGGACTATGAAAGCTACAATGCTTCATTCAGGTTGCAGTCTGCAGCCAATGCACCCCAGAAAAAGGAGAACGCACCATATGTAGGCTACTAACCACGATACCCTGTCACAGTAACGTAGTGGGACTAAATCAGGAACATATTCAATGCGAGTAACGCTGAATAGAGCCAGAGTGCACACTAGCGATAATATCTGCCGCCCTTCGGGGTTGTAAGTGGGGGATATCCAACTGATTCTAACGATATTTGCAATAGTTTAGCCCGTTGAAATAGATGAATGCTCCAGCCATTACAAAATCGTAGTAGCATAAGAGTCCTTGGCGTTCGCAGGCATCGCCGAGTTCATGCAAGCTTAACATATGGGGTTATATGAGAATACCTAAATAGATAGGTCTGATGATACTAGTCTGATGATACAGCGGTGGTACCGATACCCCATTACCCTTGCAGCACATCGAGCTTAGCAGTAGCAATATATGATAGTGTGAGAAGATGGAACGTAAGATAAGCCCTGCAATAAGCTCACGATGCCCTGGAGTCGAGTCTTCCTCGAAGAGGAAGCTAGAATGGAATCAACAGGTGGTCTAGAAGGTTGAAAGGACGTTCATGAATAATATATAACGAACGAGAATCCCGCTTCCTATCTCATAGATATCACTCTCAACAAGGTCATAGCCATCACCGTCAAATACGACAAGCTAGTGAATATCTTTCTTCCAACCAAACCAAACTCAAGATGGTCAATAAGGTTAGTTACAAGTTTTTGGCAATGTTGAACGTATCTAACGCTTTTTTTAAGCTTCTTGTCGCTTCTCTCTTGGTCGGAGCCTCTCTGGCTTCCCCGTATCCTCCGTCCGCCATTGACGGCCCTACCGCCCCGGTCCCCGACACTGTGGACTTTTCGATTCCCAAGAAGGCTGATGCTAGCCACTTTAAGCCTTCAAAGTCTAGCAGCTCTCCTGTTTCCAGGACTGCTGATGCACCTGTTGTCGCCAATGCCAAGCTTGAGGCCCGAGTGACTGGCGAGAGAGTCAACAACGCCGTCGCCCGCTTCGACAACTCCAACATCCAGGACGGAGTTGGCGCCGGCAGCGACACCTACACTATGTACTGGGGAGATGGAAGCACTGGTGCTGGCTGGCCCGCTCAGAGCCGCTGGGTGTCGTTCCAGACCATGTTTGACAACTACAAGAACCAGATGTTCGCCTCATGCCAAAACCTACCAACCCCCCAGGCCAACGACAGCGGCCCCGAGGTTGGAGCTATCTGGGATGGTATTCAGCAAGCAGCGGCGGCTACCGGGGTTGATCATCGTTTTATCCTTGCCATCATCATGCAGGAGTCTCATGGTTGCGTCCGAGTCCACACCACCGCGAACGGTGTCCGCAACCCCGGACTCATGCAGGACCACAACGGTGCGGCGACCTGTAACGAGGGGGGTCGCGTACAAAACCCGTGCCCTTCTGCGACTATTTATCAAATGATTCTTGAGGGAACTGCTGGAACTACCAGCGGAGATGGTCTGGCAAACTGCATCAACCAGTCCGGCCGAAGCGACGTCTCGGCTTTCTACCGTGCTGCCCGCATTTACAACTCAGGATCAATCTCAAACACCGGACAGCTTCAGAACGGTATTGCTACTCACTGTTATGCCAGTGATATTGCTAACCGTCTGACTGGTTGGGTGAATGCTCGCAACGGATGCAACTGTGACGGCAACCCCGGTAGCTGCGGCATCACCACCAACTAAGGGAAAACAGAATGCGCTTATTGTATTTAGCGTACAAAAATGTTTATTTCGACGTACTTTCTTATCCCGTATGTACATAAATATTGGGATTTGTACATAGCCTTGCTTTAGTTGTATATAATCGACATCAAGTTTCTTGATACAAGACACTCTGTTCACTGCCAGGCCCTGAAGTATTTTGGTCTCGTTGCAATTAATACTACACAGCCTCGTGATAGATTAAATACCTGTAAAATAATGGTGAACTCTGCTGGGAAAACAAAAACGATTGCAGGTGCCATGACACCTCCCATCACGGCTGTCTTCACCAAAAGTGGACCCGTCTCATAATTGACATCCAACAGAAAGTACCCGACACGACAAATTCATCCTTCATATTCTATCATGCACAATATATTTCACTATATGCACATAGAATACATCCTCTAGTCACATTTACTGCCCTATTATCATGAGAAAGGCGCTTGGGGTGACTCGCTTACGTTCTGAGCGTGGACACGGGCCTGGACATTTTCGCCTCATCTAACATTAGAGGCAGTGTCGTCACTGGCAGGTCGCACTCCTGATATCGTCAAAAGGGACTAGGAAACTCAAACCTCTAGTAACGATAGAGAAGAACCAAGCAAATGACAGACGTATGCACGCTAGGACGGCCCCGACCCGCGAAGATTTTGACGCCCATCAATGGAGACGAAGCCACAGCCCCTTGTGCTTGTGCGCACATTATCAATAGTGCTGATCGCAGCAGCTAGGACAAAATTTTCTAGAAACATCAGTAGAAAGATATTTGTCAAGAAATGCGACCAGTCAGTGATGAATATGTGCCAGCAACATAGGTACTTCATGCAATATTCTAACCTGTGTCCTCACTCACAATGCCGGTGAGTCACTTCAGGTATCACAGCTCTCTATCGGGTCATTTCTTTGACAGGCTGTGAGGAAATCTCGCCCGCGTTCTTGTACCGTGTAGAGAAGTCGTCGATGGTGTACATACTCCCCACCTGCCGCATCGTCGATGACACAAACAGCTGCTAATGACACAGCATACCATGGATCACGACTCTGCCAGCCAGCTGCACAATTGGCTGGGGATTTTCGCTCTCCTACTACGCAACAGAGAACGCAGATGACGACACACGCCGCTGTCGTTGTCATAGCCTGCTACATGTTTGGCTGGAAGCTCTCCCTCCACACAGTGGCACACACGAGTAATCTAGTAGTTTGAAACCACGATTCCGCTGCCAGTGAATGGGCGGGATGAGCCTCGGTCGCCGCCGTCACAGCATATTGTGACTACTGGAGAATTTCTATCTGCTACTGCGGCCAGCCTTGTTGCTACTGCAACTATTGCCAGTTTGCTAATCTCTGTACACTCCACTAGGAACATATTGCGTTTCAATACGTCCTTCTGCCCGTTGCGGAGCCTTTCGAAGCTGCGTCTCCAATCTGTCCACAAAGACTTGTGCGACTGACTTAAAGCTCATTATTAAACGGTGCTTGGCACAATGAAACAAGGAATAAAGCGATGGTAAATTTGGACACATGTCACATCAAAGGCAGACGGATGTAATCAAGACCAGAAACAACCCATGTATTAATTAAGAATTAAAAAACAAAAACCACCCAGCCAGACACAAACCGACAAACCGACAAACCCAGAGCATCAACACTTTTTTTTTAAAAAAAACAACACCTCACGTGAGGGTGAGAGAAGACAGGGGCAGGGGCTCATCCCCGAAACATCCATCCGTAAACAGCCGCGACCTGCAGGTTCTTATTAGTACATACTGGTATACATACCTACCAAGTAGTTCACAATGGCAGCAGGTAATACTTACGCCAAGTCCCCACAGAGGGTTTCCTTCCGGGATGAGGCCATTTACATAGTTGGCCAGCACTACCTGGCGCTTAGCCAGGGGCGACCGACACCAGCAAACGCATTCATGGCCGGAGCCACCACACCACGCCAAACAGGGGCTAAAAAGCCCACCACAGCATTGGTCTCGGTCGGGGGCAGGGCACCGGCATCAGCAGCAGCAGCAGCAGTATCGTCTTGGGCCAAAAGGCCACGCACAGAAGAGTGAATTTGCGCCAAAAGGTGCTCTTCGGACGGCGAATTGACGGCGGTAACGGGGGCGGTGAGGGGGGCTCCAGGGGCCGAACGAGTGAGAGCCGCAAGACGCAGCTGGTAGTCAAGTATGGCCTGGAGGGTGCTGGTGGCCATTGCCACACACAAGATCACGGTGATCGCGATCCATTGACAACGAGTGGTCTGTTTCCGCGTGGGGTCGGCGGACAGGTGCGCGTGCGACAGTAGTGGAAGCTAAAAAGAGGTCAGACAAGAACGTTCATTGGACACAAATTCAGAAACCAAATCGGCCATGCTGTTAGTCGTAGATCCAGGAACGGGGATCGACATGTGGGTAAGAACCAGACTTACGCATTGTTAAAACCGTCCTTTTTAGAAAAGGGGGAAGAAAACGCCTTCGTCGAGAGGCAGATGCTTGTATGTGGAATCTGACTATCGTCAATGAGCAACACAGAACAATTGGCGACGAGAGGAGTACTACTCACAACTTGTGAAGCACAACTTGTGACGAGAGCGATGAAGAGGGAAAAAAGAGAAATCACGACAAGATTAGGGAAGCTACTTTACATCTTATGACGCGATACGCGTCTGCTACAAGTTACCTATCGTTGTGGGTATTATGTCGTCACAGCATCCAACGAGTATATGTCTACAAGATGTCTATATAATTTTGCCTGAGCGACGGGTAGAATGGTACTTTGGATGCCTGAGGCCAGTATGCATCTACGAGTATGTACTCTGTACCGGCGCGTTCTGGATGCCTCAGGTAGGAACTGGCAGAATTTCAAATGGGGACTACTTTGGAAAGATACATGTACTGAAAGATGAGTTGATAGACCAAGAAGAATTTGGACATATCGAGACAGAACTAAAATTTTGGCTCTAGATATCGGACAGTACTACGTACTAGAGATATCAGAGGAATATAGCGATAGCAGCAGACACTAGAAGAGAGTAG
>LVVK01000011.1:60157-161090 GCA_002022785.1 Trichoderma guizhouense | reverse complement strand
AGCAGCTACTGGAGATTATAGCAGATACTAGAAGAGAGTAATAGATACTGGAGATTATAGCAGATACTAGAAGAGAGTAATAGATACTGGAGAATGTAGCAGGGACTAGAGAATGTAGCAGGTACTAGAACAAAGTGACAAAGGTGGGAAGAATCAAGGAACCGACATTTACCTCGTCCTCGCCTGTCAAATCTACAAAGCTCGTAGATTGGGCGGCGAATGGTCTTTGGGTGGCGGGATCCTGCTTCTCGTCCTTGACCACTTCTGTCACGGCCTCAGTGGTTCCAGTCTCAGATTAGGTACTGTTTACCTAGGTGCCTAGTAGGACAGTATCTGTACTCTGTAGTTAATAAACGCCTCCGGCTTTCTTCTCTGCTTGCTCACGCCCGTGTCTTTCGATGTCACGTTTACGAACTCTCATTCTCTCCGTAGTCACCATCTTTCTACAGGGACTTGAGGTATCCTAAGCTACTTCGTGGAGCAAGTTACCTCTAGTTACTCCTAGCCAAATTGTATTCGTTTCAGCAAGACTCGGCTCCTCTCGTTCACAACCTTTATCTCTTGATATTGCGACTCCCTTTGTCTACTGGCCTGGAAAGTGTGTATGTTATTGAGAGAGAGAGAAAGAGTAGACGTGACATGCATCAAACTTCTTTGAAGGTATCAACGCCAAAATGTCATCCATCGCCAAATTGCCTCAGGCACTTCCCTCCCGGTGCCTTCTTCTCCTTCCTCCTCCCCTTCTTCTTGCTCTTGCTCTTGCTCTTGCTCTGCTGCTGCTGTTGCTGATGCTGCGGCGGCGGAAATCTGTGCCTGTGCCTGTGCCTCCTGTTCCTGAGCCTGAGCTTGCGCTTCTTCTTCTTCTTTTGCTCGGCGGAGCTGCTTCCGGCGGCGTCTGTTGAGCTTGAGCTATAGTCGGCTGTTAGCCAAAATTGCAGGCACTATCTGGTAAAGGAGGCAACATTACCCGAGGTTTTTTGGCCGGAGCCACAGTGGTGGATGAGGAAGCGGTGGTGGGAAGTGGTGGGCGAGGTGGGAGATTGGGCGGAGCTTGAGGAAGAGGCATCTCGTTATAATACTAGACTGTACAGTTAGTTCAACGAGTTGAGAAACATTGATAGGGCGAAGAAACTTACAATCCTGACGAGGAGGCTAGATTGGAAACTGGGAAGAAGCAGAAGGAGCGCCAGGCGAAGAAAAAGAGAAAACAAAGTCGAAAAAAGCGACCTCATGTATGCACTTTCCTACCCTTCAGAAGTTAGAAGAAGGTGAGCCGACCCGACACCGGTACCGCAGGATTGACACACGTGACTGGGAAATAGAAGCACCCATCAGCTTGGCGATTTTTGGAACTTCCGGGAGAATTGGTGAGCATAATTGACCATTTCTTCGGGAGTTTCTTGTATGTCAAAGGGGTTGGAGGCCATTTGTGGAATAAGCAGGTAGACTATTAGATACCAAGTCAACAGTTCATCGTCTCTTTTACAGATTTTCCATCTTGATTTGTCAAATTCTATCTGATTAACCAACCCGTCTTTTGGTATCTTTCCCGGGCGGTCGCTCTGTAGAATTCTGCCAGCTGTCACCTGAAGCAGCCACCGAACAACTGTAAGGTACCCGAGGCAGCTAGAGTAACTGTCTACCAGCTGTATAGGCAAAATCTGCGTAGAAGCCTCGTAAATATGGACTTCTTGGAAACTATGACGCAATGCTATTCACTGTAGGCTCAGATAGCTATCGCGTAGCAGGCGCGTGCAGAAATTCTAGCGCGTCGTGAAATATGAGGCAGTTGCTCAAACTTTTCGTGACTTCCTTCTTTTTCCCTTCCCCAACGCTCTCGCCAGAAGTTGTGAGTACTCTTTGCGCCACCAGTTGTTCTGTTTTTGCTCACTAATGACAGTCAGATTCTACATACAAACAAGCACCTGCCTCTCGAAGAAGTTTTTTCCCTTCTTTTTTTTAAAAGACAAATATCACCATGCGTAAGTTGCCGCCATCCCATTTCCCGTTCGTTCTTGCATTTTACTCGTACCCACATCTCGATCCCTGTTCCTGGATCTGCGACTAAAGGCCCATGGCCGGTTGCGTTCCTGAATTTGTGTCCAATGAACGTTCTTGTCTGACCTCTTTTTAGCTGCTGCCACCGCCGACGCTGCCCCTCCCCGCCGCCCCCGCGAGATTGGCGCCGTAAGTATCACATCCCATTCCATCTCACAAACTTGCTTTTATACACCAGAAGCTGACATTTGGGTGGAAAACAGACTACCAGGTGCCAATGGATCGCCGTCACCATGATCATTCTTATGATCACGTGCGGAGGAATTGCCCTCCTCAATTGTGTCTTGCTGGCCTTCGAGGCATATCTGGACTACAGCGTGAAGATGGCGGCAATCGCCGCCACTACCATCACCATCACCACCATCACCACTACCGCCACGACCATCACCATCGCCGCCACCACCACCGCCGCCTAATTTTTCGTCGTGGGGTCTGGTACTTGGAGTAGTCATTTTTTTTTATTAATAATACTACATGGGGTTGTCTCGTCTGGCTCGCATTAGTCCGTTTCCCAATCGTAGGTTCGCTCAACGTGACATGATTTGTCCAAATCTTCTAGTAGGTTTAATCGTGATGTATGTCAACCAGACATGGTACCCACCAACGCACGAACTATTAGACCCAAAGATCTGGTATTCATTTTGGGTGCTTTGTGGTGCGTACGTATACTGCCCATACTCTCCAAATACCGACCGATCTAGCCCTCAGATCGGTTACATTGTTTTCCGCAGATCATCCTAGTAGCTGGATGTTCGAGTGTTGGTCTGGTTGTCTTTAATAGCACACAATTGGCCTGCAGGACACACCAATTGCTGCAGGTCGGTTCATCCCGAGCGAAGAGTCGATTTAGCATCTTCCTCCAATACTTCTCAGGAGGTCTGTGGCCCAGAGGACGGAAACTAATAGTACCTAAGTTCGTCGCCATTCTGTCCCTGTACATGACGGTTACGCTAACCGACGGTTCAGCCTCGTAATTCGGGACTCCGAGTCTGACAAAGACAACGAGAGTTGGGCAGAGTGTTCTTCGACTCTACCGTAAGTTTATTGGCATTCTGTGTTGACGATGACCACGCTAAGCTACTGCCCAGTCTTGAAATTCCCAACTCGACTCGGATTCCGACTCCCAATTGTAGTCCCCCGCTCCTACTCTCTCTACCTCCCGCTTCCCTTCTCTCCTTCCTACCCCCCTTCCTCGCCTGGCTGGCGCTGCCTCGATCTTCGGTCGTTGGCACGTAGAGTCTTGTATCCCTTTGGCTAACTCCCGAGTCTGTTTCGATGTTTACCTAGTATTCGTAGATGCGTAGAGTCAGTCTCCTACGTATCTCTTGCCTGGCATTGTAGGATGTAGAACACTCACCTTGTAGATTGACCAACTCGTAACTTTGATCAGTAGAATTGACCGGTTCTGTAATGGATGGATGGATGAATGAATGGAGTAATGGATGGATGAATGGAGTTACGGATGGAATTGGCGTTTTATGTGGAATGGGAAATCAGGAGTTTTTCGGGCACATCGACCGGCACAGTTTTTTACATGGAGTTCAATTATTTTTCTCAGTTGACAGCGGGGAGTCACTGATGGATGTGCAGGGCACCTAGCAACGTTTATTTGTCAACCTGGAATCAATTATGGTTCCTCTTTGATGACTGCAATTGCTTCCATGAGAGATCAAGACTCCTTGCATTGAGAACTACCTTATTGGTGGATCTTGGATGCCGCATATTACGAACTTCGATACGGCTGCCATTATTCCGTATAATGTAACAACTACGATGTCTTCGTTTATGGAGATCCGGAGACACGAGTGCACGGCACAAATCCTCGCTTGGCGCCCTACAACACTCCGTTGAAGGTGGCCCGCCTGTAGCGGTGCTCATATAGTGGCCGAGGGACCTGAAGTTATCGCTACCGGGCACCTGGACCTGACCGGTTATAGCGCTCTAGCGAACAGTGCCAGCTGATGGCTGAATTTTGGCTGGGAGGAACACAAGCCGACACCTAAGAAAAACATCACTTTGGCCGTGAGTTTGCATTGAGCTTGCGTGTGTGTGTGCTTAATGTTTTGTTGGAAATCTAGTTCGCGGGTCGTTTCGAATCATCTACCAAGCATCACACCACCGATGGCTCATGCCGATGTCGCGATCTTTTACGACAACCTCTTCTTCTTCTTCTTCAATTTCCCACCCTCACGCCAGTCATTGTGATCACCATCTCAGGTGAGAGATTAGTCCAGAGTGCGATACTCCTACAGAAGCTGACCCATCCCTGACTGAGAAGTCCCGATCGACCGATCATTCTAGACCGACCGACGACCGGCGACCGACCCTCCAACGAAGCCTCCATCTCCGCCTCGACCTCCACCGATCCCGGCCGAAATCTTGCCCCACGAGGCCGCGATCCAACGCTCCGATCCTTTGCTCCACACGACGGAGGCGTGAGTCTCACACTGCCAGCCACGCTATAACGTGGACCGCTCAGACTAAGCACGCTCCTGATGGTGGAGAATGGCACAAGGTTCATAGGGCGGGCAGTGACACACAGACATCATTGCTTGTGCTGGACTACTGTTTCTCTACTGTTTCTCCCAAGTACCAGACTACCTAGGAATGGAACACTGTCCCAGAGTACTCGGACATGTTTTCGCAGGTGCTCTGTGTCACGGTCTTATCAGCGAAGATTTATATCCTGACTGCTGACCCTTAATGCCCTCCAGAATTTGTTTCCTCCCGCTTCTCAAATCTTGTCTCTTCACATCCTGTCTCTTCTCGTGTACCCACTAACCACCTGACTTCTCTTCCATCCTCTAGTGCTCCGTACGGAGTCACGTCGCCTGGTACTGGTTCATCAACTCACGAATCCCAACTGCCCGCCCCCGACAAGCAAAATTCCACTTTGACAAAGCCTTGCCTGACTGACGAAACTTCCATCAAACGCTCCGATCCTGTTACCTCGCTTGTCTGAAGCATGAGTTTGGCAATTCCATGCTTCCATGCAGGATACAACCCGAGCTATTCGGACACATGCACGCCCGGGTACACGTAGTGCGCATAGAGATGGCCTTTCTTTACAAAGTAACCGGTGTAGATCGGGGATAAAGTATCCCAATCTACCTCTCTCATAAATGCTTTCGTCGCTACAGGTTTGCTTATCGCTGTACACCTTTGCAACCTCAGCTACTAACAAACCCACTTTAAAACATCCTTGCTATGTCTCATCAAGCTGCGTACCTAAATTAATTGAATAGATATGATGTGCTTGATACTAATTATGGTACTACACTTAAGGTAATCACATCAAGCATCGATGATATAAACTCCCGTTCTAACAAATGCTTATGATGCCCCCCTTGCCAACCTTCGATGTGCACTGCACCCGAGCAGGGCTCCGAGTCTCATTTGTCTGCCCTGTCCACTTTCTCAGGGCCAATCTCATCTCGAGAAAAGCAGTATATGGAAAATAGTATTCCACGTATCGTAGACTAGTGAACCGCCAAGTTCAAAACAACTTATGCTGTATTAGACATTTGAAGGCATCATCTGAGGATCTAAGGACCTTAAGCGGACCGAACAGGTGACAAAAGGGGTCCAGTTGCCGAAGGATTGAGGGGCGTCGTACACTAGCCAGAAGCAAAATATCTGGGACCTCGGGCTCCGCTGTCCATCGTATACTACACCCGTATTGGATAAATTTCACTGAAAGGTTCCATATTACGATAAGTATTAATCATCCGAACGGAACAATTGAACCAGTTCGCCTCCTTGACGCTGAATCTGAACTGACTAATGTAGTATCAAGTCATGCGGCATTGCTTGTTGGTAGGGATATTTGAGAAAGGTGAAAGGTATAAATGCACAGGAGGATAGGTAGACTTCACATCTAAGGAATTCAACATCTTTACCCAGTCTACTCGTCTTCGAGTTCCGGTTTGTATCTCAAAATTATTTATCAATCAGGATGACCAAGCTCTTCGTTATTATTGGCGTTACCGGCAAGCAGGTATGTGTAGCCCTTAGCACAAATCACTGGTCATCTTCTGAGATAGAGAAAGGGGTCCTCTATTGCTAGAGAATTTTTGGATTTGCCCGGTTGGAAAGTCCGTGGTATCACCAGGGATCCGTCCAGTCAAAATGCTTTGCATTGGGCGGCTGAGGGCGTTGAAATCGTGAAAGGCGACCTAGATGACACAGCTTCCCTTCGAACCGCTTTTCAAGGGGCCAACGCCATATTTGTAAACACCGATTTCTTCAGCCACATGTTTGATGGCACACACGGGCCTGATACGACGTTGCAGTACGCTTTCGACAGGGAAGTTGAACAGGGGATGAATGTTGCCCATGCTGCGTCTGATCCTAGTGTCCTCGAAACACTAGAACACTTTGTGTACTCATCACTTAGTGATGCCTCCCGGTTAAGCGGAGGGAAGTACACCACCATTTATCACTTTGACTCTAAGGCCAGGACCATGGACTTGATCAAAAGTGAGTGTCCAGAGCTAGCTAAGCATATGAGTGCCCTACAAATGGGCCACTACGTCATAAACTGGAAAGCTGTACCAGCAATGGCTCCGAAGCGTCAACCTGGTGGCATGTACCTCACCAGGAGGCCCTTCTCTGGAGACTTGCAAATGCCCTTTGTCGTTCCAGACAAAGATACGGGAGCATTTGTTAAGGCATTACTTAATGTTCCTCCCGGGAAGACTCTCGTCGGTGTATCTGAGATGATGAGCTTTTCGACATGGGTAGAGATTTGGGGACGTGTGTTAGATGTCCAGGCGGCATACCAAGAAGTGTCCCCCAGTGAGTTCTACAAGGATTTCCCAGAGCCACTTGGCCAAGAGTTGATGGACACGAATGAGTACATGATTGAGTTTGGCTACACTGGTGGAGATTCCGAAGTCGTGTATCCAAACGAGGTGAGAATTCTCCCATACTTACTGCAATTGCTGTTATCTGAATGAATTAGCTGACATTGAAGCTCAGTTGGACCCGCATATCAAGACGACCTCCATGGAGGAATATATCAAGACCGAAGACTGGTCTAGCGTGCTGAGCGAGCAGTAATTGTCTTACAGGGCAAGACAGCATGCCACAGTTGGTGGGGCTAGCGGACTAGAACTCCGCCTGACGCGGAGTTTGACACTGAGTTCAAGGGATTTCTAGACGTTCTGTATTAATAATGGCACTACCACCTTAACACACTTAAACTATCATCAGTTGATAGAGTGCCGTGCGTGAGGAATTGAACGAATCAATCCATCGCTGATTAGGCCTGGTGTAACTGCTTGCGCTCCTTTTAAGGTCAGCCATGCCTTCGCGAAGGTGGCATAGCAAGTCTAGGCTTGGTTGCGCGCCATGCAAGAGACGTCGTGTCAAGGCAAGTAAAGCCTCTCACAATGTGAAATTCTGTAGCCCACCTACTTACTAAAATGCTAGTGTGACATGAAGACACCAGTTTGTGATGGATGCTACCGTTACGGAGAGCACTGCCCATTTGCAGACACCAACGCTGCCCGTGAAGCCTCAATAGAAGCCCTCCAAGCAGGTATTGTCATCTGGGACTCAAGCTTGTCCGCGTCCAACGATATACGTAGCCTGTCACCTTCAATGCTTCTATTGACAAAGTCTGCTCAATGCGAGGCGTCGTTAATTTTTCACGAGGCTCAGCATCATGGGTTTGCGATGCAAGCTCTCAACGCCTTGTCCGTGCTATTCTGCCAGGGTCAAGCCGCTGGTAGTAGTATCAAGGCGTATGCCTGGCATCTGAAAGCCTCTGCAGGCTTCCATGCCTCTGTCGCCGGTAAGATAGTTAGTACCTACTTTGCGCAATGGATTTTCGGCCTAGCAACCACCGTCTTCCAAATTCGTTTGTGCGTCACGCATCCAAGAGAGGATGCCATAGCCGAGACCTTCCAGTTACTCAGAGGCACCGCAAGACTTGCCTTCGCTATCGCACCCCGATTCATGCAAGATCAAAGGCTAGCACACGACAGAACAAAAGACACGGGAGCAAAGACCGATCCCGAGTGTCTGGAGCGAATCAAGCTCTTAATAACAAACATTCGTATGTTAGAGCCGAACGAGGAACATCTAATTGAAGCTGCCGAATTGCTGCAGACTTGGTGCGTTTTCATCCAGGGACAGCCAAGGACGTGGTTACACATCTTGTCATGGCCGGCGTTGGTTAGTGAAGCTTTTGTCGCCCAACTGCAGTGTAAACATATGAATAGGTCAGCGGCACTTGCTATTTTTTTGCATTGGTGTGTTATAATGATTAAATTTGATGATACCTGGTTTCTGAATGGATGGATAGCACAACTGGCGCAGCAAGCGTGGGCGCAATTGGGAGGAGGCTGGGAGTCGACGGTTATACCAGCCGTTCGAGCTCTGCAGTTGGGACCTAAAGAAGAGAGAATAAAGGTTTGCCCTGAAAAGGATAAATAATGTATAGGAATGCATTTCATGTTAGTGTGATGCGGCAAATAAGTAAAACGCTTATAATTAATCTATACGCAGTAGACTCATTGTTAATTGGAAATATATAAGTATACCTGGTTCGGAGTTGCAGAATTCCTTGCCGCGCGCCTCGGCTGTTACGTGTAGAAATGTCCGAAGAACTAGGAAAGCTAAGGGCGGGTTTTCATCCACTGATTTGGGCACAGTTGTTAGACTTACGACAACGCCTCGTTGGATGAATAGCAGGCAGTGATACTCAGCATCAATTGTTGTCTAATTTCCTTTTGTCCGACAGATGATTTTAAACCCTGTGACATCTTGGGCACCTCTCGGAGCTCCAAGCGTCCGATGAAGTCGTAAGGTTTAGGAGTTGCGCAATGATAGAGTTCAAGTCTTTCTAGAAATAAAGGCTGCTAAGAAAAAGTAGCGGAACCAGAAATGGTTATTCTTGCTAGCTCGGTGGCTGGAAATACAAGTTTGCTCCAGTAAAGATGATTGAATCCTGGAGTTGAGGGGCCAAGGGTGTTTCTACAATGTTCATTGTCATGTTAGAGAGGCAGAGGAGATAAACTCGGTATAAGGCGACCAATGATAGCTGGCTCCGGAACACAGCTGCCTAGGCTTTTCTATGGAGAATATACGGAAAGTAGGGGTATCTTGAGAACGGACGAAGGGATCATTCTCTAGATATGTTGCTTTGTAAAAGATGGCGTTAATCCAGACCACGACAAGGGGGGGTGCTGGTTTCGCATCAGTGGACGAGCGATGAGTCGCTACCGTCTTGCCGAGATAGAATTACTAATTCACTTGCTTTTGTGCATTCACACGAACCCCTTTTCAACATATAAATGAAATATTATAAAGTGTGTAGACTGACGTGGCATCAACAACCCAAAAGGAAACCTCATCAACTTCTATCACAATGTTGTTACTCACCACAACCATTTATTTATTATCGTATCTGGCAGCTGCTCAGTATTTGTCTCCGTCCTTTGCCAACTTTACCGGAGACAATGGCAAGGAAATAGACTTGGGATATACCAAGATTCGAGGGACTCGAGTGGCATCATCCTCTTTCCCCATCAATGCCTGGTTAGGTGTTCGGTACGGAAAGGCTCCCACTGGCAACGGCCGCTTCAAAGCCGCAGCCCAGATTGATGAGAAGGGCGACTCTTTAGCATCAGTATTTAATGCTACAACATTCGGACCTATTTGCTACCAAGGATGGACACCGAGCGCTCCCGACAGTAGTCTAGCCAAGGAGTTATACTATCATACTGGAAACCGGGAAGAGAGTGAAGATTGCTTGCTGTTGGATATCTATGCTCCTGCAGAACCCGCTTCCAAGAATATTCCTGTATTGTTGATAATACACGGAGGTGGGTATGATCAGGGGGGCAGCACCTCAATCAACCCTGTCGGCATTATGGCCGCGGCTCCCGGACAATTTATGGTTGTATCTATTCAATATCGGCTGGGTGCTTTTGGATTTCTCGCTGGAGCAGAAGTAGCCGAAAGTGGAACTCTGAATGCCGGTTTGCTAGATCAACGTCTTGCAATGCAGTGGGTTCAACGTCACATATCATCCTTCGACGGAGATCCCGCCCAGGTCACCATCGATGGCGGATCGGCTGGTGGGGGCTCTGTTTACCATCAACTGCTCTGGAATGGCGGCGAAGCAGATCCCCCATATCGTGCGGCAATAGTCGAATATCCTTGGATGCCAACTATGCTCAACACCAGCCAGCTCGAGCTTCAATATCGACAGATGTTGACTGCCTCCAAATGCAACAATATCTCCTGTCTGCGAGATTTATCAGCAGAAGAGTTCAATACCGCACAGCAAAAGGTCCTAGCATCTGCCACTTATGCCTTTGGCACCTTTTACTTTGGCCCTACTATTGACGGAATTAATGTGCAAGGTCTCCCTTCGAAGGAAACTGAGGCTGAGCACTTCGCGACCGTTCCACTAATGACGACCCGAGACGGAAATGAAGGATTTGCCTTTACGCCGCAGAACATTACAACAGAACAAGACTACAACGCCAGGGTGCGCACTTTCTTAAACGGCGGAGTGAATTTTTTTGGCCAACTCGATCGACTTTATCCGTCAGTTGAAGGAGGGGCATTTGGATATAACAATACCCAAACAAAGGCTGAATATTTGTTTGGCGATTGGGTTATCCAATGTCCATCATATAACCTTGCAAGATCGTTTACGGACAGTTTCTCCAAACTCGATGCCCTCCGTCAACCTGTTTATAAACTTATCGCCGGTTATCCCACATACGACAGTGCCTATCATGGAAGCTACAGCGGCCTCGTCTACTCCACCAAGCCCATTCCTGCTAAAGATGCGTCCCCAGATGCTGAAATCGGCCGGGTTTTACAAGGTTATTTCACATCGTTTATAATCACTACCGACCCGAACAAACATGCCAAGGAGAAGCCCAACGATCGCTACGTTGAATGGCCCCAGTACGGTGCAGCGAGTAACATTCTCTACATAAACTCCACTGTACCCATTCAAATTCAAGACATCGACGCGGCTCCTCGTTGTGACTTCCTGCTTTCTCATTCATCTGCGACGGCGAATTGACGGGATTATTCTCGTGAAAGGCGAAAGGAGCCACTGGATACCCGTGTTATCTAAAGAAAGCTCACTGGTCCCTCGCTAAGCCTGCTATACTCCCGATACTCACGCAGGTGCCATCTTACAGCGCAATATAATATGTAACTTTAGAGTAAAACTCCAGGACATCATAATATCGGTTCAAAACAGTTTCCTATTATTTTATTTACTGTTCGTATAGAATTCTTAGCTGTGGCATTAGGCTGGCAGAAAGATTTAGACTAAATTATTATTTATTTAAAACGAGTATCCGTTCACTCCACCATGAGTAGCCAACTTCTCATCTTCGCAGGCTTGCCGACAGCTTCCTCAGATGTGTTATTGATTATTTCGTCCCAAATCTCTAATTTGCCTTTGAGAGTAGCATAGTGATGAAGAAAGATATTGTAACCAAGGATGTCAAAAGGTCAAAAAATGAGTCGAGGCCAAAATCGGGCTTAAATCTCATCCATGGTGTGTATTGAAATATAAACCTCCATAGCCTCTAGACCTTTAACCTTTTTTCTTATGAACAGGGAGATTTTGTTTGCCTGAACTATTGTCAACAGCACCGCAGTGGCTGCAAGTCTAAAGTCATTCACATTTGTCAACGTAGTAGATTAGACGATAATGTGTCTTCTGCAAACAGAATCACTCTATAATAACAGACTACCTAGGAAGAAAAACTCTTCTCGAATTATTAAAGTAGGGTAGCACAGCACTACCCAATCTCCTGTCAGATCGGCTCTGTTCAATTCTTGGTGATGATGGACATTTAGCCGCATCTAGCTTTGAATGAGAAGAACTCCGCTTTTGCACTCGATATCCGCTTAAAGCAGCCTTACAAAAGGTTAGCTATCGCGAGGTGAGTATACTCCAAGTAAGGAAACTGGCTCGATTCGATTATTGTGTAGCTCTTCCCAAGCAGATTGTACCCCAATAGCAGCGATTGGTTGTTCATAGTGCTTCAGGAAATGTCTCCACATTGCCAAATACTAGCGATACAACTTCGGATATCCGAAACGCGCGGCTAGGAGTTGGCGCCGGACATTAGATTGCTTACAAGCTCAACACCTCATGTTGAGATCTCCGCAGCTCCTTTCTTCATGAATGTCAAGCTTGAAATAACACAAGATGACAGAATACTGTTAATGCGTGCAACCTTAGCTCTCAATATGTCTGTATATAAAAGATCATTGAGAACGACAGACTTTCCATACCAGCATTCCTACACCCAATGTCGCTTTACTGACTGAGAGTGTTGTTTCCATTACTCTTTCATTAAAGCTGCTATTCTCGGAATATCATATGACAAAATACGAAACATCACTATGACTACGCCTTCTGCTGTGCCTTATGTCCACTGCGGGAGAGATCCAGAGATCGCAGCTGCGGTAGAGCTAGCGTTGCAGCCAGAGTACAACGGTGAGTGGCTACGTGCTTCTTAAAGATAACATGGCGAACCTCATTGTGCTATACTGATCATAACCGTTCGGCATACAGCAATCGCAACCTTCCATACGATCGAGCAGATTCGCGAGAATTTACCCAACATACTTTCCCGTAGAGCTCAGCTGCAGGAGAATTCTCCAGCTAGTGAGATGCCGGATTTTCCACGAGCTGTCATTTTTGGCACAGCTTTCCCCCGAGAGCAAGTTTTGGAAACGATGAAGTTGGCGAATGCTGATCAAGTTGTCTGGCTGCATGACAGTCGAAAGTTGACAAAGGAAGACGTGCAGGGCATTCCGAAGAAGGAGCTCGGGACAACCGGTGGCAGACGTATTAAAGCATGTCTAACAGAATGTCTCAAGCAAGAGGAAGGAGGATCTCTTGATGAGTCAAAGCCTCGGTACCTAGGAAGTCTATGTTTGTACTAGCTAGTACCTACGATAGGGGGAATGGGCGTAAGTCTACTACCTAGGCTTACTGGGTGGGTAGAAGGCTTGCAATTCGATCCCTAGACTTGCAAATTTTGCAAAGGCTACAGACCATATATATCTTCTATAGAACTTACTATAAGATAACTCAGTTTGAGTTAGAACTCAAGCAAGCTTGCGTATTACTCGTTTATTTATACACTCTTCTATATCTTTTCCAGCATCCTCAGGCAGCGGCAGCTTTTCCGCTGCCAAAATTCCCTCGATCTCCTTCATCTCCATTACCAACTGCCAGCCTAATATCTTTAAAAGGTCAGTCAATTAGCAACTACGTAGACATCCTACAATACTGCTACAATAGTAAACTAATACTGCACTAATCTCGCTCCGTACGATACACTCCACCCGCCGCCGCCGCCGCCGCTACACCACATGCCACTATACTAGAGAGTGTTTGGCAGACTTGGTAGGTTGGCTGGATGGCTGATGGATTGGGGCGAGTTGATGAGGTATGAGATAGTACGCTGTGGGTGTAGAGCAGTCAGAAGTACATTTTCTCCTCTACACATGAGTTAACCAGAAGTCATCGCTGAACAGACTTTGCAAATCTTGCAGAATGAACTAACCTCACCATTATTTACCAGCCCATTAGCTATTCTACTAAGATTGCATAGCACTATTACCTCCCGGTAAGGAGGCAGGTAAGGCATTAATCCACCCTGGTTACGACAAGTGCCCCTAGGGCTTAGTCAGGTTGCGGACAGATCTATTTAAATAACAACTTGACCCCGATGTCTCTGCTTTACAAATCAACCTCCACAAAGGTCGCCCTGGCACTTTGCCTTGAAAACAAGCTTTATTTTAACCAACTGAGACAAGATGGCTTCCGCCAATGAACAGGCAGATCCCTCCGACATCGCCAGCAATACCGCCGCTACAATACCAATGTTATCATGCTCAGCATGTCGAGTGAGAAAACTCAAATGCAATCGTGCCAGGCCAGCATGCGCTCGTTGTGTTGAGTTTGGTCGCGACTGTGCCTATCCCAAACGCAAGAGAAAGCCAACCGATCGCCGAAATCTAGAGGGCCTTGCGACGCGCCTAGGTATATTTAAAACGATTTATGCACGGCAGTAATGACAGTTTCTTATGGATGTGCGCATAGAACGACTTGAGAAAAATCTGAGTGAGCTGGAATTTCTCGACGACGGAATTCCTCCTCTGAAAGTTCAGGAAGAGCTGTGAGTCCGAATAATTAAACTCCGACGTACTACTGACACCTTCAGCAATCGTACCTTCTTCAGCAACCAGTATCACGCAATTCCTGTTGTCCATCCCGGCCGCTACTACGATGCATGCTACGGTGAATCACCGCGAAGACCGCCTTCGTGCTTGCAGTACGCTATTTGGGCATTGGGAGCCAATGGTCACTCAGTGTATGATGCTTATGCTTCATCGCTTTACGAGAAAGCTCGTAAACATGCAGAAGAGGATGAAATGAAGGTGGGAAAGTGAAACATGCCATACATCTTGGTTGCTGATTCTGATTCGCAAGAAAGGGCCAAGGAGAGCATTTCATTTCGGTCGCACATGTACAGACTTGGCTTTTGCTTGCCACTTTTGAGTCTAATACCATGCTTTTTACCAGAGCTTCAGTTAGTCTAGCCAAGACCACGCGCCTAGCTCAAATGATGGGCCTTGATCGACTGGATGGCGCGAGCGATGGAGCTCGAGTGGTTCTGCCACCCCCCGTATCTTGGTGTGAGCTAGAAGAACGCAGGCGAGTATTTTGGGGTGCCTTTGCAATCGATTCTCATGCCAGCTTAGCAACAGGCTGGTCCTGCCTTATAGATCCAAACAGCGTCAGTCAACCAGACAGATCCCTACGACTGGACTAGTTTCTCACACCATTACAGATACGCACCCGCCTTCCCGCTTCAGAAAGGGCCTTTTCAGAAGGTAATGAGGAGACTGTTCCATTCCTGGACGAGATATCCAAAGGGGGCTCTTATGATGACTTTGCTAGCACTCTCGTCACACTCCAAGTCTACAGAAACATATTGCAGCACATACTTTGCCAAGCGCAACGAGAACAAGTCGATACTTCGCCGGACTCGTTCTGGATCCGTCACTACCGCCTGGATGATAGACTATCACGGATCATTTCTAACCTTCCCATCAGTCTTGTTCTGCCGCTAAATGTCACAAATGTGCATGCGATTCAGCTGAATTGCAATTTTCGTGCTGCCTACATTTGTTTACACCATGCAGTTATTGAGAATCAGTCCGGAACATTACCACCCACTGTCAGACAATCAAGCCTTGATCGACTTAAAACATCAGCCACCGATATTGTAAATACCCTCAAGCTGGTACCTCATTCCATTGTAAATTTTGTGCGCAACGTGATCTTTGAAAACTGTATTTGGACTTTATACGCTAACAAGATTACAGAAAGATCACTTGAGTGCAATGCCCCTTTATTTGGCCAGCACAGTCTATGTTTTGCAAGCCAAAATGGATCCAGAAACTGGCCTCAATGCTACCGACGCATCTGATCTCGAATTCTTGATAAACTCTATGGAAGCTATCAGCCGAACTCATAAAGTTTCGCGTGTTTTTCTACAGCAAACGTATTTGGACATTTGCATGAATGGGCTTGAATCCTGCATTGGGATTCCCGATCTAGACAAATATCATCAGATGTTCTTGAATGCAAAGAGCAGCATCCCCTTTGTAGCGCGAACTATGCTGTCTGGCCGTAGCGAGATCTTGAACTCTTCTATTCCTGATCTTGCTTTTCAAATTCCGTCTGGTTGGGATATTTGGCCTGAGCTAGCTGATATAATAGGCGCTGAGTATTTTTAAAAAGCAGAGATTGAATCATATCCAGTTACTACAGCCTAATCTTTTATAAATAATTTTTATAACAAACTCAGTTACCAGTTCCCTGACAGTCGACGACCAACCGACATTGGCCAACAAACTTACAACCTCCGACACGTTAGACCAAGGCTAGTGCTGTCATTAAAAGACGAACTGAAACAGGGCAAAAACATAGTCATCACCCTGGACACCAACGACCCCGGCAGCTCTCTCAAGATCATAATTAACATGAATCCAGAGGTCAAGGGTGGTCTTCATCTCCAGCTACAATCCACTCGTACTAGGGATATCCTAGATCACCAAAGTTCTCAAGCTATTAGTCATCGGCCTCGGCGTAAAAGTCCAGCCCGAGATCGACCATACACCGGACGAACCGCTTACTCACATTTACTAGCACATTATCGTCAAAGGACTACTGGGACGCTCAAAATATCATTCCTTACGTCTCTTGCTGCCTCTCATTCATCAAGTAGTACCATTTGTCTTTACGTTTAGATACTCTATGTACCGTTCAAACTCCAAAGTAGTAGAACGTGCCCCTGCGGTTGTGTGATTCCATTAACGCTTAATGAATCACATGCAGGACTGTTATGTGTTCGGAGCTTTATGGCCCTTAGTTTATCGTGGACACTGGTATAAAAACGCTGGCCAAGTTTATGTTTAGATCTCATGTTCAACTCAAATGTATTTGGATGATGCAAAGATGCCGCAGTCAACCTAATTGATCTCTGAGTGTATATCTACAAATGCCCACCCCTAATCAATGGACTCTTTACTCTACTGCTAAAAGTCTGTGCTGCAGATAATATCCCTGTTCTCTTTAAGTGAGTTCAATGTTTCTTCACACTTCCCGGTTATCCCTTGATATGCATCAGTTCCCAACGGCAGCCTAAATGGCATCTCGCGACCAGCCGCAGAACCCTCGCCACGAACAAAGTCCAAAATGAGTGATACTCCCTTTTCCGGATCACCTGGCTCCTTTCCTTTAAATGCAGCAAGCATACCCAACAACGCTTGCGAGGCAGGTTTGTATTCCGCAATCTGGGCTTCGTGATATTTAGCATTGCTTCCGAGCGACGTCCGGAATAGCCCCGGTTCAACAAGCATTGTCTTGATACCTAGAGGGGAAGTCTCTCTCCAAAGACTCTCAACCATTCCTAAGATTTGGTGTTAGACGTATCTAAATAATAAGATAATAAAGGCCATCATACCTTCGAGAGCAAACTTGGAGCCCGAGTATGCGCCGCCAAATGGGTGTCCAACCCAGGCAACCAGAGAGCTAAAGAAAACTATTTTGCCATCTTTCCGCTCTCTGAAATATGGCAAAAATGCCTTGGTAACTTTGAAGACCCCAAATACATTTGTTTCAAACTGTTGTTGCAATTCTTCAACACTGTGAAATCTTAGTACCACACTCAGCCGCGAATATTAAAATGGTCGCATCATTCTACCTTGATTCTTCCCAAGAGGCGCCGGTAGAGGAACCAGCATTGTTGACGAGCACATCTACGGCACCGTATACCGCGATGGCCTGCTCTGCGATCTTGTTCAAGTTTTGTTGGTCGTCTGTAACATCCAGTTGCAATGTCTTGGCTCCAGCACTTTCCAAGTCTCGAATACTGTCAAGCTTTCGGGCTGTCGCAATAACACGGTCGCCCCGTGCCAAAATCTGGGTAACGAAACTTCGGCCAAAGCCAGAAGAGCATCCAGTCACGAGCCACACAAGAGGTGCCATTGTCGAGTAGAAATCTGTTTGTTGGTTCACGCGGTAAGTCTGGATATTAGTTTAGAACGAAATATTTTATTCATTGTGGCAAAAACTGCTCTTTATATACACGAAATGTTTTTTGTATGATGATATATCACTTTTCTGCTTTTGTTGGGTTAAGTATGTTCTCTCTATTCAATCCCACGAGGAGCGGGTGGAAGCGGACTCTGTATAGGCCAAAAGAAGCACTGGAGCGGCCGCCCAGTATACCGACTTTTGGATTGAAGCGGATAGTGGAACGAGTGAATTGTATACTGATTCATTGATACGAACGTGTAACCGGATTTATATAGCTAGAATTTGGATCCTATCGGGCGAGATCGACGGACTTTGCTTATCTCCAGTAAGTCGCGCTACTATTTTGTATGGCACAATGCGCGGTTTTGCACCATTTACCAGGCTCGTGAAAGACATTGACAAAAGTAAGAGGATAATTTCCTAAAATGGTTGGCATAACGTCAAAACTAATTTTTCCGTACGTCATTGTCTTGAGATTGTTTCATGATACGCTCATGCGTATACTGAGTAATCACAAAAAACGCGACAGGCTAATCGACACTACTACTCTATCTAGCCAAAGTCACCACTTTGGCTGTACAAGTACAAGTAGAAGACACTCGCAGAAGGTCAAATTAACCGTCTTTTATCTTCGCATGCTAGATACCAACTATAATGCTACTCTCATGCCAATTGACCAGAGGACGTCAGATGGACAAGTCAACGACTTAGGCTTCCAAATGCACGTTGTTGCAGACATCGCCAAAGACTTCTACAGCATGGGACAAGTAGTTCTGCACAACTTGAATCCTGGCTGCCAAATCTCGGCCTAGTGGAAGGGCCCTTTCTGCCTCGTGGCCTTTACCAACTCCTTCTCCCACAACGACTTCGTAGACAGCTTTCATGGCCTTTTCTTTGTCTCCATTGGGAGCAAATTTGCCAGTAGACATAATGTTCATTAATGTTTCCGACATTGATCCCTTGTAGTCATTGGGAAGAGGGTTTTGACCCAGTATGGTCGCATCGCCCATGCCTGTATTAAAGGTTCCAAGAAGGACCGTCAATACTCGGATGTTAAAGGCCTCAACCTCTTTTGCTAGTGCCTTTGCCATGCCTAAACGCTAGTTAGCTGTGCTTCATCTTATATTTTGGTTTGATGCAAATAAACGGTAGTGACGTACTGTCCATTGCCGCTTTACCAGCTCCATAGGGACCCATAGTAGGGTTTGCCTCCAAGGCAGCACCGCTGCTCATGTTCACGATGATTCCAAATCTTCGTTTGCGCTGGTGTTTGACGGCAGCCCTGATCAGACGGCTCGGACCAAAGTATAGCGTCTCCATCAGCGCGCGGTTTTCGCCATCAGTGAAGGTTTCTACAGGATTGTAGATGCAATACCCCGCGTTATTAACGAGGACATCAACCTGCTGCCCTCGACTCTCAAGGTCTTCAATGACTTTGTCGCAGTTAACATCATTGACGTCCAATTGAATCCATTGACCACCTTTGCTCTCAACTTCGGCAACAAGGTGAGGTGTAGCTGCTGGCTTGCGTGAAGTAGCAATCAGATTGTGGCCGTTTGCCTGGACGATACGGGCCAACGCCAATCCAAAGCCAGACGAAGATCCAGTGATGAGCCATGTCAGAGGCCTCTTTGGGGTGGTGTATGTCGCTGCCATTTTGGGGGTATATGATGTTCTTGAAAATACTTGTAGGTGATCTTGAAGATGCTTGTGGACGAGACTGGTTGTTTGAGATGGTTTGAGAACTTGGAATCTGTCCGGGAGAACCAGGCTTTATATAACAAACTTCCACACGCATATCCTTCCTACCAACACAGTCCTCTTCTTTCATCAACAATGGTTAAAATCCGTCGAGCTCGGACATAGACATCTTAATGCCACCATTTTCCATCGATCCAAGAGCATGGCTTCCAAGTTGTCGTTGGCCGTCGGAATTTTGCAGGCAAATGAATCCATGGCTCGGGCCATGACCTTGACCCCGATTTCCTATTTTGGAAAACTTTCCGGAAGATGCCCCACCAAACATCGGCACGGCTCACGGGGTTCCCCCGAGTGTTTCCGTCTTGGATCGGCTTTTAGTTTGTCTTCTACTGTAAAACTAATGTGAAATATCGTCATTCAATCAAAACGCAATCCAACTGGAAGTTGAGAGATGATGAGTCTATCGGCGTTAGCCAGTGGCACGCAGGTCAAAAGACAGTCGCTGCTATGCCTATGTAATGCCTGCTGTTTCGCTATGCCTTTTCAGGACGTAGTATGTCAGGACATTGGCAACCAACAGCCATTTGCCAACTTCTGCTTCAATGGTTGGGTGACTCTTGATTCCTTGCGGTGGTAACTCGCACGTGATTTTTAGGGGAGCAGTGAGAACAATAGTCAGTGTGTAATGAGCCACCAACCCGCTTCAACTATATTACCTACACCCATAGAAGCTATAAGCCTCACTATCTTGACAGTCTAAACTGTCATTTCAAACATGAACAACCACAGAAACAAGCAGTTGAGAAAATACATCAGTCAAATATGTCCTCTCATAAACTAAAATACACTCTAAGCTTGCTTCTCCAACTCCAAGATTCTCTTGGCCGTGTCAGCCATCGTCTCATCGAGGCTCCTAAATGTCAAATTGAGCGCCTCAGTTGCCTCGTCCGCAATAATTGTCGCGGGCACGACTTGTTCGTCCTCTCCACTATCGGCAGGCAAACGGCCCTTCAGTTCAGGCACTTTGGCAAGAGAGTGCACGAGCGCTGTATATGTCATGGAGTGGCCACCAATGGTGAGTCTCTTATTAGCAACCTTGGGTTCCGTGAGCGCCTTTACATGTGCCTCAGCCAAGTCGCGAACGTCGACGTAGCTCGGGAAAGTTGTAGGTGGAATGGTCGTGTATGAGCCATTGAAGAAGCTGTATATAATTTTGGCGCTGTAGTGCAAACCCTTTGCGCCCTGCTTCACTGGCTCTATCGGAGGTCCGAAGATGAGAGCGGGCAGAAAGACGGTGACGGAAAATTGAGGAGAGCTTGCCTTGATAAATTCCCAGATAGCAAGCTCTCCTTCTTTCTTTCCCGAACAATAAGAGATGTAGGCATTCTGAGCCTCGCGTGCTGCCTCCTGCGAGATTGGGAGCCAGGTGGAATTGGTGAGGGGGCCAGCAGATACTTCTTCAGGCGAGCCTGTGGTGCAGGCGTTGATAGAGCCAGTCACGACGACAGACTTTAGAGCTGGTGCATTTGCTTGCGCAGAGCGAAGAATCGCTAGGTTGCTATTTGTGTGACGATTAGCTGCGTACCGGCTATCGTTTACTAGGCAAGGAATCTTACCCTTCCACACTGGGTTTTAGGAAATGCTGATCGTAGTCGGTATTTTCCGGATTGTCCAAAAGAGGCGCAGCGACATGCACAACCTATTAAAAGTGTTAGAACTCATAGAAGTAGAATGTCTTGATGGTGAACCAACATGGTCAAATTTGTTCTTTTTAAATAATTCATCCCAAGCACTTTCTTTTGTGATATCCTCGACAACAACTACTTCAAGAGAGTCCTTCCATTCTGGGTGAAAAGAGTAAATGTCATTAGCAGCTGCCGCTGACCGAACTGTTCCCACCACCTTATGGTTCAGCTTGATCAGAGCATCGATGATATGCGAGCCGACAAACGAATTCGCTCCAGTAAGAAGTATGGTAGACATTGCGATGGAGTAAAACGAGCAGATAGATTGTATGAGCTGTATAGATAGATGTTGGATGCTGTGAAGATAGACTTCAGAATAAAGATTCGTTGGGGCTGCGAAAGCTATTCTTTTTGTATCTTTTCCGCAACCTCATCTAAAGACTCTTGCCCCCGCAGTGGCTTCACATTTGGAATTGGCGCACCCTCCTCACGCGCCATACAAAATCAAGGGGTGAGGGGAAAGTGCACACCAGACTAATTTGGAATTTTTAGCATGTATCGCAGATTGATTTTGGTGTCTTCAGTATGCACATCAGTCCAATGTCTTCTTTCTACAACCATGACTTTAGAAAAGTCTGGACTGTTCTCGCTTACTCGAAAGGGCTAGTATAATGCGTATTAGCAAAGCTTACGCCTCGAGAGTGGTGTTGTAGGAATCCACCCGCAGATTTGATACACTTCTCATCTTTTGTCCAATCCTTCGACATTCAGCTTACTACTTTAATGCTAGTGTTTCATTTTGCTGAGTGTCATTATTAATTCAGCTGCGCCCGGTTCTAACCTTAACCCGACAGCTTAATTGTAAACCTTATAAATGAGCCGGATATTGCGGTTGCTGCGGGTAATTATAAATCACTCTGGCCCGATTTTCCTTGACAAATTACCTTGGCATGGTTACCCATTGTTTATCTAGCAGATTTCTTTATACTGCACTGCCGCCAGAGGCTCAGCCAATACTATTCTTCTATGTGAGCTATATATCCTTTTCCGGGCCGACTATTTTGGAGTGCCGTTTACTGCAGAAGAAGAATACTTGATATCACACAGCAATCGTCAAAATGTCATCACCACACGTTCGCTCTTCAGGCTTCAGTGTTCATGTTACTATAACAATTGACCCGGCCAATACCAGCGCCTTCCTTACTGCTTTTCGAAGAATCTACGAAATTGTTGCTGCAGAGCCAGAGTGTACATACTTTGAGGTCTTCCAGTCACTCGAAGAACCCGGCGTGTTTCGCTTCGTGGAAAATTGGAGCAAAGATGTTCAGTGGTTCAAGGAGGTAAGTTCATTCGAGTAGAACCAGTGATGTATCTATAACTAACTATTCTTGATACCTGCAGGTTCAACTCACCAAAGCGTACTACACTCCGTATCTAGAGGCGACCGAACCAATGTGGATCAAGCCAAGATCAATCAAATACTTTGAAAGATTCTCGGGAGAATGGTTGACAGTGAAACCTGAAAATAACTAGTGCTTATCAGCTGAAGGCACCCATGGCACGAAGGAGCTGGAAGATTGCCAGGGACCAAATCCCTCACATAAACGTGTTACGCTAGCTGGAGTTTTTGTTACTGTATTCTCGAATGCTTTACAACCTTCAGTTGATTCCATAGCCACATAAATTATATAACCAATTTCTCTGGCCTGCAATGATGAAATATGAAGAATAATCTTGGGATATCTTATAATTGCCTTAAATTGAGAAAATGATGTTGAGATAACAATGAGTTTTTACGCGTAACGGCTACCGATTCGATCTGACCTAATCTTAATCAGGTTAAATCCAATGAAACCGAACTTGACAGCCATCAGCAAATTTAGAGAGCTTAACCATGTCTATAATTAGGACAAGAGTGCCAATACAGCCGCAATGGCTTATTCAGTGATTATTCAGTAAAGGATTTGCCTCTGCCTTTGATCACGCACATAATCAGGGCAAATGATACTCCGCAGTGCATATTCTCTGTGGCGAAAACAATAATACTGCGGAGGTAGACATTGTGTCTTTAGGATTTTGAGACCTATAACTGCATGGACCTTTTTTCGCGGCAGCTATGCAGTCAATACTGAGCAATATCTTCCACTTCTACTTATACTAGTGTGCTATTATAGTTGTGAGCTAGTGGTGGGAATCTTTCCCCGCCATTGTTATATACCTGATTCCTTGAAACTAACAAACGTTCCGGTACTGTATACGAATGACCTCGAAAGAGATGCTCTACAGATGAAGTAATTAGAATCCCACTCTGTCCCAGTTCCAGACGCCATCCAGAATACCCAAGTCCATTTCTAAGAATTCGGCTCCATCTGCCGCCAAAGTGTTTTCCATAAACTGCAAATCTTCATCAGAAATAGATGGGAAATGTTCACTCAATTTGGAAGAGTGAAGCGAATCAACACCCAGTTCAACACCATCTTTCGCGATGTGGCTGCCAGTACTCTCCATCTCTTCGATCAATTCTCGTTCCAAAGGGTATAAATTAATGCGGTCTTTCAGTGTGGAGAGGATGCTCCATGTTGCGTCACCCATCTTGGTGAAGCCGCGCAAACGGTGAGCAATGTGCAATGCCTGGCCAACCGCATGGACAACTTCTGTCCTCCTGGGGACCATTGTACCGCCAACATCGTGTATTAACAAAGAGCACAAGAATGCTGCATTGTCAAAGGGACAGAACGCGACCATGTAATATTTTGCTTGTTGTGGAAAGCAAAGATCAAAAGTGTCTCTGCTCACGGACATGGCTTTTAAGCTTATATCAACAATCTGATGTAATAGAGCCATGGTTTCTGAAGAAATCTCTGTTTCGGTGTGGTGCACTGAGAATATCTCGGATGAAACAAGCATAGACCTTAAAAGTATAGCCTGAGTCATATAGCCTACGCAGTGCAACTGTAGGCGTTGAAAGGGTATATGTGGAAAGTCTGCATCCCATCGCTTGTCTGGACTGACGATGCTAAATACCGCTGGCAGAGAAGACATCCAGGATTCAACAAAAGCAACCTTGCTCTGTAGGTTTGTCTTGTCCACACCATCACCTTCACTCAGCTGCCTTGCAAGCTGATTCTCCAATATCTTGGAAACAATATGAGATGGGACATCAGGAGTGTTTGACTGATCCAAGGCTGGATTAGGCAGCGATACCCGGGCATCTGATTGTATCATAGGAGGGCGATTGAAACTTGCTGTCATGAATCTAGCGTAAACAGCGTTAGCTATGCAAGACAACGAGGGCCTAGCGCGAAGCGACACATACCTATCCCATGTGTACAGGGCACACCATAATCTTCGTCGAATCTCTAGGTCAAATTCACTCATCTTATCGGAACGCACATCCATGTGGATCCCTTAAGATACTCTAGATTAGCTGACCAGTGTCTGAAGCCGTTCTATCACGGGAACAACTATACCGATTTCTTGAGCCTGTCTCACTGCGGCACCTAGCTCGTGCCAAGATCTGACAAAGTCCGCCTCCCCTTTGTGCCACGTGGCAGAAAGAAAGAGCTGCTGTGCATTGACGAGACCGCCAGAACCTGGAGATAGAAAGCCACTAATGATCTGCGCGGCATCGTGATAAGATTTGCTCAGGTTCTGAACGGAGTCGCCTAGGTCAATCTCTAGCTGAGATGAAGTTTGGGGCGGGAGAAACTGTGTAGAGTTGGCACAAATGCGGAGTATCAGACAAGTCAACGCAATGGTTGAGGTATTGCGCAAGCTCTGGGCTTCGCGACGGTGACACCACCAGTCGACATAGATGACCATGAAAGACGGCTGGTGCAAAATCCCATAGTGATAGTTGACATTGTCAAAAAAGTTCTTCACCAGAATGTCTGTATATGGCCGCGGGGGCACGGCGCGAGAGGCTTTGAGAATCGGATCTGGCAGAGCCTCAGACGAATCTGTGTATTCAGCATTGCGCTGAGACAATGAGCCAATGGTCAGCAGTTATCCCTACTACAAGAGGTCCCTACTGCAATAGAGATCTTTTATAGGTTGCCTTACAGTTATACTACCAAAAATTGCGTCGTTTTTCTCATACATGTAGCCCAGCATGTGCATTGCAGATGCCGAATTGGTGACTTGAGTGGCATCATCCTGCGACCCAGAGACAGATGACGAAGAGGCAGTTGAAGGAGTCTCTTTTGCAACGCTCATACGCGTTTCATTTGGCCTAAATCTAGCTGCTCAGACGATATTCTGTAGGTCGGTTGCTTCAGTCACTCACTTCTGATGCCTTTGAGTCGACTGTGAGAACTGGCATTTGTGTGCCATTTTGCGGCTAGTGCAGTGGTTACAAGGCCACTGCCGGTCGCATTTCTTCTTCATCTTCCGGCACTCGAGACATGCCGTGACGGTGCGCCCTCGGCAGCGCTTGCTTGTATTCTTTTCCAGGTCCATTGTGTCTTGTCGCAATGGCGTATGCAGAAGCTGTCAATTCAAGCTCCAAGTTTGCTCATTGCTTTCTGCGACGCGGCCGCTATATAGCGGGAAAATCCATAATTGTCGGGTTTCTGGACGGCCAGCGCGGAGACAAGCACAGAGACTAGCGCGGAGTTGCTGACTGATGCTCCGAATCATGGCGGAATCTGTAACTATTGTCGGGAAACAGTGAAAGAAGATGCTAGATTTAGTTGTCAAGTTGTCTATATAAATGTCAAGTTGTCTATTTCGTTAGGACAAAAAATCATCAATTCAGTCTCATCAACAAAAGCCACCAGCTTACACCAATCTTTACCTTCATCTCAAATCACAACAAACACTTACATCACAATGGCTCCTCTTGTATGGTTCATCACTGGAGCAAACGCCGGTTTCGGTCTTACCCTAGCCAATCTAGCTCTTTCCAAGGGCGATACAGTTATAGCAACTACCCGAAGTCTCTCAAAGTTTCCTGAGTCTCTTGCAAAGAACCCCAATGCCGAGTTGGTAGAAACAGAAGTCACCGCGCCAGCTGCCAACATTACCGCGCTAGTCAATGCCGCCGCTGCCAAACACGGAAGAATCGATGTACTTGTAAACAATGCAGGTTTTGGACATATCGGCGCCGTTGAGGAAGTTTCCGATGAAGAAGCTCATTACCAATTTGATGTCAACTTCTTTGGCGTGCTCAACTTCACAAGAGCGGTTATCCCACACATGAGAAAACAAAAATCCGGCGTCATTGTACAACTTTCTAGCGGCGTGGGCATTCTTGGCCCCCAAGGAGCCCCGCTTTATTCAGCTTCTAAATTCGCGGTTGAAGGTCTGAGCGAGTCCATGGCCATAGAGTTGAAACCGTTTGGCATTCGCGTTCACATTGTGGAGCCTGGCGTTTTCCGAACCGACTTCCTGAAATCCATCTCCCAAGGCCAGAATGTGAGCCGCCATCTGGAAGGATATGCGGATTTGGGGGGGATGCTCACTGGAATGCACGGGAAGCAGCCGGGCAATGCGGAGCTTGGCATCCAACGTCTGTATGAGATCGCGACTGGGACAGGAATGGCCGCTGGCCTAGAGGATCAACTTCGATTTCCTCTAGGATCAGACTGTTATTCCATGCTGGAGGCGAAAATTAAGATGCTCAATGAAACGGCAGAGAAGGGCAAATCCATTGCGCAGAGCACGGATTATTAAACAATTTGGATCTTTTAGACAAACATAGAACAGCATCAAATGACTTTGGATCATAATTAAAGAACTTGTTATTTACCACTACGAGCTTCCCTTAGCTTAAACGACAAAAAAGGCACTTGATTCATATCATAATAGCATCGAGCGAAAAAAATAGTTTGGATGATACTCTGATCCCAGGGTAAGCTATTGGACCTGATTTGAGCCATTTGCTTCTAGGTGTATTTTTAGAAGCGGCTTCAACACTCGGAAAATTAAGCTTGTGTGGAGCCACAGTAAAGGCGCACCACTTAAATCCTTCGCCCAGGTACAAGTGTCCTTCGCGAAGCTCGAATAAGATCAACAGGTTTTCTTTGCATGTTGGTGGATAGCAACTAACCGAGCTCATTCTTCATTTGGAGATGTCCCGGTCCTAAAAATCTTGGCAGCAACTTTACAATTAGCCGAGGCGGTATCGGAACAACTCAAGCCCTCCAGTCATGTCGGCAGATGGCTCAAAGTGGGCAACCGCCTGTTAGTTCTGCTTTCAATGCGTCTTAACTAGGTATTCATTAACGGAAAAGGGTATGCCTTGATTGAACGAGCGGTCCCGGAAATAATGGCCCAAGGCATTGATATACAACTTTGAGATTATTAATTTAATGGTAAAACTGCTGCAAGTTTTGCCATGGAGGTTGAAAAGGGAGCGCTAATGGGGCTCACATTGGTCGCCTTAGACTGGGGCGCACGCCTACGATTACGCACATCGCACAACCGGCTCCGATGGTCCTGACCGGCTTCCGGCATCTCACTTACATGGGTTAACACTGCTAAAGTTGAGACAATGCCGAAATCATCAGCCGGCATAGTGCAACAATCCCCTAATTGCGGGGGATTTGCAGTCAGAAATAAGCCACGTCTTCTAGATTCCCCAACGAAGCGTGAATAGGCATCAATTGAAGAGCAGATAATCTATTATATATCTTGCTCAGGTACTTGTATGAGTTCACATAAATCTCTGGTGCTGATGTTATTTGATGTCATCTGTTCTTAAGTCTACAGATCCTTAGTTAATGGCTTGACAAGTCCTCAGTTACGAGGGATCACCGGTGAATCTCTCTTTTAAAGAACCACATGAGCTTTATATTCGGTGCAGTCATTTCACCTAATATGCCACAAGAAACCTCCGCATCCACCAGTAGATGTATCCAACTCAACATTTGTCTTCCACCAAATCCACCATCTCGGTTTTAATCCTAGCAATATGTCTTACTAGAATAGGCGGAATTGTCAGCGTTGCATTAATCTTCCAATTAAGGTTATTCTTACAGGGCAATTGCAACCGCAAATACCGCAGCAAGTGGGAGCATCGAAAGTTCCGCATCCAATGTTGGAGTTGTAGCAGTTGTCGGCATCGTGAAGGTCGCTCTGAAGTGACTGTTTAGATAATAGTTATATGCTCAGCGCGAATATTCAACTCACATCGCAGACGGTGAACTATCAGTCCTGGTTAGTATCTACACAACTAGTATATATACAGGATAGGCAGAGATCCTTTTACTTACGCAGTCGCAGTCGGCGGGAGTGAGAGCTGCGGTGAAGGTCACGCCCACGAGGACGGTGAGGAGAACACGGATCTGCATATTTATGATGGAGTTTTGGGTATTGAAGACTCAATGGTATGTTTGACGAGATGAGATGTAAAGAAGTTCACATTTGTAGACCGTGCCGAGTCTTTTATAGATCTCTAGATGTTTTCCAAGCGGACTTGCCGGAGTTTTCTGATCACCGCCGGTAATACTATCTATCCGAGTCAAGTTTATTGAAGAAAGAGAAAGCAAACGGCATTGTGTCCAACTGTTGATTGTCATTGGCCAATGTCATCAACAGGCACGGATGCATGATGGGCATTTACTGGGGACGTTATATAATCATTGGATAAGGCATAAATAGTACATGTGGATAAAGACATGCTACGAGTAATTAAACTGTTAAGTTACAGGCTAAAGTGTGTTGGAATAGGTAGTGATCATCCTTTAAACTGAGATGCATCTCCAGTCCCCTGTAATGTGGCTCGGATTACGATCGTAGACTCGATATATCCGGCATCATGACTGGGATACTTTTTATTTAGTTAACTGATCTTTAGTCTGGATTTTACCTGTAAATGATCTAGTCGCATCAATATTCATTGTCAGGAAGTCTCAAAAGTAATTGAGACTCTCCATGAATCATTGAGCCTTAGATGAGATCAGCCGTTACATTAATAGCGCCAATCTCGGCTAGTTTGTCCGTTCTCTCCGCCAAAGTCGGCAGTATGCTTATAATTCTTTTATTCCAGAGTAGGAAGGAGCCCGCCACTACTCATGAACCATAAGCCCATGAGCCGTGTTGCGTTGTATAAAGAATGTGGGCGATCATTGACGATGTTGTCTTTTATCTCAAAGGCTTGGTCCTATGATTGGATATGGCCTCAGTGGAAATCCGAGCATTTCAAATTTCATGTGCACTACATCTTGACATACGATGTGCTAAATTAGTTATCAGCTCTCTGTCACTGCATCTGGGCCTACACATGTACCAAGATATCACATAATCATTTGCTCATCGGATACCGCACTTTCGCTCTCATAACCTAGTTAGGAAAGCAGTTAGGTTAGAAAGCCATACCCCTGATTTGTTAGTGATGTAACTGTATAGGTAGTAGGATTATATGAAACCTACATCATATGCCATCTGGTCTACTACGAGGACTCATTTTCACTCATCTGCAGTGGAGATATAATTCGACGCAGTCATTTATGAACCAAAAGCTCAAGGGGAATGGGGAATAAAATAGCTCATGAGTCTCAGGGTCCGCCATTACAGGGCTGTTGGCCGATGACAAACAAAAGTGATTACGTTTCACAGGGGCCCGACGTGTTGCTTGTCCAAAAAACAGTTTCACTTGTAGACATTGTAGAGAACCACATGAATACAAGGCTACACTGGAGAATTACACCATCGCCCATGCAAAGACACAACAGGTTATAGTTTCATGCTATCATTATTTCTCGTTATGTCATATCTTATCGAGTGTTGGTATATGAGTTACTCATAATTTCAACATGTATTTATCTATTACTTCTGGCCATAAACATGCATTTCGATTATTGTTTAGGGCAGCGGATAGATGTTTTATATCTAACAGCAGACTACTCGATATGTGGAAATACGACCAAGCTAAAGTTTCAATGTTGGGCCAATTATTAAACGCACAATCAGATTATCTCTACCAAGTTCGTCTATTGCGTCCTCTTTCGCTGCATTGATGTATCCAACACACGATTGGCTAATCGCATCTAGGCTGCCTGGTGATAAATCTAGGGATGAATCCCAGTTTCCACTTCCATCGTCGACTATGTTCATAAGGTAGCGAGCGGCTCTGGATAGGTAGGTATTGGCAACTTATGTCGCAAAATTACAACGGCAGATCCTCAGTTTTGACATCCGCCAACTTTTGATACTCAATTATCCGCAAGGCTCTTGCGTCCCCCTTTTTGACAAGCTCATTGTAGCTTGCGCTGTACACCTTCAGACCCTCAATAAAACCAGGCTTCTTTTGTTTCCAACCAGCAGCCCTTTTTAACTTTTCGGCACTCATGGCGTGAGAGAAGCCAGTCAGTTCTTGATAAAGCTTCCCGCTCTCCACAGGCTTAAAAGTGATTGTATGCTTCCCTCCATATTGTTTGCTGACTGCCTCTGCAATGGCGCCAAGAGTCTCGTAGTCATCGTTTGCTATATTATACAGCTCGCCATGGCCTCGCTGTCCAACCTTAGTAGCCAGCAAAAAATATGCATCGGCCACATCATCAACGTGGACGCCGTGGTAGACAACATCCTCAGAGCCATATAGAACCATTTGGTCCGCGGTAGCAGCTTGGTGAAGAATAGTTCCATACCAAGAGGCACTCCGACCGTAGATAAGCGTCGGTCGAGCTAAAATTGCGTGAAAGTTTGCGGCATGATTGAATACTTGTTGTATAGTATTATATCGTATAACATGCATTGGTAGAGGATCGCGGGGAACAGTTGACTCGTCTGTTACCACGAAATTCTTGGATGAGACAAGGCCAGAAGGCCCGGTATCTTTAGCGCCAGTGGTGAACAAGAGGAGAGGTTTCTTTCCTGCACGATTTGCCGCCGCAGATGCGGAAATAACAAGGGCAATGATGTCGGCAAAGTGACTTTCGTAACGGACCATGTCTTCTGTAGTAGAGATAATGACATCAAACTCGACATCTTTAATCTCCTCAACAAAGCCCACGTCTCCAGGCGCGCCCACGAGGGGAATAATCTCATTTTCCAACAGGCCGGCCGCCTTTTCAGCAGAACGCACTAAGCCATATGTCTCCCACCCCTCGAGACAAAACTTTCGACACAGGCTCTCTCCCAGGAAGCCGTTTGCTCCGGTGATCAGGACTCTTTGTATAGCCATTGTTGTTCTTGTTGGTTGGTTTTCTTATAAGTCGTTGTAAGTGTTGTCTTCTTAGGACTTAACAAATCCTTATGAGATACTTATTCTATTTATACTCGGTTTGAACACCCAAGAGCGGGTAAACCCTGATACCCTGGGTGCCTGAATCTCTCCTCCCATACTTCATAGCGGTGTTTCTATGTATCCGAATTTTCCGCGCATGCCCGCATTTCTAAGCCAGTTGGTAACGGTTTAATCTGAGGTGGTCGGCATTCGGCCGACGGTCGCATGTTCTGCACCGATATGGCAGTTTCACCACATTGAAGCAGCTAAATCTGCCGTTTGTGTGGTGGAAGTAGGTATCTGCTTACTCGTAGTTTTCATCTAGAAGCCGAGAGAAGAGTTGCTTGCGGAGTGGATCAGATTTAGCTCAGCGAATTTTAGTGAAAAATAGCGGGAGCTATCCTATTTAGCTTAGTCGCCGCATTCAAAGGTTGCGGGACGCGGGAAGAAGGTGAAGAGCACTGTACATGAAAGTCGCCTTCTCTACGAAAGTTCCAATGTGCTTCAGTATATTTGGGTCATGGAATGATGGAAACTCTCGTACTACATACAGTTCTTCTCATTCTATCCATAGGCACACCGTTGAGTGGCGATCTAAGGAACCGCGGTAAATGTTCCCGATCTGCATGCCGCCAGGCTTACCAAATGGCGTCTGCTATTTGAGCTTGCCGCATAAAATAACATAATTTGTGTCAATGTTGGAGCTTGAAATACCGCTCGAAAAACTGAACATGCAAGGCTTAGTATCATTCCTAATGTCTTGGCTACGTGGGCAAAAACAGGCAGAGCTGTTCCAGTACAGCCCGGCGTTTCACAGCCGACGCTTTAATACAAGCAACTGAGTATGATGGAATATCATTAAAATGGCCAAAGATCGTGAAAATAAGGGTAGTACGACTAATTGAGAGCTTAATCCTAAGAGATGCACATTAATGTGAGATGTTGTTTATAGAGGTAACGTTTATAATCGAGGTAAGCGAATCGGCAAGGCTGAGAAGGCAGCCCCAACCTTTGGTTCAAAATCCAGAATCGATCCTTAACTCAATCTGATCGGCAACAGCCGAACAAATCAAAAGTTGGGGATCTAGACCATAAAGTGCGATCGCTTATTAAGATATGGAAAGAAAGAAAGAACTCCGAACGAGATCTATTTTGACAAATGTCCTGTCATTGAGTCCAACGCTCCATTCGTTCTGTACCATATGTGCTCTCCAGTATCATCTTCCCAAAATCATCAATATCTGAAGGACTAGTTTCTGTAAAAAGCTTCTCGGTCTCAAATCTCTGAATAAATCCAATGTCTGTCTCTGAGCACAGTCTCTCCCATGCAAAAGCCGTTTTGGCGTCCCAAACCCCGCGGCGTGTCGTAAACATCATGCCTCCAGGACAAAAAGCCCAGCCTTGCTGGAGTGTTAAATACAAAGCTTGTAGCCCCGTAGCTGTTAACCACGTACGCCGTATACTTTCTGCCAGAATCCAAGTGTGCCATAGATGTTCCTTGCCGCTGGTCATGCTCGGTGGGTTGACTAGGCCAGTGGTTCCTACAAGATCGAGGGGATCGAGAGTTAACGACAGCAGGTACAGACTGCTACTGGCACATTCGACCATCTGCGTAACCCAGCGGTCCAAGATGTGGGCGCGGCCTTCAGCGAGATGGCGCGATCGGATATCGCCATCGAAAAGACATATAATTTGGTACACCATCAAGGCGTGGACTCGAGCTAGTTGCTCCAAAGGGTCGAGAGATTCCAGCACGTCGTTGACGCTTATGTCTGGGTTGCTCACCAATTCATTCGCTTGACTCTCTATTATCCTCAAGATGATTTCCGAATTGGTTTCGGTTCTGTTAATATAGGCTGATAAAGTGGTGTAGGCAACTTGAACGCAACTTGGAAATCGAGTCCGATACAAATGAGAGTGTATGAATGGGTTGCTGCCCGACATGACCCAACTCTTTAGCCAGTGCTGGATCGCCGAGACATAACTCTTTAACATGGAGCTAGAGAACAAGTTCATGTTTGGATTAATGTGAATAGGATATGGCTCAATCTTCCATGTCTCTGGCGAAAGGAACCAATCTGAAGGCGAATGTGCGCTGAAGGGTTGATGGGAATGGACTGAGAGATCAACTGAGAGATCAACTGAGAGATCAACTGCCGATGATGGTGTTGCAGTATTAACATCTCCAATCTCACGAATCCCTGCGGAGGATTTTGGCATGCCAACAGCCTCACTAGACAAGTGACAATCGTTTAGTAGCACATATGAGGATTGCTTTGGGGGTGGGTACACGCAGTCGATGCCCGCGTTTTTGCATCTCTGGCAGGACAAGATCTGCTTATCACATTTTCTCTTCGACTTTGCGCATGATTTGCAGGCTCTAAGTTCCAAAGGCGCAGCCATTCTAGTAGCGAGCCACTCACCAAGGCTGAGTAGTCACTTGGTAAAAGATTGGATAATTGATGTAATATTTATCTTTAAGCAGGATCGTGTTTTGACCAGCCGCGCGTACGTGGCATAGGTAGGTGCTGGTAGGACTCTAAATCCGATTGGCTAGAAACGATTAGGGCACCAGCTAATACGTGGAGTTAGTGGCCGGATTAATGGCCTAGGAGTATGAAGATACTGCGAAGATTAGTGCTTACAGTGAGGACTGGGGTTGTTTCCAGCGTGTCTCACCGTCTACTATGCGGGGCACAACTCTTTGAACACGATCTTCTCATGGCAACGCCTGTAATTGACTTCGCTATTGACTTTGTTCTGCCTTTCGATAAGTTGAGTTTTGTAAATTAATAAGCCTATATCTACGTAATAGTATACTGTTTTGTATGCTAAGACCGCTCGTAACTCAAATTATTGCTACTGCTGTTGCTCCTTGCGCAGGCTATCATAATAGAGTTGGTTGGCCCTTGACAATAAGACTGAAAAACTGTCTTTAGTTTCACCACAAGGCGGAATCTCAACTGATAGTAAAGGTTTTAGTTTAAGGAAGATGCTCTAGGTGCAATAAGAGAGTTGTCTCCTACACTGCTATGTAATTACATTCATGCAGAAACAACTTGTTGAAGGAGTTGTAGCTCTGTAAAATATCCATTGTCATTAGAACACAATGAACAATACGCCATTGCACCCCCCGTAAGGCATTTCATATCTTAAGAATCTATGCATAATTAATCCACAGGAGCAGGAGCCGCTTCAGGATCGTTGGCCAGCAATGCCTCGATTCTCGCTCCCCTCCTTCGCCTTTCATCAAGGGATATTTCGTTCTCAGGCGCAGCAGACCAACCAAGGCGTAGCTCAGGATATTGAAGTGGAACCTCGTCACTTTTACGCGGCAACCCGTCTAGGTAGATCGGCCAGGGAGTACCCAGCCAAGCATTCCGAGTTTCGTGATCTCGGCGTTGTTGAGATGTTAGAGGATGGACCAGGATACTATAAGTTTTTTTAGAAATGAAATGAACTGTATTTATCTTGGCCATCGAGAAGCATAATGCATTCAGGACGAGCAAAGTAGACCATGGTGGCCTATGCTTCACATGTCAAGCAAAAAGGCGGGGGCTCATACCTCAGGTTTCCTCGGTTTGTTGCCAAGTAGAAAAACACTTCAGAGAATGAAGTGTCCGGAACCCAAACTTTGTCCAAGAATTAGCCTTGTATTATTGGTATCAACCGCAGTCATGATTGCTTCCACTTACTCTCATACGACCCAGCAGGATGAGGCCCGATGGGTTCCTTGTTCACCCTATGTAGAGGGACGGCGACGAAGGCGCCTACATGATGGTGGTCAGTATAGGGTCGAGAACGTCTCGGACTTTGCATACCATCACGACGGAGTCTTAATACAGCATCACGAAGCGCGAGCGCTGCGGCCGTTTCAGTCGGCGACTGCAACAGGAAATAGATGTGAAAGTGCCATTCCCTCGTCCGACTTTCCACAACAGTTTGTAGATCCTCTTGAGGGCCTAGTGCCGTGGGAAGAGTGACTTGAGTCATCATGAGCCGTGTTCCTGACGTTTATGAGTAGACTGCTTCTCTCAATAAGTGAATGTCTTCGGTTAAAAGTTGAAGTTCTCTGCCCTAGCCAAGCGGTAAGCACGCCATTCCACTGTCATTTGCGCTACCCGATGCGGGGATTCAGATCGCGCATATGGTGTATTTCTGAGCATTTCTGAGCTAATGAAACACGACGTCGGCGCGTTCCGGTAGCCGAAAATAGGATGCTGAGTCGGATTGGTTGACCTCAAGAACTCGGCAACAATTTTGACGATTTACATGCAACAAAGATTTATGTATCGTGAGAATCATCAATGCAAGGCTAAAGTCGCCTATTGCTGATAATTTATTATTGGTCACACATACCGCCGCAGTCACGTCAAATGTGTGTAGCCACTTGCCGAAAGGAGCTGATGATTGGTATGTTCTCGCTCTATTCTAAGGATCATTTCTCACAGTGTCAAATTTATGCCGCCTTCAACTTTGCAAGGCGGGCCTTGGTGCCAGCCACAACCTTTTCCTCGTTCCATATTCCATTCACACTGGGGTGTTCAATGACTGTAGTTGCCCATTTATAAAAGTTGGGTGTCTTGGTAGGCAGTTCTTTGATCAAGCTCTCTGGCCCAACACCATTCTTTGGTAGAGAGAGCAGTCGCAGAATGAAAGATCCGGTGAGGACCTATCCTCAAGATTAGTATAATCATCTTTTAATGCCTCTTTCTCTTATATTCTTTTGATAACATACCTCAGCCAAGGTCAATGTCTTACTTCCTCCAAAATACGGGGCTGCATCACTCAACAGCGGCTCAACCTCCTTCTCAAGCTGCTTAACAAACTCCACCGCAGCCTCCTCGGCCTCTTCATCTGTCTTGGCGAAAAGCGCCTTGTGGTAAAGGGAATTGACCTTGCTGAAAAAAGTATCGACAAAGAAGTTTATTCTGGCGCGAGTAAGAGCCGCCTCAGGAGTGCCCCCATTCGGGACCAGGTGGGACGGATAGGCATCGGCTAGGAACTGAGCGACGATAGCAGACTCTGTAATGATCTGGCCATTGTAGGAAAGGCTAGGAACGAGACCACGAGGGTTAATTGCCAGGTACTCTGGCGTACGAGGAACACTCAAGTCAATGATTTCCTCTTCAAATGGGATTTTCAGCTCTGCTAGTGCAATATGAGCACGGTGGGCCCCTATGGTATCACTGATGTTAGTGTGTTGTCATGAACGTGGCTCTGCTTAATTAAATACGCACAAGGGCAGCCGTGGTTGGTATAGAGCTTGATTGTGGCAGTCATTATACTGGCAGTGTCGAATACAGCAACTAGTCAAGTGTGTGAAATATTGGTAGAAATCGCTGTCCTGTGTAACGCGCAGTTGGAAAGATAAGAGGGGTAGCCGTTTATATAGACTGGGCTACCAATGCGCGATCAACACACATCTTGATGCAATTCCGCAATCTATGAGATGCTTTATAATGCTCGCCAATACCCCGCACACAACTAACCACTTGATAGGACATGCTGGATAAGGCGTCATAGAGTGTGCTTCCTATTCTTCAATTAAAGGCAAGGATGGTCTCTACTATTCATTTTGCACCCCATGACTCCGTTACATGTGTCAAATGTTGTTTATTCATTTGGCGGTCCCTTGTTTTGCCAACCGCGCGGCATCTATGTAAGCTGAAGTCCGGTGGTTTCTGTAGGGATTTACGGAGTAGAAATAAGGACTTCATCTGCGGACTCCCGAGGATTTCCATTGCGGACTTTCGCGCTGAAATAGTCCAATCTCGGATCTCGGCATTAGCCAAAGGCGAAAATACAATCTATATCCGGACCACCTGCGGAGGCTATCGCCCTCTCCACGCACCCTTCCTTCATGATCAGTGGCAGGTTGAAGCGACACTCACGTGTGCCATCCGCTCTCTTGAACCATTCCCATCCGGTCACTGCACCGCAGCCTTTGATCTCCTTTTGGAGAGTTTTACCTTCATCGTCCAAAACCCAACTGCCTGTCATGTCAATTATATCCAATCGCCACATGATTGGTGGGTAAAGCGCAATCCCACATGTGACTTCTGGCGTCTGAGTAGGCTCTGGAGTGGCCTCTTCGGAGGACGTTGAAGGCACCTCTGAAGTAGTCGTCGTGGGTGACTCGAGCAGAGAGAAAAATTCGTCTTCGTCTTTACCAATGGACGCGAAAAGACTTTCATCTCTCAGGAGCTTCATCCCTTCGTACCCGATCACCTTTGCAATGTAGGTTGGATCTGGCTCTTCGCTTGACGACTTTATAGTCGTCGTGACAGTCATGTCGGCAGCGTCGCAATCAATTACGTTCTCGCATTGAGTTCGAGTAGTAGTTGACCAGCTAGTAGTTGGCTTCGTCTGCACTTGGGTACTGCTGATGAATTCTGTGCAGTCTCTACCCGTTTGTAAAGTTGTACAGGCTTTGGCTGTTGGTTGACGGCCCGGAGGACAACCGATCAGGCCGCATGGTGCGTTGCATAAGAGGTCCCAAGAAGGACATTCGGGGAGTTTCGGACATCCAAAGAGGCATGTAGGCCTTGGAAGTCTCACTGGAGTGCCCTTTGGACGGGGAAGAGGTTTGATAGTGAGTCTCTCGCATTGTGCGCCAGAGCACTTGGACCGAGGGAAACAGCCTCTGCCCTTGCACTCTCCAGAATTGCAGCTTCCGGCGGAGTTTTTAGAACAACCGCCTCCTTTTTCGCATGCTTCTCCTTCACAAATTCCCCCTCGTTGACAATGAGAGCCAACACAATTTCCTCCACGAATGCACTTCTTGCCTCTGCATTTTCCAGCAGACACGCATGATTCGCCGAAGCAATCACCTCCCCGTAAACACTCGTCATTCTCGCAGTCCTGGCCCTTGGTGCATGAATCGTCTTTACAGTCAACAACACCAGGAGGAGTAGGAGGATTGACTATTGGATGTTCGTCGTCATCAGGGAGCTCCGTCGGAGCTGGAGGCTTAGGAGTAAGCATTGATGGAATTTTGTAGCTCACCGTTGGGAGCCAGGTAATGGGCAGCAAGAAGCCAATTCCGTCATGGGATGAAGTGGTGGTACTAGTCGCTTGTGGAAGTCCAATAATTGACTTGGAAGGTTCCTTTGACGGATCTTCTTTTGTGGCTTTTCCTATTCCCGTTACCGTCCAGCCAGCGGGTATGGGAATCGTAACGGGATTTGGCGTTATCCTGGGAGTGGGATTATACGTGAATATTTGTCCGGAACTCAACGAACTGATATCCGACTCATTAAAAGTAAACGGCTGATAACCAACTTCTGAGATGGAAAAGGGTGCAGATACTACCGTCGTGCTAAATGACGTTCCGGATTGGAGGGTAATTGTCGTATATGCTGTAAGCGTAACTATAACGGGGAGAGGTGAGGGCTGAAGAATATTCGTGCATCCGACGACTGCCTCGATGGATGGATTGAGCCAGTCCCATATCATATTGTCAAAGACTTGTATGCAAGAAGAGTTGTCGTAAGCTCCATGCGGGCCAACGGTGTCTGCCCCGTTAAATTCTTGCAAGTCAACCGCCCAGTCGACTGATCCGCCGAAGTTGAGCTGCTTCCATTTGTCGCGGCGAACTTTCTTTGTTTGATCGGACATGTAGGCTACCCATTCAACGTCTGTACTGACATTAGCATGCAATACAGTATCGGGAGAAACGTCGAGTGTGTATAGTCTTACCGTCATACACCAGATAATCCGACGCAGTATCCTTGTCGAACCATGTCTTTTTCGACTTTGACGACTTGGATATAATCTCGTTAATCTCTGCATTAGCAAGGTACCCGCTGGCGTTTGTGCATCTCCCTTTTGCAGCGTTAGATTGACCGTTCGCGCCCGTAAATGTGCAATCCGGCCCAGTACAACCAGTCTTGGCCATTCGAAACGATCTTCCATAACTAGATTCTCCGACGAAGACCTTATTGGCATTCACACCGGCTTTGGTAACTGAATTCAAGCTAAATTAGCAATCCTGCATCATTCCTCATTTGGAATTAATGGGCTGACTGCTGACTTACTCATGGAAAGCGCCAACATGACTTCTGTCTGGTTAACATGGCTTCTTAGACAGTTTCCACCTGGGCATCCGGACATGGCCCACCCATTTCCAACATCCCATTGACCTATCACGCAAGTTAATCCCTGTGGTAACGAAGTTTGTAGTAAGATGATGATGATGTCGCTTACCGTGAAGATCATATGCCATGTATACGATGTAATCCACGACTTGGGACATCTCTTGGACCGGAAACGGCCTGAGATACCAATACGAGGCAGGGACAGCAATGGAGACAGAATACTTGGCTGGCAACGCTTTCCGCAATGCGCGCAGTGTATCGAGATAGTTGCGGGTATCACTTGGTAAGCCTGCTGGAATACCAGGTATATCGGGAGCCTATATGGGATCGGAATGTTAGCAAACAATAGTCGAGGCACCAAACAACGTATGACGAGGTCTCACTCACCCCAGGATACTCCCAGTCGAGATCTATGCCATCGACGCCTGCTTCTTTTACAAAAGAAATAATATTTGAAACGAAGCGATCTCGGCTCTCGGGAGACATAGCTTTGCGAAGGACTTCATATGATGCAACTCCGGTTGAAAACCCCCAGCCGCCAAACGAAACAATCTTTTTGACGTCTTTCAACCCCATGAATCCATCCCATTGGCCGTATGTATCGTTGACAGAAACTGACATGTCGCTTTTGACGTCTCCAAATGCCCAATGCATATGAGTGTATTTTTGCGTATTTGACATCTCTGATTTCATGTTCAAGCATGAACGCTCCCAGTTGAATGCTTCGTAATAGCCGATACGTTGGAATCCGCTCGAGGGGGGTTTGTCATTATTTACAATGTCGGTGCCACAGTTTGAGATGCATCCGTTCGAGTCAGGCGGTGCGGTTCCAGGGTTTCCCGTTGGCCCGACCGCTTTGTTGCAAAAGAGAGAATCGATCCCACATTGACCCCAAATGTTACAACAAGAGTTGAGGGGGCATGGATTGAGCTTAGCCAGAACAGAAGCATCTGTAACTGGCCCTGGACTGACGGTGCCGGGCTTCTGTGGGCCACAGACGGCGTTGCTGACAGGTGCTGGCATCGGTGGCGAGCCTTTGCTCAAACAGATTTTGAGGCCAATGGTCAAGTTGGGGCAGCCTCTCCAACCCCAGGTTATCTTGTTGTTGAAGCCTTCTATGTCATTTGGTGTGAGATTCCAAGGCAGACCAATGACTGAACAGTCGTCGCCTGCCTTGATGGTGTGTGTAAAGCAGTCACCATTGTCTTCAGGGAGTGGTTTGCTTGAGCCAGATGAACAGCATGCATTCTTCCCCGCTTGCAGCTTTCTACACCAGTCGTCCCCGTCTCCCTTGACGCCATTATACTTGAGAAAATCAGCGACTGAGATCTTGCATGCTTTTGCTATCGAAGCACATGACTCGCCGGGGGCAATTTGGTGCTTGGTGCAATATTTCGCATTCGCCGGAGTATCCAGAAGGTCGGCGATGTTTTTGAATCCTTCCGATCTCTTGGATGAAAGCTCCGAGGCCGTAAAAACCTTGGCCGCTGAGGTAACAGCGGCTGGTAAAGGCACTTGGTGAACGATGAGTTCTTGGGAAGTGGATTGGCCGTCTGCTGCTTTGGGCTTGATGGCACACTCTCCCTGATTCCATGATAGCAACGCGGATTGAACATAGTCAATGTCGGTTTCCAATGCTATTGCCACACCAGCTGTATGATCCATGTCGTTTTGCTGGCCACAGATCTGTGCTAGCATACTGACAGTGACATTGCTCAGTTGCGTGTGCCGATCAGACAGACGGTCAATCATGGATGGGATAGTATCTAAGGCCAATGACTTCCCAGCGTAAATGCCTACCACCAACCCATCAAAGTAGCTCAGCATGATATCATTGTCTTTGATGCAGGCATTGGTGGCCACAGTATTGCCCGAATAATCCTTCATTTGGTCAAGTAGTTTCACCAAATGCTCGCTGGATATAGTCATGGATTTGCCAACATTCTGCGAAAATTGCAACGGGACTTTGGTTTGGACGAAAGAATGTCCGCATGTGTCGAATTCTTTTTTCGCAGCATCTGATCCATGCAAAGGCCGTCCATTCGATACCGCAGCCGTGCATGCACGAATTAGCACCGACTTTGTCCGGTCATTGATTGGCGTATGTATCGCCAGGTCAAAAAGCATGGGGCGGTCGCATTGCGAAAGTCGTTCGAAAGAAGAGTAAACAGTCCAATTCTCAGGGGTCTTACCCAAGCATGGGATTGGACAACTATTGAATTGAGATTGGAAAGCTGTCTCATCGTATATATCCGACGAAATTCGCTCTGGTGTTCTTGCTACCACCAATGCTGTAACCCATGCAAGCAGGCATGCAATAGCCCAAGGCCTTTTCCGAGGCATGGTTTCAGAAGAAAGAGAGGAAAGAAATTCTGATCAACGAGATTTGAACTGCAGAGTGATACAGTAATAGTTTGAGAGGTATGATATGGTTGTAGTGTCTTTGCCACAATCGTATAATACCGATGATTGAAGCATCAAGCGATGACTATATAGCTCTCCGTCTCTTGATTTCATTTCGTCAATTTATCTCTACTATTATATCACCAACCGTATTCTTTGCCTGTGAAATGAGGAGACCTTTTGACAAACAATCGTTGGTTGTTGCGCTGCTACTATCGGCGACTTTCTGTTGACGCTCAGGCGTGTTTGTATTACCGCGATATGTCACCATTAGGAGTTTGTTGGTTCCTAAACTAGAAATCCTCTTTGCTTAATTTTACGAAGGTAACATGGTGTTGGTGCTGTTACTGTCGCGTGACTCTTCAACTTTGCTCCAACGCTTCTCATATCACGATAATTCGCATACTCTACTTACATATATTGCTTGTTCTGATATGCCCGTTAGATCAACTTCGTTCAAACGCAGAGCCATTCGTGTTCCTTTCTTCGCAGCCATGAAGCGGTCACTACTTCCCTTTGTTCAACTATTTGTGCTTCTCGGCCTTGTACTCGTCACGTCATCTCTACCAACTGACCATCCAATCACAAACCGCACTACTTCTTCAAATGCCAGGTCAAGAGTTAATAAAGATGCTTTTCAAAACTGCCGAAATGGGAGAATCGCTCCCTACATTGAGCAGGCTTTTGAGGACGCAGAGCTCATTGTGAGATCTTACATTTCTTGCCAATGAAAGGATGTATTGATTGTTAACCTCGAGTTTAGCTGGGAAATGCATTTGACATGATGGACCTACTCATTCCGATGTTTTATGCCGATGGGACCGGTCTACTTCTACCTGACAAGGCCACGAAACAAGGCCGAACCTTTGATGAAGACAATGTGTTTTCCACATACAGCTTTTTGATTAGAAGACTGTACTTTCCCAATAATCCCGATTGGAACAGGGGAAACATGGACGCAATGCTACACACGCGTAGTAAGTATACATTGATGAAAAACGCGAATGAAAGGAAAGCTAATTCATTTTTGCCTCGTGTAGCCATGTTATTCACTATGAAGTACACGATTCAGCAATATTTACTTGGCAGCCACATTCCTGGTCAACCGATATTACAAATGTATTGCGACGAAACAGAATACATGTTCGAATACAACGACCGTGGCACACGCTATATCGACGGTTCGATGAGCCCCAATTTCCTTCTCAAACATGCCGTTTCCTGTTCTTACTGACTCAGACAGACTATCCTCAAGCTACAAACCGTGAGTTTTCGAGATGCAGAAGAGAAATTGTACTAATGCTGATAATTGAAACAGCCTACAACGGAATGTATTTCGTATCACGGGCTACAGGATCTCATTCTGCTCACACAGGCCATATATGGGTTGGAGTGACAGAGATCTGCGAAGAATTCCGGGGACAAACTCACCGCAATATAGGATCGCTCGTCATTCCAACTTTGGACATATACGCATACGTGGAAAACCCGTCACCGCAAAACCTCGACGAAACCTTGACTCTTTGCCCCGCACGGTCTGATCAATGGATAATCGCTGAAGCGAACTCGGTAATGGACGGCCTTGAATTGCGGAGGCTACATGTCCCGACAAATTCGGAACCTAATGCATATCAGAAAGCGGCGTTGGATAAATTGACTTATCAGAAATCTGACATAGGTTGGCTGGGACAATTCCTGGTCACAACTTTGATCCATGAGCTATCGCACACAGAGGCTTTTACGCCTAAGGGCATCCAACAAAGTAAGCGTGGTACGATGTTATCGGAGATTTATGCTAATGCAGTCGGATGAAACAGAGGATATCGAATGTCTGGCAAGTGGAGAGCCTGTCATCACATCTGGAAGCATCCAATGTCTCTATAGCGTCGCTAAAGGGACTGACGGTTTAGATCCGGATACCAACACTCCACAAGGCCATTTGGATGCAGGTCAGTTTCTCACGGCGCCTTTTTTGAAGTGGGAGCGATGTTTTACTGATTCATGGATCATTAGAGGCATTAACTTTATTCGCTATGGGTAAGTTGTCGTCTCCCAGAGCTTCTTCCAGAATCCCCCCTTTCACATCCACGCTCAAAGGGACCACATCATTGGATTTATGCTGATTCGTATCCGTGATCTTTGCAGCATTATGGGCAAACTCGGCGACTTGGTGGAAGTCTTACGAAGCAAGGCGCAGACAGAAAGACCCCCAGCCACAATAAGAGATTTGGGCGAACAAAGCAAGGTTGTTGAGATGCAATGAAGTGCAGTCGTGACTATTGGATCCTACAATGGTGATCCTTGTTTAAGCTGTATTTAACCATCTGTGTATCATGAGTATACATGTTCATCTAGTAGCCAAGAAACTGAAGTGTCGATTTCGAGTGCCATGTTTAAAATGAGAACACGCTCTTGACTCTTCTAACCACCTCCCTCCTCAGGGCTTGATATTCGGCCAATGTTCTGGACACAGCATCTTTGTTCTCGTTGGCACGCCGTAGAAGATAAAAAATACAGTCGCCAATTGTCCCCCAAGTAAGGCATTTGTATACCTCACTTACGGACCCTTGGCTGTGAATATTCTGTTTGTTTCGCTGAAGAAGTGTAAAGCTTACTTCATCTGCCATCCCCAGAAGCTGGCCGTATTGAACCTGAATGCGCGGCAGTCCGGCGTTTGTGCGAGACTGTTGTAGCTCCTGAGCCTTTAGAGTGCTAGCGCGATTATGAGTTGCCAAAAACAGCTGTAGTCTCGGAGAAGTGAAAGATTCATCTTGCTTCCAGGCGGTCGATTGACCTTGGATGAGGTTTTCTGCAATGAGATCGTACGAAGCATCTGTCTCTGTCTTGGTATCGTGAATAAGATGGCGAGGCTCTGTGCTCATATATGCACCACGAACCAGCTTTATACCAATCATAAAGTCTTCCTGTTTCGCGCAGTGCAAGTGATCAAGAAGAGTTACTGATGTCGACTTGAGATAGGCCTGGTAGGTGTTGAATACCACCGCCACGTCACCCCGATTGTAGCGGCGCATCAGATCGAGGGCGACTTTATCAATCCCAGGTTGAACATGGTGCTGCTCTGCATCTAAGAAAATGTTTACACGTCGACGAATCGCTTCGTCGCAGAGATCTACCAATGCGCTCTCCATCTGGGTGGGAAGAGGTTTACCATGAGAAAGCGCCGTTGTCACCGCGGCACCGGCCCCGGTCAACCTATCTTCGCGTTAGTCCTCTAAATCGGCACAGTGAATCATGAAGAGGAAAAGAGATATGCCGTACTTTAATGCTAAAAAGTCTCCATCGCCAATCATTTGGACTGTTTGCAAAACACCTTGATGCCATGCTTCAATCTCAGGGTCAGCTTGTCGTGATTCGGGATCAACTTGGTCTTTCTCATCGGATTTCCCTGGGCCCTCTTTTGCATAGGTGAGAATAACCCCGCGGAATCCCATGTTTTTTATGTTTTGTATCGTGGCCTTAACTTCGCTTGCATTTTCCCCAGCGCAAAAGTGGTTGTAGAGGACATTTTTCACGATGTTATGCAGCAGTGGATTTCTTTCAACGTTAAACAGAGGGCCTCGGGGCTTGGACAGGAATTTCAGAGTCGCTAATCCTGGAGCGAGAAGCATTGGGTGGCTAGTGATCCCAGCTACCAATAGCGACCGCAGAAGCATCCTAGTTGGGAGAAGAGAATGTGGTGGCAACATTGCGTCTCCCCCTCCTCCAGCTCGAATGAGCTGAACGCCTATGAAGGTATCTCTTTGTTGTCAGATGTGCAGTTGTGTGCTTGAAGAGCCTCTTTCTGAAGCTTGTATTCAAATAGACAGGTTTACTGCTCCGTCTAGAAAAGTAATGACATGTTCAATTGCCTCAGTTTCCTGGTTGTCGCAGTACGGTTTGATTCGAATCTGTTCCCCCTCCGCTTACGGAGTTGCTCTGGTCCAGACAGGATTGGATTGGGCTGGCCCCTCACGCGAAACTGCTTAGTAACCACTTGTTTTGCTATGGACGTGGGCATTCTCATGCTATCTTTCTGCTATTAAATCGAATATATCTTCAGATAGAGAACCTGAAATCGGAGCACATCGTTAATAGTGCTACGGAAAAGTGTATAATGTGCAAATCTAGTACGGTGTACTATTACTAAAATTGCATCGCAGAGAATGCCTCTTTGGTCCCAATAAGACCCTCGGAAATCCCCAAATCATCTCGTGTTAATACGCCCGCATTCTGCGATCTGGTGGTCTTGGCCCACCAAAAGAATTGCATCATGATTCCTATCTCCTCGGCCCAACCTGGCCATACTTTGTTAAATTCTTCTGGCCGAAGTTCAATGTATTCAGCTGTCTTTCCTTGAGCTTCCCCCCATAATTGCAGCATTTCCCCGCATGTTATGTTCTCCGTGTGGGCTAGCACATGTTTCCCGGGTAGTGTTTTGTCGGGTTGATCAATTATAGCCTTGATAAATATTCCCACATTATTCTTAGCATCACCAATAGGTCGAAGAGGCGTATCGGTTGGATATCCATTGAGTTGAACATATTTGCCAGCCGATGGAATAAAGATTGGGGTGTGTGTTTGCCAGTAGAAGTTTGCGGCGTAGTAGCCTATGATGACAAACGTAGTCTTTGCGAACAATTCCGGCTGTGATTGTATATACCGGTCGGCAACATTCTTGCTCTCGAAATGAGGGACCAAGAATTTTCCAGAGCTCTGGGTTTTAGCATCAGGTAGAGTTGACCATATGTAATGCTCAAGTGTTGGCGTTGCTGCTGCAGCTTGTGCCAAATTGAGAGCTTGAGCAGACTCAATTTCCATGGCTTTCAAAGGCCCTTCTTTTGCAAATAAACCAAAGAAATCGGTCACACCAAATATGATCGATGAGCCTTGGAAAGCCGCCGTCAGGGATGAAACATCATTGGTGGTTGCTTGAACTACTTCAACACCTTTAGCAGCAAGATCTTTTGCCGACTGACTTTCGCAGTCCCGTGTGATAGCGCGAATATGATATTTATCATCCTTGAGAAGAACATCAATAACAGAACCACCTTGAATGCCTGTGGCACCAACGACAGTGACAATTTTTTTCGCCATTGCGTTCTTTTAGCGTGAGTGAATTGCAGAGAAATATATATTTTTTAAAATAGATAGATAAAATGAACCCGTAGATTGGCAGCTTGGTGAAGTCTGTGTCATGGTTGAAGTTGGCTCATATTGACAGAGAGAAGATCGATCTTTAATATCTTGGAGCCTTTTAGCTACCATTGCACCTTCGATCGTGGCAGCATTCAATATTAATAATCGGTCTTGTTTAATAATCTTGATTTTCAAGCATACGATATTTAACTCGTATACAGCTTGGAGAGTAATAGAGAGAATGGTCAACTCCTTGAAGCCAGAATCGTGTAAATGGGTGGCAGTTACAGGGTGCTTAAACCGTGCTCCGGGCTAGCCATAGAGAGCCGGATTTTGTAGCCGTTCGTGGAAAGGTGGTGTTTTACCCCACCGAGAATTGTTCCAGTTGATGACACGACTTGGTAGTTGGCAATGATTCTCCATCCGTAGAGAAGATTGTCTCGTTTACTGATCACATAATCATGTTCAAGTGTGAATAGTTTAGTCAATAGTATCTTGTCAATATGGATTTAATAGTGTGATAGGATTTCGGATGCAGGGCTCAATGGCGAGAGCGACGACCAAGTACTAAATATTGGAGGGGCGGAGGTGGGATATCATTAATTAACTGTTTCAGAGAGTGAGATGTCTCCAGAGCCAAATCTTTAAGATACAAAAGCCTTATCTGGCATATGCGGTAACCTTTTGCTATCTACGAACAGTTCAGACTATATATACTCATCGCATAACTACTTTCATCCCAGCTAGCTTCCCATCAAAACCACAACCATTATTGGTGGACAGTGGTTTTCCTGAACTCGCTTCTTTTAATTTATTTTAATTTCATCGTCTACACGGCGGGCGCACAAGGCAGCACTGAGTGCTTGAAGAACGCAAATTACTGCGTTTTGTCTATGAAATAATTGCTAAATGACGACTTACACGCTCCCGGTTATCCTCTATGATCTATATCTAAACAAAGCCGAGAGGCACAAAAAAAGAAAAAAAAAAAGTGAAAAAACCGGTTTCTATCACGCAGCATTATTGACCTTGATCTCCTCGATGCTATCTGAGGACTGAACTTCAAAGTCAAGTTTTTCCCATTTCATACAAAGGCCTGCGATTAAAGTGATAGCGCCCCCTGCAAATGCAATCCATTCGATCCTCCCAATGGTCATCGTTATACCTTCAATGGCAAGACCGGTAACACGAGGATCTTGTCCAGCGCGGAAGATGCTAGAGTCAACGCCGGCAAGTGCGTCACGGATGTCTTTGTCGGAGAAATTACCCAGACCGCTGATTGAGTCATGCAACTTGTTGTATCCGAGATTCTGAAAAACGCAGCCAGCGCACGAGAGAGCAACTGAGACTCCAAAGAGCTGTGAAACAAGATGTATCATGGCAGTATCTTGGCGTAGCGATGCTTTGCGCGCCTCATTTCTCTCCACCTCGACTGGGTTACTTTTGTCCAGCCCGGGAGTGTCCGAGACCAGACGTGACATTACCGCATTCCCTGTTTGCCAGATGAGGCCAACGCTTACTCCGACAAGTGTATCAAGGCCTAATATTCTGCCATCAGGAGTATTCGGCTTAAGAGTTGATAATCCACCCGCGCCCGCCAGCATCATGGCGCCACTCAGGATGTAAAAGGGTGGGAAAATGCGCAACCGGGGTAACAGAATAGCGGCAGCGACTGTTGATAGGATAAAACTGCCAATGTATGGCAACAATCGTACCGCCGCTGAAATTGGGCTTAAGCCTTGGGTAAAAGCAAAAAACAGCGGTGTATAGTAAAGCGCGATTCCGTAGGAGCCGCCTGCAGCAAAGGTCGATATAAATATGAGAAGGAAATTTCTGTTCTCGAAAAATAAGGTGACGGGGAAAATCTGATGTTCGCGGGTGGTGAAGAGGGGTTTAAGTTGCTGAACTGTGTAAAAGATGAAGAGAACGCCTGTAATGACCCAGACTGCAATCGTCCCACCGAATCCCCAGTCCCACGTTGAGCCACTAAATATGAGGACCATACTGGAGAGGATTACGAATGCAAAATGTGAAATGGCTCCTATCCAGTCAATCTTGGTTAATTTTGATGATGGCGTTGAGCTGTGGTCTGCGGAGAAACTGGGAAGGCTAATAACGGCGATCGTAAGAATAAGGCCAATGAAGGGAATATTGATATACATGGCCTACAATTCAGACTTGTTAGCGAATATGTTCAAATTTAAGTGTTTCTTCGTATTATACTTACCCATCGCCAAGTGGCGTGACTATTCTGGGCAAAAGCACCTCCAACAATTGGTCCCAACACAAGCCCTACTGCCCAGCACACGCCCAAGAGACCCATATATCGAGCGTATTCTGTCGGTGTTGTAAGAAGTAAAACAAATATGCTGCCTCTATACTCCGTAAGTGCATTAGCCAATGTTCAAAGGATAACCTGCTGCTTTTGAGGTATTACATACGCCATGATAGCTCCTGCTGATCCGAATCCAGTAATCACGCGCCCGATAATCACCATATTGATGTTGGTGGCAGCTCCAGCCAAGATTGATCCAATGAGCATCAAGAATTCTGAGATAAAGAATACGATTTTGAGCGGATAAATGGCGGTGATCTTGCGCCATGATGGAGCAGTAGCAGCACTCAGTGTACTATACCCAACAGCTACCCATGGAAGGAGCTCAACATGACCAAAAGCTTCATAAACAGAGGTTTGAACATTGGCAACATTGCTAACATCGTAACCTAAAGAGAGTTAGAGGCTCGTACCATTGAAGACGCATTCAACTGTTGCATCAACGAACCGACAATCAACATGGTCAATCCCAGACATATGAGAATCAATGGCCATCTCCAGCTTTCCAGGTCTTCTCTTGGATGACCGGAACCTTTGATGGATGTATTAGTGCTTTCATCGGTATTGGGCACCCCTTCTTCAAGAAACATCCGGCGCTCCTCCATATCGATGGCTGATGGGATGCCAGGAGCAAGTCGCCGGTAATCCTGTGCTGCTTTGAAATCGTTGAATAGGGTCGTAGAACGGAGCACGGTACTGAAAGGGACCGGCTAATGTTTTTTAATCTTGATTTGCTATGGGCCTCTTCCAAATCTGAGCAACTTCTTTTCGTCAGCGGACGATTATATAAACGCGCGTTTGTGTTAAAGACCCATAGAGGCTCAGCTCCCTCACGCGCGCAAATAATCCACCATTCTCCACAAGGAGACCGCAGGATTACATTGCGCATCAAATGATTTGTAGTGCTGTAAGCGTCGGCAGCGATCCCGAACACCTTGTCGAAACATTATGAGCTTGAGGATCAATGTGACCCTATCATCTTGTCTTTGTCCTAATGCCAAAATAGGGCATATCTTCAAAAGGACAATATATGGCCTCCCATCTCGCATTAAACGACCCACCCGCGTCAGCTCGGCTGCTATGACCCACGGACGAACAAGTACTATAAAGATACGAGTAGCTCCATATATGCAGCTTGGTGGGAACGAGTGGCCTCCTCACCTCTGTTTGTCAAGACCTCTGAAAATTTGATCAGAATATAATGGAAGTAGGAGGAATAGTAATAGCTTTCGTATCATATACAGAAAGTGGTCACGGCCAGACAACTCGCCTGGAAGAAGACCAAGCGTATGCATATCAGCATTTGGCTAGGTTACGACTGTGTTAGATGTTAGATAATAACCGTAGATGCAATTAATAGGCTTTTAAAGATCGACACTAAATGTCAAAAATCCCAAAATAGATTTGGTGGCGGTCAGCTCTCCGATGCGCAAGGCTAACGATGGGTTCACGCATAACATTCACAATACAGCTATGACTGCCCCATATATCAAGATGGATTCTGCAATTCTCACGTGAGAAAAGAAACTGTCGAGTTATTTTGACTGACTATGCATAGGTACTTGTAACAACCCGATTTTAAGAACCACTCTCACGAGCCATAAGACCATTCCGCTTCCCAAGACTGCCACCGTATAAAGGAGACGTTTCCGCCTCACGCTCTAGATCTCCTTCAGTGCCATAATGGTTTTGTTCAAGCTGACGCCAAATCCTTCATACTGACTGGCTTTCTCTTACCGTAGACCTTGAGGGTGTGTGGAGTTCAATTATATTACCAGTCAGCATCTCTCTGGGTGGAGACATCGGCTGCTCCGTCTTGTTCAAGGGGCCGAAAACGTAACAAGTAAACTCCGCGAATCCTTTGAAGCATTACCAAAAAGATAACTGCGTTAAAGCACACATGCAGGGGGTGAGCATGTGCACTCATTCTAGAAGTAAAGGAGTATAGCATGGGCGGACGATGACCCGGAAACCAGGATAATCAGCCGCACCTTTTTGCAACCCTGTCGGAAAACACTACGAACCTTGTTTTTACGTCCAATCATCCTTCATTTATGAAAGGACGTTGCCTTACGACCAAAAGCTTGGTATATGACTTATTTTAATACGCCAATACATGCAAAGGGAAATATATGATCGCGTTGGAAGAGCAAGAATAGGCTCAACATCTGTTCACAAAAACATGCGTTAAAAGACCCGCAAAGAACGTAGACCACAGCGAGATAAAAGAAGATCATCTCATAGTAGTTTTCTGCTATTTTGAGAGCAAAATACACTAATTGCAGCTCAGTAACTATAACTATCCGCTAACAATAGCTTGATAATGTCTTAATTTTTCCACACATTATTGAGCAACCACAGCTCTCCGGCCCATTGCTCCTGGACAACGGGCCAGATATTTTCAGGAGGCAAAACAAAACCACCCTGACCACTGGTCACTGGATCTAATTCGAGGGTCCAAGAATGGTCTGCACCATAGGCACCGTAGTGGTGATCGCGACCATTGCCAGCGGAATAGTACTCAATATCACAACCCGTACCATACTGGTAAGTCTCGTTTCGGCTGTCAAATGCTTGCACAGCATTTGCAAAGCCTTCGGCAACTTCGAGCATGCGAGGGAGGGTGGCGGGATACTGAGAGGTATTGCAAGTCCAACCAGGAGGCGTCAGGATCTTCTGGCCGTAGCTGTGGAGATCAATGTAGGAGCGAATTCCCTTCCGCGATTTTCCAAGCTTGTTTGAGAGACTCGATACGGCGATGTTCTCCGGAGTGTCACCTGGGGCTAGACCTTGGAATGTGTCAGAGCATGGATTGGTGGACGCAGCTCCAGTGCCTGGTTCACCACCCCACTCAAAGCTCCAGTTGCGGTTAAGATCTGTGCCTACGCAAGTGGTGTTACTGCGAGGCAGTCGGTTCTTACGCCACATTCGATCAGTAGTCTGCGTGTAAGAGAAGCCTATGGGCGAGATTCATGTCAGCATCTTACTTTATAACACAATTATCAGTGTCTTCTCACCATCGGGGTTGTGGAATGGAACAAGCCAGAAGTCATAGTAGTCTAGAAACTTTGTAATCTCCTTGTTCTTGGTCTTGTATCCGTTGATCAGCTGCCATGCCCAGTATTCAATCACCTATAATACTCATTAGACCAGTTACAGAAGCGCGGATTATTCTGAGACGCATACCGCTGTAGAGATCCACTCCCTAGCATGGACGGTACCATGCCACAGAATGATGGGCTTGTTGCCTTTCTCACCCTTGTCGCCAAACAGGTGAAAAGCATATATGGTGCGGTTTTCATACGATAACCCAAGCTCATATTTCTTAGAGTTCTTGGGAAAGGCTGCAGCCAAGTCATCCCAGTACTGGAGATGATCTTCGTACGGGTGGTATGTTTCATACCAAGACAGGTCGGGTAGATGGCCGGCCTTGTGTAGCCAGCGCTTGTAGACGGGAGCCTTATTCTCACGTCGAATCAGTTCCCCAAGATCGTCGCTTAGAAGGCGTGCATTGAGACCCAATTCATTGAAGCTGCGGACTTCATTGGGAGGAATGGCGACTTCGAATCCGCGGCTCGTAACTTCTGTGTGGTAGGTGGCGAATCGTTTCTCAATGAACTCAGCCTCGCTCTTATCCGCCGCTCTTATACTGTAGACGTGATACCCATTGTAGCTGACTTTTTCCGTACGCGGGCCAAGTGATTCTTCTACATTGACAGAGCGCGATGCCACCAATGGCGCCAGAAGGGCCAGAGTCGTCAGGAACTTCATGATTCTAATCCCAGATGAGGTCCCGGATCCCGTTGTCGAGTGCACTGGATGAGGACAAGAGAAATTGAAAGCAGGCAGATGAAGGCCATCTTTATACTTCTAATCTACCAATGTCCATAACTATTTTGTGGAGAGAAATGTCGGTCGGAAGCTACCCCGAGATCATGATATATTGTCAAACGGAAGATCTAAACCGCGAGTTACATAAACCAGACGGCATATGAGGGGAGTTTCTGGATCTATCACGCAATGCTTGGCCTCCTCATTGAGTGATATTGTGCTCCGTTTACGCAATCGCCAGGGGTCTTGGTATCAATGTAATCAGTGTTTCTGTGCGAAAATATGTCCAATGGGCCATGGTTCACCCATTATTAAGAATCTCTGGGTGCCCATATCTGGACGAGCTAATGCGCTAAAAGTGTCACCGCTGCTAGTGGCGGTTATAATGCCAAAACTACTGCAACTTTGCAACGTTTTGAGCCGGCAGTTCCAACCCAATTCGGCATGTATTAAGCTGAACCAGTAACGTTTCAGCATGATTGCACGTAGCTTATCGGGTCTTTCCTCCTCTATGGGTAAATAGATCTCATAGAGGTGATGATTGGATGCATCATCAGGCAAGCAAAAAATCTGGCCAATTGTGCTCCAGTAGCCCACCTAAAGCCTTCAGATCCCGGCATGTTGTCATCACTATAACGCATGCTATTGAACTACATATTCTGCAACATAGAAATGTTTGTAGAGTATTATATATATACGTTTATTCAGATATCGCAGCACTATGCTTTTCTTGTCTGCTTGATCTTGTTTTGTTGCATATATATAACACATCCCAATCTTTCTGTCATAGTAGCCATCCTATGCCTACATTCGCGCATTTAAGGATACCTCGTCTAATTGTTCAGAACTAATGTGCAAGAAGACCTTCTCACCAAAATATATGCTTTGGTAAGATTGAAGGAAGTTTTGCGTTGAGGTGCGGTAAAGCGAAATTAGAAGCTCTTCAAGCAGAGAGCCAAATGTCAGATATCGACACCCATAGTTAAAGGAATATATCACATTCGTGTAAAATTTTTAGTCAAGTGACAAAAGCTTAAAGTTTGATGTCATCTTATTTCTCTTTATGATACTGTAACATGAAAAGTGTGGCGGTAATCCTCCCCTGTTCATATATAGCCCGAATCAGCTGTCTGCGTTGAGCTGATTGGCTAACCTCCTTGACTTCAAAGGACTATTCGAACCTTCAGCGCATTCTTCTGCAATATCTCGTCCTTTTTCTGCTCAAGTTCTTGCATGTCCCAGCATACACTAATGAATCGACCAGACAACCATTCTCTCCTTTCTTTAGCCAGCCACACAAACGTATGAGCAGCCAACTCCGGTGGATCAATTAAAACTTTGTGCAAATATTTTGGCATACTCTGACCCAATTCGGTAGCAACGCTGCCAGGATGCAAGTTGATCGCAATCAAACCTTGCTCATAATACTCTTTATCGGCAAACTCGGTAAAACGAGCCATTGCAAATTTCGAGGTCTGGTAACCTGAGGCACCTGGCAAAATGAGATGGCCTCCTATACTGCTGCAATTGATGATTGTCTTTGTTTGCGACTTGAGCAACAGCGGTATAAAGTACCGGTGACAGAGGTATGTGCCCTTCATATTGACTTCCCACGACTTCCACCAATCGTCAGCTTGAGACTCAGCTAACTTTCGCCAATCTTCCAGGTAGCCAGCATTGCAAATCAAGATGTCGAGGCTTCCGGAAAACGCTTGAGCAGTGGCTTCAGCGGCCATTCGTACGGACTCTTCCGACACAACATCCACAGTTAGGCTTAGAACCAGAGGCTCAGGGTGATTTTCCTTGGCTGCAGCTTCTCTGATGGCCTTTTCGACACCGTCTAGGGGAGATCGTGCAGCAATTGCAATTTTGGAACAGCCAGCCGTCGCAAAGGCCAAGGCAGCGGCCTTACCAATCCCTTTGGAGGAACCCGTGATGAACACGGATTTACCAGCTAAATTGGCACTGGTAGGATCTATGAAAGGATATGTATCATGGCGAGGTGTGACATATGTTGCTAGTTGAGGCGCGTTGGTCTCGCGAGAAGATGCTTCTGAATCACTCATCTTGGCTGATGGGATTGTGTGCTGCGGATTGTATAAGTCTTTTGTGCTATCTGTAACAATGGGAGGAGAAACGATGAATAGTAAAGGCAGTAGAGAATAGATACATGGCAATGATGAAGTACTACTTATAAGAGAAACATATTGCCTACTCAGACTTCACTCGGATATATCGCGTGGCGCTATCTCCGCCCGAGGAAGAAGGATGCGAACTCCAATCTTCAAATTATAAATCTGTACCAACGGCTGTCGTCGGATTTGGAAAATATCAAGTAAATAAATTAATTCCGTGAATGGTCTTACGGATTTAGCGGATAAACCTATCATAATAACTATTTTCCGCCGATTCCTCCGGATGTTCGTAGAGTGAGTTTGGTACGAGGGATGCAATAGTATCCCATCACTCTACTTCAAAAAGCCCCAAAGATTGTTCAAGCTTTCTGCCAGCGATGGGTGTGCCCATATTGCATTGCTCAATGCTGTCCATTTGACACCTCCAATCATCGCCATTTCTACCAAACTCATTATCTCACCACCCTCGATCCCCAAGCAAGTGAATCCAAGGATTTGCTTGGACTCAGCATCAACCACGGCTTTCATTAAACCTCTTGATTCATCTGTCTCCAGCGCACGTGCAACATATGACATTGGCATGCTAGCGACTTGGATTTTACGATCAGGAAACCTTTCGCGGGCCTCATGCTCGTGTAGGCCAACGTGACCAAGCTGTGGGTCGGTATAGACGACATAAGGTATAAGACGGTCGGTTGTGGTGAGGTTCCCCTCCTCAAGCAAGTTGGTTCGTAACAAACGGAAGTCGTCATACGATATGTGTGTAAAAGCCGGCCCTCCTTTAACATCGCCAAGGGCCCATACCCGGCTATTGGTTGTGCGTAATTGCGTGTCCGTGACGATATGCCCGCGAGCAGTCGACTCAATACCAGCCGCGCCCAGGTTCAGATTCTCAGTATTGGGCGTGCGACCAGCAGCGAAGAGAACATGAGACGCTCGTAATTCGGATTCACCATTTTGGCCAGACACTGTGACAGATACCGAAACTTTGGCGGCTGGATCCTGACTACTGGTATGAGGGCGGATAGCTGTAGGTGACGCTTTTAGAAGAATGCGGACGCCATCCTCTTCTAGCACCTTGTGCATTGCTTCTGCAACCTCAGCATCTTCACGAGGAAGTAGTTGATTACCCCGCTGGATAATTGTGACTGCAGCACCCAATCGGCGGAACAGTTGACCAAATTCGAGTCCAATATAACCTCCACCAATGACCACTAGATGTGATGGAACCACCCCTAGCTCTTGGATAGAGCTTGAGTTAAGTATGGTATCTGGTGGGAAAGAAGCCACATCAAATCCGTCAATCTTGGGTATAGCTGGGCGTTCTCCACTGCAGATAAAGATGCGATCAGCAGTGAGGCTCTTCTCGGGGCCATCCAGGCCGCGTACCTGGAGTGTACGCTCATCTTTAAAACTTGCGGTGCCCATGATAAGCTCCACTCCAGCTTCTCGCAGCCTTCGCTCACTTCCGGAGCGAAAACTGCCGACGATGTCGCGCTTCCGCTTTCTTACAACCTCCATATTCACTTGAACATCATTACTGGCAGCATCGGCGCCAGCATTCGCAAATACGCCATACTGAGGGCCGCGACGTGTAAGATACGCGACTCTTCCAGATGCAATCAAAGTTTTGGTCGGGGTACATCCTTCGTTAATGCAGCAACCGCCGACATGAGAGCTCTCTATCAAGGCAGTTTTGTATTTTGCTTGTGCGAAAGCCATGCTGAGTGGCGTGCCGCCTTGGCCGGAGCCAATAATTATGGCATCGTAATGAGTAGACATGGTTCGAATGATCTGTGTAACAAAAAATCGCTTGGGTGCGATAAATAGCCTCAAAGGCACGACATGTAACGTGGTGTACATGAAATTACTTTGATGTCGAATGTTGTAAGTTGGGCGAGAGATTAGGAAGAAATGCGATGATGAGGGGAGACATGCTTAAATGCCATCAATGTGACGACAGTGCTCGAATGATAAAGTACTAGATAAGGTCAGTAAACCAATCAAGATTATATGACTGCTATGATCATCCTGCTTGCTTTAGAGTTAAACCAATTTAGACTTTACGTGCGGAGAAAAGTGGTGTTGGAGACATTAACTGCTGGGTAGAAACTTGTGAGAAAGACAAAAGCCTCAAAGAGTCAAGAGGTATTTAGAGACATCGAGAGAATATACAGAAGTGACAAGATGAAGATTAGTCAAAATGCGATTTGCTCTGTGCAATCCTCTCCTAATACTCAGGTGATAAATGCAGGGACAGTAATAGAAGTTCAAATATTGAAGAAATCCGATGATCGGCGAGAACAAAAGACGTAGATCTTATGTTTCTTTTGCTACAGGGAATGTAATTGTCATAGTAAAGTAATATTATAAGCATAATTTTGTCTACTTTGTATTGCCGTTTGAGTAATAAAATTGAATAGAGATTCGTCTCGTCTTAGTACACACATTAATGGCAAAATAAAGAGCGGCTTTACTTGACCGTTGCCAATTCCAAGTTGATGAATTCCATTGGCTAATGGAATTTTTCATGAAATAAAATATTATGGGTACGATTTTAGAACTGAGATTAGGTCATTCAATCCCGTATTCGATACCGATAAAATGATTTTCAGTGATTTATAAAATTCACACACTTTTTACTTCTAGTATTTTTCAGTGTTAATACAATACATTCAGCTAGCGGGGAATGTAGCGCCATTTTCGCTGTACACGCACTGAGCCAGACACGGTTATGGATCCATGGATCTCTCCAGTGATGAGACACAACTAACACCCGCATATCGGGCTTGGCGGAAAAGGTGTTTTGAGAAATTTACAAGCCGCACCCGCTCCTCGGAGTTTTCCGGTCACAGGCATCGTTCATTGCGAATTATTCATCGGCGGATTATGGTACCTGTATTTACTGCTTAGTGCCTCGTCGGGCTATTTCCGTCTGTCGGAAGGTGGCCCTGCGCGATGGGAAGGAAATCGATGAGGGAGTCTCGGATCGATATATGTAACGGTTATACTGCTATGCTCAGGCTTATTAAGGTGCGAGGGACCGAGTGGAATAGCTCCAACTGTTAAATGACATCTATGGAGGCCTAAGAGAGCAGACTTTGAAAGAGAGGTGATAATATTATGTCAATCAACTAGAATATCGTAGAATTCGGCAGTTGTCTAGTCGTGTACTAAACATTGTGAAAATGGAAACGTTTTCCGTAAAGGAACCTTTTTTGTTTTTAGCTTTTCGCCCGGCCAGCCGCGGCGCTTCGCTTCGGATGCAGTGACACCCAGTATGTTCGTCTCTACCTAGTAGTATACCGGAAGAGGTCGTCGTAATGACAAAGAGCGGAGTACTCATATACATTAGCTCCTTTAACTGTATTAGCTCAAGGCCGTTGTTGATCGAACGGCCGTTATTATATACTTATAGCTGTTGCTAGAAGCTTGTGACGGGCTATGTTTCTACTCATCTACATCATTTCCAAAATCCATTGTTTGGTGTCGCAAATATGGACTACGAACATCAATCCATCTCACTGGCGACTTGGTTGCCCGACTACGAGAACGACGATTCTCGCTGGCAGGCCGTGAAAGCCCGCGATATTCGTGCAGACGGCTGCTTTGTCTCGGCCGTGAGAGCAACAAAGGTCTATTGTCGACCAGTTTGCAAATCTAGACTGCCTCTTCGCCGCAATGTTTTATTTTACAGAACTGGTCAACAAGCGCAGTCTGCAGGTTTCCGTGCCTGCAAAAGGTGTAAACCTCAGCTAGATGGGCTTATGCCGGAGGAAAAGTCTGTGCAGAAAATTCGAGAGTTCCTGCAAGAGTGGGAAACGGCCGTGATCAGCGACGAAAGTCTTTGCCAGTTGAGCTTGGGTCAAATGGCGAAACAGGCCAACATGTCGAAATGGTATTTTCATCGACTATTCAAGAAGTGCGTCGGCATGACGCCCGTGCAGTATCTCAGAAGCCGGCGGAACATCATGCAGCTCCAAAATCAGGACCTGAGCTTCCTTGATCAACTTCTCCCGTGTGTCATCGATTGGCCCCAGCTTACGGATACGTTTGCGGATAACGGAGATGTTACTTTGGAAAAGTTCTTGAAAGTCACGGAGGATAATCGATTCGTTGACGGCTGCTTCTTCTCGCCTGAGTTGGTGGCGATGATATGAAGACAGCTCCTGTATTTAGAGAAGAAAAAATAGTAACGTAAAATCATTGTTCACAATCATGACGCACCACTTTATGATCACAGCGGAAATGCTATCATTGCTTCTCTTCTTCAATCAAGTATCCGGACAAGCCATTTCCTTGTAGCTCTTGTAGCTCCAGCTATGAGACGTCTCTTTCCGGACCTCTTTGCCTTGCGTAGGAATGCATTCGGAGAACCGACCTTGTGATTTGAGAACGATGTAACCATATCAATGTGACCCCCAAAACGAGAAAACATAAGAAACCTCTACGTAGCTCCATGTGTCCAATTCTCGTACAAAGCTTTAGACCCTAATGACATCAGAATTTTGTTTATATCGGCGGACATGGCAGGGGACCATCCCCCCAATACAGCTACCCCGTTGTTTTTAGTTTTCATCGTCGTAAAGGTAGGGTATGAATGAACATGCCGCCCATACTTAACGGTTAGCAATCCTTACTCTACGATCATAGGGATTTTCTTTTGTGGCTTGGATGCTTGATGTCGGGCGTTGTCTGGCGTAAATTGGGAATTCTACTTGGTCCGGCGGTCTAAAAAGGCAAAGATTTCCTTTCTTTGGAGACAGGCTAAGAGTGACAAGCATTAGTTGAAGGTCGGCGCTTACCTAGTTTGTCGACATCTTCTCAGCCGTTCTCAGATGCAATTTGTAAATCTGATGCGCCGGTCCAGCGCCACTGCCATGCTTTCACTCGGTTACAACAATGTCTCCCCGATACTGCGATCCAACCATGCGACCGGACGTGATGGCGAACTCCTATTTGCCTGGACAGAGAAAGCGGAGCGGCCTAGTTGTGACAAGCAAGTTTTTGCGCCGCGCCCGAAACAAGCCCATCTCCACACGCATATTCTGAACTATCGTCTAGAATACGGAGTACTCGTACATATTACTAAATGATGGGGAATCTCGCTCACGGAGACGCAAACAGTAGAATGAACTTGAACGGTTTCAATGAGACTGTGACATTGCGTGATGACACACGTAAGCGAAATGTCCTAGGAGATGCCAACGGACATTACGGGCTAATTATCACCAGAAGTCGGTCCAGTTGTGAGAAATCAGGGGAGAGGTGAAGCCTTCGCATCTACATGTTTGTATTCAGCTACTGTTGACTCGACTCTTCCCATCATGACTGCTCTCTTTCGAAATCTATTGTCGAGTACAGGCTCCACGCGTTTGTAGTAGTTCGTATCACTTATACCGCGCTTGCATACCAGGTCCGATTATCTAACCGAAATCAATAGTAATGCAAAATCAAAGTTTAAGCGGTGTTTTTCTGTAATTGTTTTCCTTCATGATTATTGAACAAAATGTGTTCGCAGTATCATTATGATTTCTGTTTTGTCTTTTGGTTAGATAAAAGAAGGTGGCACACGATGCACATTCATCACTGATCTATACAAAACCAGCGCATCTAAACTGTGAAAGTCGGCCAAATCGCTCTGACCCCAAGCTTGCTGTACCATTCTTCGTAGCATCACCCATTTTCGTAAGGGTAGGCGCTCTAACACTGACTCTATTACCTGCAATACTGTCCGGCGTTCGTCTTCCGTTGACGCTTCGAGGGCCAAGACAAAGAGCGGCCAAGGACGATCAAAAGTCTCCATGCAATCCAGTAGTGTATACGCTTTTGTCACAAGCTCGACGACTTTTTGGGCGTCTCTGGGACTGCCACGGGCAACTCGCTCGAGATAGAGCAGCGCATTCAGTCGGTAGAATTCTGCTACTCGACGGTTGTACGAAGGTACAGTCGCGCTTGATGCATCGGGCTCTTCACGTTGGCTCAGGCATCGTAGTCTCCATTCAAGCGTATTTAATCTCGCAGTGTGCTCTGGAGAATTGTACTGTTCGGTATCTCGATCGTGGACGTCGTTGAAAATGTCGTGTAGAATATCCAATAGCTCTAGAGAGCATCCCCAAGAGGGCAAGATCTATAAATCATGTATTAGGTCGACGGAAGTTTTTTCCTTTTTTCAAATTCACCAGGGAAAGAGGGCAGGGTTAAAGAGAGGGAGGGTGGGTAGCTTGTCCTTACAAATTGGCGGCGAGCCGAGTGGAGAGGCTTTGATATTACTTTCTTCTGTCTCTCCAGCCACGTTTGCAATTCATCTATTCGAAGCCAATGAAGAACACTGAATTTATACATGGTGGAGCAATACAAGATCCAGTCCATGATAATTGCTGCATTCCCTTCGTAAGTCTGTTCCGGATTGTAGATAGTGTCAAGGATCCTCTTAGTACCGCTAAAAAATATAGCCCAGCGAAGTGAAGATTCGCCGTTTTCCATCTGTATCATATGCATTAGCTACAAGTAAACCCCAGCAAACCTCTAAAGACTCAGTTAGTGTGACAAGGGTAGCAGCCAGTGTACCTCGTACAGACTGAGTAGCATACTAATTGCTACCATCGGGAAAGCTTCTTCGTGATCCCACGGCAATGATTTCTCCATAGCACTCTGTAAGCCTTTTATCGACTGATTTTGATGATAAATGGCATTTGGAGTAATGGCTAGATATTGAAAGCATAATGCTAGCAGCGCGTGGCGAAGAGCTGTGGTAGCCGACGCCGAGCTGTTTGCAATCATCTCCCTAAATAGCCGTTGGATGTCATTTACATTCTCGCCAAAAGTAACTTGAATGACTCCCATTTCATCACATCCTGTCCATTTTCAGTTGCGATTAATCGCTGTATCTGTGGACTTCTGTTCTGGACGTACCTTGCGGTGTTCCACCAGTGGGTGGATCTGCAATGTCGGATGAAGGGGTTTCAGGGAAATGCGGTAGAGCTACTTCGTGGGCGAAATGATTCTGGCAAATGTCTATAAAATGTTACTATGAGTCTTTATTGAAGAATTCGTTTTGCTCTCAGACTGACCACTCCATCTGGAATTGCGGAGTTCAAATGATAGCTCCAAATCTGGATGACCCAGGTAAATAAAGTACAGGGGCCTTTTATGTATGGGCAGTTGGATTTCGGGGATGCAGACAATGGATCTCCGATTGTCAGATTCTTTTGGCCACGATAGAAGCATTCCGTATCCTTCACACGTTATACCACGTCTCAGGCAGTTCCCACAGGATGGAACCTGTCTGTCGCATGACTTTTTACCAGCTGCCCCTTCAAGTTCAGATTCTGAAATGGAAACGTCTTTCAATGTGGAGATATACTCACAGCGGCAATTCCAACACCTTTTCTTTGTTTGATGGTCCATTGCTCATCTGAGTGAAACAAGCTCCTGAATAATGGAGCGGGAAGTCAAGTAGTAGGAGGAAGTAAGAGTCAGCCGAAACTTGTTGCAGGTAGCTTGCCCTGACAAGGGGCATGGCCACGAGATCAATACAATCCATCATGTATTCTGCAGCTAGATACGTGGTACATATTATAATCCAGTGGAACTTTGGTACACCCCTTTTCAGATTGTCGTCAAGATTTATTGTGTTAAGCATTATTTTGTCCTCACGTTGCCACCTTGCTACTGATGTTAGCCGTGTAGTAGAATCAAGTGGGACTATGAAATATCCGCTTCAGATATTTCGTCGGGATTTAAGTTGGCTTGTAACGCTGTGGATTATTTTGTTGGCGCACTGTCGTGTTGCGTTTGATGTTGTGTGTGCAGTCCGAAATCTAAAAGCACCAGTGGTTCACTATTCGCCACCAAAGCTCTCAATTGTGGGCAGAAGGTAAAATCGGCAAATCTATTGCGCGAAATGAAATGTATCCCATGAATGTATGCAACACATATATATAGCCATCTCTCGAGTTGTCTTTGTGCTATCACTTTATTACTGACCGAATGGTAGAGCACCAGCAACAGCGAAGAAACAATTTAGGGACCAAGCCTTTTTCAGACGAGAAAATGAGTCAGCCAATTCAGTTTTGGTCTCACAGTAAGATCTAAAACGAAGAATCTTGCATCAGAAGAAGCTCTAACCTATCTAAAAGAGATCGGCCCAAATCCGTGGAAGAACGTGATTGTCTTCGAGGAGCTCGGAATACCATATGCAACAGAATATCTAGACTTTGGCGATAATACGGGAGGGGTGGAGCATCCCAGCTTCCTAAAGAAAAATGCTGCAGGCCGTGTCCCGCTAATCCACGATCCAGCAACAGGTAAGCAACTGGAAGCGCAAACAGCAGAAACGAACAAATAGAAATTGACGCTATGAGTTGAAGGCATGATCCTAACAGAATCTAACGTCATCAACCATTACCTATTGGATCACTATGATAAGGACAATATACTTTCTCCGGCTACAGAGCAAGATAAATACCTAGTGGACAAATATCTTGGCTTTCAAAGCAGCACGCAAGCACCCTTTTATGCACAGGTTACTCCCCCCTTCCACATTTTGGTTGGATTTGAGTAGCTGACATTTGCCCAGTCTCTTCAGATGAGAAACAAGAAAAATTTCGAGGGAGTAGCTCACTTTCAACATCTTGTCAAAAGAACGCTGCGAACTGTTGATGATGAGCTGCGCGGAAAAGAGTTCCTTGTAGGCGGCAAATGCACTCTTGCGGATTTGGCCTTTATTCCATGGGATCTCATGTTAGACCTTGTACTTCAGGGAGACGCAGAAGCTGGAACCGCCAGCGACAGGAAGCAATTGTTTCCCAACTGGTACAATTGGCACATTAAGATGATTCAGCGAGAAGCTGTGCAGAAGATGATGAAGCTAAAGGAGGAAGTCAATGCAAACTAACACGATAATTAGTTAAACTGGCCAGCTTAACTTGTCATCCTAATCATGATGTTAGTTATCATCAAGGATGCTTTTTTCGCGTGTGCGAATAACAACCAAACTTAAATAGAGCTATTGCTTTGTTCCATTCCTTGTGCAGTAAGACTTATATGCGCCGTATTGGTCAAGAGGCGTTCGCACATGTTTACCTTGTATTACTTTATCTGGTACTATCACCTTATCCGAAAATGAGCTACTTGGAGAGAGGTTTAAATAAATTGAGCGTGAAATTAGGGTATCATTTCTATTCCAAGATATTTATAGCGATATTCGAGATTCTAGAGTGAGGGGATTATTGAAGCGTTTCATGGACATAAGCTGCCGACGTAGAAGGAGGGGCAGGATGTTAGCTGCCGTGACGAGCTTATACAGCTTACAGATTTCACCACGATTGCACATCTCTCGCCATTTCTTTAACCTGAGATGATGGACGTTCATAAAAATGCGAGACCAGATGCGAATCCCATCAAAAACAGCGTCAGCCAAAATGTAGGCGCAGAATTAAGACCAGCAGCATTAGAATGACCATCGTCCCCATTATCTCCGTTTCCTCCCTTGTTTGAAGCATTCGGATCTCGGCTGCCACTGGTAATGTTGCTGGCACGCAAGCAGCGAAGCGCTGACGTGGTAGTGGTCATATTATCTGGCGTGTTGGATGTGTGACTCCATGTCAAGATGACAGGCCAGATGTATCTAACGGCAGAATCGTACTCGGTTTCGTTATTCTCGGACGTTGGAGCTGAGGCAGCTGTAAAAAAGCGACCGTCGGTGATGAGTTTCTCGTTAAATACTTTGGCGCGTCAGCTCTCTTTCCCTTTTGCACCATATTTGTTTCGGTATATATAACAAATATGTAGATACCAGTTCCCTCAACTTACCAAACGAAGTTGTTTGGAAGACCTGATCTCCAGACGGGCCTAGCCAGTCGTTGCAAGAGTCTGGTAGGGGGCCCATGCTACAATCAGAGAATCCTTCTTGGGCGGCGGCGTTTAGGTCTCTCTGACACTGCTGCGATAAAAAGTCACACTTCCCCCCTTTGCTCGCATCGTCCTGGTTGTCTGCTATCACGTTGGCTTTGAGACCAAGCATGACGTAGCCGCACATCTTGTTCCCTTTTGCAATTTTGGAAACTTCTGTTTTCTCCACATTACTGAAACTCATGGAGGTGAACTGGGTGAATTCATTCTTCTCGGCTGCGCTGAGGCTCGTGTCATTAGAACCTTTGAGCGGGATGTTGGCCTGAACTGAGATGTCGATGTTCCAGTTATTCCCATCGCCTTGTACAGATGGATTTGACGAAGATAAATTGAATCCCGGGATCGTAAACGAGCCAGTGGCATTGGCTTGCGATAGAGGCCGAATTGAACTGTCTGGAAGACCCCATGGCGCATCATTACCAATAAGTAGATATCCTCCTGTGCCAATGTCCGCCACAGCGAGCGGTACCAGACTCGCGATATAAGCCACTTTGCGTAGGATGGCCATTTTTGCCTGTGTTGTGTGGGTATGGTATATATTTGTGGTGGTAGTAGTATAGTGAACGAAGGCTAATAAGCATATGTTGAAGGTTAGGCATGATGCTGCTTTATAGTTATAAAAAATGGATGGGAGGATGCTCGGCGGTGTAATGGAGCACAATACTAGACAAATTATCAGTCCTACCAGTATACTGGAAATAGCATCTGCCTATCTCCTCGGTCTTAATTCTCTTGGGGCCAATTCGTGTATATTAATCGGATCTGTACGAAATTGACAACAATCGGCCTCGCCAGTAAGCACCAAAATCAGCCCAGGGCTAAATCGCCTCAAAACACCAGCCCCCAGGAACAAGCTAATGCAGGACCGACCAACACCTTTACTATTTAGTGCCATTCTTCGCCACACAAGGGATGTCAGCAGACACCACACAGGAGGCTGACGCTGGGGCTCTTGGCACTTTTGTACAAGGCAATCCTTGAGACAATTAAGACAAAAATAAAAGTAGTCCCTGTTCTCCCACCAAACTGTTACAACTCGCTCAGAAAACTTACGGGCCGCAAAGGGGATGATGACCTTTGCCAGCAGGTTCCCGGGAATCATTTAAGACTGCACCTGGATGCCAACAGCCAACCGCGACTAATATTGACACAAGCTCTGAATAGCTGCGATTAAATACCCTATAAGAACTAGGTAAAAATGAAGATGGTAATGTGTTTTACTGAACCAATGCTTCTTGCAGCAACTAACACGAAGGATTACGTGGTATTCATGCAATGTACCAAAACCAACAACACCTCTTTAATTATTTTGATGGCAGCCCCGCTGTCTAGCTAGGTCGGCCTCGATGGAAAAGGAGAATGCCGATGGGGCCCTCTTTATCTCAGGCTGCTATCGGTGTAGCCCCTAATTTTGAGTTGTTGTTAGAGTTGTTCTAAAGACAGTATGAGCAGAATAGCGACACCTTTGGATAAATGTGTACTTAACACCTGAATAATTGAAAGCACATCATTTCCTCAATGCAAATGTAAGAAGTTAATGAGCAGAATCTTCTGTGATTCACAATGCCGGCTCAAGTCTGCATTTTTATTTCCACATGGTCTGTGGGGGTTTTTTTTGGGAAGCCATAAATTATTATTAATGAATCCATCTCTAATGCATTAAATATTGCGGACCTATTATACCCTGAGAAGCGTTGGATATCTCGAAGCTGCTACCACGTATCTTGGAAGTAGAATACACTGTTGATATAACATTCGCAATTAGTCTTCGACTCATGCTTAGCACAACGTCGGTAGTTAAATCCATTGGAGATGTTCCGTCAATATACTCGATAATGTGCACGAGAAATCTATCGAAGTAGGGTAAGCTATCCACTTCACTCTTCATGGCGGGCATCCTATGCAATGCCTACCTAGATCGACATCTGCAGCTAAGCATAAGACGTATGACGTAGATGGTAAATAAGTGGTCGCAGAGAACGACTAATTCATAATTTCTGTGCTATACATACATCATCTGCGCTTAGCTAGCTGTTTCAAGCAAGTAGCAAATGCCACACTCTTGTTAGTCCGCTATATATTGCTGTCGTTGATGGTGTTGCTCTCGAACTGGTAGTAGCCGAAGTGGCTGTACCAAGGGACGGCTTCACCCACAAAGTACTAGCGAGACTGCAGCTTAGTAATTTGAGTCATGTTTGAGCGACATCCTGCCGCTAATCAAAAGGATGTAACAGACGTCGGCTCTGACAGCATCATATCACGTCCAAACAACATTGGGTAAGGCGGGCGGGCACCACCTATTTCAGACCGTGGTTGTTTATAGGGAATTTTCCACGACCTAATAATAGAAGACTGTGAATCTTACCACTGCGCTTGTATGCGGAGCGTCACGGTACGCAGTTTCGACGAAGGAGTGAGGGTAGGAATTAATTAACGTGGTTTTCGAGGCTGGCACTCCACTCTCCAATTTATTAATTTCCTCAATGTGGCCAATTCTGCTGGCACCGAGAGAACGAAGATGATCTTCCTGCATTCTATTGAGGAAGTGTATTTCTGCAAACAACAGAATAGTCTAGAGACTCAACCAGTTGGGCAAGCACACCCCAACCCAACTTTGCAACTGTCGAGAATAGTCGGAAGACAAATTTCCACCCCAGAGACGATAAATCACATAGATGAGATGAAATAGACTACACCTGCAGGAATCATACCAAGATCAAACTTGCAAATATGAGATGTCCATTAGAGTGCGACTGAAAATGATACTACGCCGTTGATGGCTCTTCGTCCCCTTCAACCAACATGCTAGAAATTTAATGAGTACTGGGAACATGCAGTAAATGACTATACTTGTACACTACGTACATGACTACGAAGTCTTGAAAGACCAGAAATAAATCTTTGTTCTCTTTGACCTTACCCTTTGATGAGTTGTATTGTGAGACTCATTAGCTGATGCGTCAACTGTACTCACGAGACGGTATATATCAGAGCCGCCTAGAATAGCATTGAATGTTGATTGGCTCATGAAGTATAAGCGAGTTGACTTGTTACTCGTTAGTTTATTGCAAGAAAAGTTGTCGCAGGGAATGATGCTAGAAAAATAGGCATTTAGTAATATTACTCACAAAACACTTTGTGAGCAACGGATTTCCAGAGATGTGAGTAAGCATAGCAAATTCTGTCATGCTTCCACCTGAAAATGGTGTGTCATAGCCACACGGCCGTTGGCTATATCAGTGCAGCCTCGTGGCTGATTGGGCGCATCAGTTCGCATGAGTTCGCACCGGCGTAGCCACTGGTGCACATTGCGAGCAACAGACAAGGCGGGGCAAAACAGTGTGCGTCGGATTCACGTCAAGTCTAGATGGCGAGCAACACGACAACTGGGCAACTAATGATAATGACCGAGTGATTCGGTTACTCACAAATGGTGTCCTATTGAGCAGTGGCGTGTTATTCGATACTTACTTTACACTGTGTTGCAATGGAATCCACGAGCTCGTAATGTTTGCAACGGTGGTGAGAAGGTTCGGCATGATAAATCATAATGACTCCGTAGTGTTCCGCGGTTTCTTCTAGATATATAAGGGCCTTTGCTGCCGTATATTGCGGTTCAGCCTGGCAGCAGTGAACAAACATATCGCACACGACCATCAATCCATTAAGCAATAATTCAAGGACAACCGCACACTTCAATTCCATCATAATGGTTTATCCGGCCATCGAAGTTACTGTCGTCACTGTTGGGAATCGCACGATTGAAGATGAAACAACGGAAGATGGACAAAAGTACCAAAAAGCGTTCCATGCCGCAGCTACAACTATTCCTGGCTGCTCTCGCGGTTGCTGGGGCAGAAGTGATAAGTATCCAGATAAAGTGATTCATTTTATCGGTACGTTTTCCATTTTGAAGGGAAATGAATGACATGCGTCAGAGAGTTGTCTAATTATTCTCAACCTTATTACCAGACTATGACACGCGCAAACAACACGATGTTCACAAAGCCCTCATCAATGGACCTACACCACCGATTCTTCTAGATGTTCAAAGCGATGAGACTGTTTATGTTATTCATCCGAACACGAATGATCGCACCAAGGTGTACTATGCTCCATACACTACCGTCACCTTCTTCTGGGGAATTGATGAAGAAAAATGGACTGATGTTGCACCGGAATTCTTTGCCGCGGTCGCTAAATCGGATAGCTGCACTGGATATATCTGGGGTGAGGTGGACAAGCCTATTCTTGCCGACTTTAATGGATATGCATCCTTAGGCAGTGGAAAGTGTGGGATCTTAATTACCGGCTGGCGCAGTAAAGCTCAGCACGACCGAGAGACGAAGGGTCAGCGTGTCACCAAGGCTTGGGACGCAGTACAAAAGGTTTGTGCAAAGGCAGACGACTGGGGTACCAGCTTGAGGATTACCGAAAACACGGGTCATATTCACCGATGGACTACGCCTTTGCCTCTGAAGGACCGTTCTGACTGGCTTCCTGCTGCTGGACTGATTTAACTTAGGCGATATAGCTATCGCGATGCATACAATTGGACTGAAAGCACATAGGAAAATACAACGAATCACCTGTATGTAACGACGGTTGAATGAGAACAGAGAAGGCTCAAATTACTCCAGAATGTATTAGTCAGGATCAAAAGAATTTGAACTGCTATCGAGAAAAATTGCTCAATATTCCTTTGACTCGCGAAGTGTGAGTGCGATAATGTACGTGAAGCAAACTAGAAATACTCCGTAAAAAGAATGCAAGCACAGTCAAGCTCCAAGTGCAACGACGCAATATAATATCGTGAAAGCCATCACAGCCTAACGGCTCCAATTGCCCAATCTCTATGGTAAAGACAGCAGATTACAGGCTGTATAATCGAGCTACATACTTGATCTTGGAATGACAAAGTGCCAAAACCTGATCTAGATATGGATTGAACGTTCTATGTCATACAACTCATGTATATCTCAAACATGTTGCAGATAATAAACGCCTTTATGACAGGTTTATATCTTACCATCAACCAAGTTGGCGTATAGAAAGTTTATGTAGTATAGATCGTGGCTGAATGGGGGTTATGTAAGATGAGAAACGTTGGTATACGAGTTTTAAAGAGGATGCAATATATGTATATGTATTCTAAATAGTCTATTCTCTCCGCTCAATATCTGGATAATACTGAGGCGCTTCATGTCGGTTGTACATGCCATAATCTCTTATGACTCTTCCACCCCTGTATCTGAAATCGTTTTTCTCTTCACACCCTTTGAGAAATTCCGATGCAGCATTTGCAGTTGTAAACGACAGATAGGCTATAATGTCGCCTGGGTCAAGCACAGCATCAAAAACATCCCATGACACTAGGTCTTTGATCTTGTTTGATTCCAGACGAAAATAGTCGAGGATTTCCTCGGGATTTGGGTTCTGTAGCCCCGTTTTGTTCATGCTAATCAGCACAACGGCCTCCGCGTCACCCGCTCGTGTGATGTCCAGCCTCTGTTCGTATATTCCATATCCTTCAGGTATGTGTGTGTCTGCTGTAATTTCGCATATTCTCAATCGATAGTCAAGAAATACTTCGTTTCTACCCTTCTCTTGAGCTCCGTGGTGGCGGCCCTGAGTTCGCCATCTAACTAGCGACTTTTCATCTCTCCAAGTAGAAAGTGACAAGACCCAGCCAGGTTTAGTTACTGAGCCGTATCTTATATTATCGATGAAACCGTCTATTTTCAGTAGTTCGGGCCTGAGAGCTTTCCCAATGTCAAGGTAGAGGGCCTTTGTCTCCAATGAGGGGTGGACTTCAAAGAGTACTGTGAACATGGCGCTAGTTGGTGAATGCCGGGACGACTTTTGAGCTTCTTTGTATCAAACTACCGAAATGTTTTGTGAATTCTTTGCTTAACTTAAATAAGTATTAAGAATAAGAATGGAAAGCGCTTGAGTGTTTATATTTTTTTCAGGTCTCATGAGGTATGAAATAACAAAGTCTGGGTGGATTAATAAATGCCCCCTGTGGATTGGTGAACTTTTCCCCCGCCGCCCAAAAATTACTGATATTCTTGAGTGGGGGGCGGGGGCGATGGCGATCGCATTGTGTGTGAAGTGCATATTATCATTGCTTTCGATATTGCTAGCTTGTCCGTTAACTAGACGCCACCTTTCTTGCTTAGTCCCGTGTTGCTTTGGATATGAAAGCTCACGCATGACATGGTCGCTTTATCCATTATCCGAAGCATAGCATTTTGACGTCATGCCTTCTTGTCATGCTCATTGGGATTTAGTCGTAAAGATTTCTAAGAGATATAAACCCAAGTACTATATATTACACATGATCACGAGCAGCAATGAGGATATGCAGTTCCCTACTGACATTCTGTGAGAGAGATCAACGACACATTTTATAATCATGTCTCTAAAGCATATTTTCACCAATAATGCGCCAGGAGCGCCAATCCCAGGGCTGGTATAATCACCATTCTATTTATATACATTCTCACACCTTCATTTCGGTGTTCCTGGTGTTGAGTAATAATTTGCTAACCAGCGCTGTCATAGTTCTCTCAAGGTGTGAGAGCAGGTCCATTCTTATGGACGCAGGGTACTCCAGGGGCCCTTCCAGATGGTACCATGGTTCAAGGGACGGTGCGCATCCCACCATAACCTCAATCTCACTTCGAAAATTCGTGCTGATACAAATAATTGCCTGCAGATTCAAGACCGTACAAGACAAGTAATCAAGAACCTTGAAGCGGTTCTGGCCGCTGAACAGATGTCATTAAAGGATGTAGTCAAAGCAACCATTTACATAAAGAACTTTGATGAGAATTTCCCTTTGGTCAACCAGGTTAGTCAAATTACAAGCAATGTCGCGTATAAGTCGCTAAACGAATAGCAGGTATGGGAAGAGATGATGCCTGAGCCACGCCCTACTCGAACGTCATTAGGTGTTGCTCAATTGCCTGCCGGTGGAACCGATGTCGAGATCGAATTTGTGGCATATAAAGCGTAACTCAAGATGTTCTTTGTAGAATCAAGTGTATTCTAGAAGTCATACGATTAGTGCATTATAATATTATTCTTCAGTCTATGCTCGATCTAGGTATAGTACGAGAGTACATCGTACGCTTGCATAGAAGTATACTTTCAACAGACCGGGTGAAGAATGACTTTGGGTGAAGTAGTTGTCACACCGGTATTGGTTAGTGCTCTACTATCTGTATCAAATCTATCTGTCGCGGTTGGCACACTTCAGCTGTTGCATTGGTCTTGTGGGTATTGTTAAAATGTATGTCAATTAGCCTTAGTCTATTACTCTAGCCTACTAGGAGAGACCGCCTACTTATGCCTGTGACCTAGACTGACCCCTGTTCGACGAAGTACTGCCACCTCTACTAAGTCGATGCCCCTATTCTCAACAGGTATGAACAGAACTGCATGAATATCTATCGGAAACTGGAATTGTGAGATGCAGCAGGTCGACTAAGCGTACGAGCGATTGATTCATGCTATTCCAATTTCACGCATCCCTTGTTCCTTAACCAAGCTCTGGATGGCGATGAGAAGGCACCTATCAGACCACAATGAATGTCTCCTTGCATCAAACGATCATAAGATTATGAAAAATACGAAAGATCTAACGATACAGCTAAATAGGATTATATAACTGCGAAATAGACGAACAATGAATTCCAGATGTGATATTTGGCAAGCTTATGTTGAATAACTGCGTGAACTATCTACTACAGCGCGGTTCGTATTGACAATTGTCTCGGCACGTTGACCAATGACCAGAAGGCGAGAGACTAGATACCATTTTTAAGGATAAACTGGAAAATCGATCAAGTCATGGCCTTTCGAAGAGTAACCAGCAACATATCGATCACCGAATGGTTGCATCCAATTGTCTAAATCATATTAGTATTTAATCCAATGTCAACATTCAGCCTGCTGTCTTACCGTAAGTGGTATTTGGCTTGTTCATGCAAAGATGAATAATAGATTCGTTGAAATTCGTGCTGAAATTGGTTCGTGGGAATTCGGCGACCAACGCGTTCCAAGAGGATTTTATTATCGGAAAGGCTGGCGGTCCCTCGAAATCTGCTACCGCTCCGGTACTCACAAGCTGTACCTCGAGCTCTTTATAATCCGCAATGGTAAATGTGGCATGCAGCGCAATAGAATCCCACAGCAGTTGCAATCTGTGACTATCCCAAGTTTGACCTATCTCGTGCTCCTCGACAAATTGTCTGGCAGCAAAAGCACCATCGACTTCAAACCGTCGATCTGAGCTAACAATAGGAGAATTCGCAGTCGGGTCCAACCCTATGTCATGGAGAAGCGAGGCAATGGCATGCACTTCAAGGTCAACAGTGCTGCGGAGTGTCTCGTTGGCGTTGATGATGACCGCGGAAATCAGCCAAGACCTCATGACATGGTTGTATATGGAATCAAGCATGTGCTGGCGAGCAAAAGCTTGTGCATCGCGGACGAGAGGGGTGTCAATAACAGTGATACCTGCAATCGTTGTCGTATTCTGAGATGTGGCCTCAGAGACGGGCAACGTTTGACCACCAGTGAATAATAGACTACCATAAAGTAGTAAAGAAGCTGTCAACGCGTTTTTGCGAATGGCACCCATCTTTGGGGGACTTTTTTGGAAACTTTGTAAAAATTGGGCACCTGAAACTGTTGGTTTCTAGTAGAAAGGGAAAAGCGGTGTTGGGTTGAATAAGACAGAAGACAGTATCACAGTAACATTTTTACTTCTATATATACCCAGTGAAGCCCATGTAAGGAGATATTTTATATCGTAGTTGAAGAAAATTATAAATCAGCACTTAATGCTTCTACGCTCAATGCTTCCATTGTAACTGATTGATTCCATATATCGATTAATAATTTAAGAGATACTCAGGCACAGAGTTTGCATAGATGGTGGTTTTGATGTAAGAAATACAAGAACCCATTTCACTCGAGCTCCGGATTATTCTGCGAGCGCTTCTAACATGGTTAGAGAGTATATGCAGCCAGGGTACAAATTTCCTAATCTGGATTATATTATTTAGACGCAGCTATAACGTCTAAGAATGATGAGTATTTTTAAATAAGCTGCTTTAGAATCCATATTCCTCAATAGTATATTTTAAGAGTCGTCTCTAATGAGCATCTCGGTTTTGTACCAGATTTGAAGAAATTCTGAAATGACTCATCTCAAGGTTGATACTCACCGAATTTCGACGCAGCGGAATATAAAGTTATGAAAGCGCATATAAACTCCGTTGTTCGTAAAAACTAAGTAATGATCTGGAAAGTACTTCAAATACAGCATAGAGTGTAAAGTGTGTGACGCAAGAGCAACTCGTCTCATTACAAAAACGCAAGCTAAAATGATGGCTAACAGCTCCCAAGCCATTTTACTAGGAAATAACACGCATAGTTAATTATAACCTAGTGATCCATTCCTTACTTACCACTCATGGATTATCTCTTCCTGCAGAACGCGTCGCGGTTGTCATGACTGAGCTGTTTATAGGATATACTCGCACAGTCTGAGATCTCTCAATTAATAGAAGTTTTACATATGGATGAAGTCCCTAAGACCGACTGCCGAGCGGACGTTTCCAATTGCTGTAATCTAGGGTAGTAAGATTTTCATCGGACCCAATGATGAGCTGTAGAGTAATGCAGGAATTTCTGCTGGAATAATATTAATGTACGTGAGTTGTTGAACAAATTCATTCTTTATGTAAGCATAAAATCGGCATTTTGAAGCTATTCAAGAGCTTAGAGTTTGTAGGTGGATGAATATTGTGACCGTAGGTTATAAATGGTATTACCTAAATATACGTATGGAGTAGTTACTTAGTACGGGATTCTGAATGCTCATGAAGCCCCAGAAATACTGGACTGGAACTCGCACAACCGTGCTAATTTGATGAAAGATGCGGTTACTTTTTAACCCAACGGATGCGCTTCATAGTCTAGCTTTATTTCACTATCGGACTATCTCAGCCATGGTTCAGAGGCCAGACAACACTCTTCCCCTATGATGGCGCGGAAGCGCCCTGCGCGGGTACCGTCAACACTACCCTTATTCAAAACTGACGCGGAGCAATAGGGCAATGGCGCCTACTGTGGGTGTCGCCGGGTGGCTTCCGAGTGAACCAATCACCTAGACCTACTACCCGCAATTTTTGGAGAACCTGACACAAACTCCTTTTCGTGTTGGCGGGCTTAGCCTCGAAAAGCAAAACCATCAGTGAAATACTGATTAGTCGACAGCTCCACAGAGAAGACATGTAAAGGATGGATTATGTTGTACTGAAGCGTCATTGGGTCACTATTGCTGCGTAATCATTTCTGAGGCCCCCACTAAGTAGGTTTATAAGGAGTGGTCAGATCAGGTCAGAGAATTGGGGAACGTGAGTCTGATAATAACACCAGCGACTAGCATAATGCCCGGCCAATCGAAACAGTTCATCAAATCGGTTCATGACGATGATTGGACACACGTTACAGACAAAGCAGAAAGGAAACGAATACAAAATAGACTTGCTCAAAGAGCCCATAGTTCGTAGATACTGCTGTCTCCAATAACCTCTTGATACCCCAGCTAAAATTAAAACCATTTAGGATCCAAGTATGGACGACGAAGAAAGTCTAGAGCAAAAGAGAGTGCAGGAACTTCGAAATCGAAAGAAGACGAAGCGATTCCACATTCTCATAATGAATCTACCCAAGAGCTCCAATTGAAAGAGAGTACTTCCGAAGAAGGCCCAAAATCCGTTAACAGAAAAGTATTGCCTGTTTCCGCCTCCTTGCCCACGCATACTCTGATATCAGCTATCTATGGCAACAACTTGGAAACAAGAGATTGCCATCAATTCGTTACGTATGATTCAACTTCCCATCGGCACGGCTCTACCGTCTCATCCTGGAGTGCTAAGAGTGACTAGAATCCAAGAAGACGGAAATCACAGCGTCATACCCATATCGTCGCTGAAAACAGATCTAGTTATCAGTCTTCAGGGAATGGCAACTCTGGCAGCTCTATTGACTAACAGATATATTCTTGCTATCGATTGTAGCCGACTTGTTCCCGCCATTCATATCCAAACCTCTACTCCCACCCCTCCTGCACTCACGCCGACAGCGCTTCAAGCTTGCAAACCCCACCTCCCCTTTATTGACTTCCTTCCATTCCCGCAATTCCGAGACAACCTTCTACGCGCTGGAGATGTAATTGACTCTTACGAGTTCTGGGATGATATGGTGTCAGGCAAGTTGAAGGTCTGGGGGAAGACTCCCTGGGACCGTAGAGGCTGGGAAATGCAAGAAGACTTTGCGACAAAGTGGAGCTGGGTGGTAACAGATGATATCTTAGAGGAAACCAATTTTTGGAGGGTATCGAGAGGCGAGGAACCTCTGCTGCCGCACTTACTACAGGGACTATAATCGACCAGTCCATTAAAGAATTCGCATGTTTCTCAAGTAGCCGATAATACTAAGTCAAGAATCAAGTTCTGAGTCATCGCATAATAGCAGTCATAGCTTGCAGGTGGAACACATTGTTAGCAGGGTAACAAATTTTTGGCTACTATGCGGACTATATCCGTTGATAGATCTCTTCTTTCCAGTCTTTTGAACCATAGTTTGAGATGAAACCCGCGACAAAGTGCTGCCAATATAATCGGCTGGCATTCTGACTCCTCATCTGACTGTATTAATAATGCTACTGATGTTACGGAGTACACGACCCGCATATCGGTCTGACCATTCTGACCACGATTGGGCCTGGAGATAAGCTGCCAGGAACGAAAACTATCAATTTCAACTATGGGATCCGCCAAAACTATGCTTTGTAAATATTGTTATTGTGGAGGGATCAAGCAAAAGAAACCTCAATGGATTGCATTGCATTAATTTTGACCGCGGACAACGTTATTGTAACGAGAAGCCGGGTCAGAGAGCGGCTGGATTTATAATCTCTCGGTTCACTATATAAGTTTCTGTGCCCAGCAGTGCAACTTGTAGAGCTCAACCATCACCACCAATCTATTCGATCTTCATCTCTTGGCACTATTCCTTAGTGCCAGAAATTCCCCAATATGTCAAACAATCCGAAATGGCTGAGCGCGCCGCCGTCGGCCCACACAGTTGCGGTTCGTCTTATAGAAGAGGTTGGGTTGATGTCGCTTCCGTCGGCGTTGTTCTTGGACCCAGTGTCTGAAGGCCACGAGGTTATGAACGGAGGTGACTTGGCCTTTTTGGTCGAAAACAAGAACTTGGGGAAAATAGCTGTTTTTGACTTGGGTGTCCGAAAGGATTGGTGGAACCTACCACCAAAAGTTCGAGATCCGCTTGCGTTTTGCGTTGGCGTTAAAGTGGAAAAGGATGTTCCTGAAGTACTAAAAGACAGCGGTATATCATTGAATGATATAAACGATGTCATCTGGAGCCACTCTCACCTTGATCATAGAGGTGATGTGTCACTATTTCCTCCTAGCACTACCCTTAACTATGGAAAAGAAGTGGCAGATCTAAAGCCTGATGCTACTGGCGAGTCCGAAGCCGTCTTTCTCGCATCGGATTTCGCTGGGCGCCGTAATAACGAAATCGATTTCAGCAAATCCACCTTCAAAATCGGAGGGTTTCCGGCGCTTGATTTCTACGGTGATGGATCCTTCTACCTGCTAGACACCCCGGGCCATGATCACGGCCACCTAAGTGCCCTGGCCAGAACCACTAGCACAGCGGCCGGACATGCCAAAGACACATTCATCCTCTTAGCTGGAGATGCATGCCATTTCTGTGGTGTGCTGCGACCAAATCCTTCACACCCGTTCCCAAGTCGCCATTTTCCCGACTCCAGCATTGGGCTTTCTGGTATCGAGAGCCCAGAGACGTTGCTGCAAAGGCACCCTCAGTTCCCGCAATCTTCTGATGCAGTAAATGAAGCATCGCGCGTAACGCCATGGTACGGTGTTGCGACGGGCCAGCTCTCTACGTTCGTCGACCCTGTAGTTGGTCAAAATACGGCCAATAAGGTCAGAGAGGCATTCGATGAAATGGACAATGTTTTTGTGGCAGTGTGCCATGATCTTGGCCTCCTAGTCCAAGACAACGGGAAGCCTGTGTTGCCCTCGTTAAACAAAGCCCCGCAAGAAGATCTCAACAGCTGGTACGAGAAAGGTTGGAAGGATAAGGTGTACTGGACCTGGGCCAATGAATTGGGTAAAAAGGATGAACATGGAAGAGTGCAGCCGCAAAAGCCAGCGGTGACTGGATTCTGGATGCATGAGAAACGGTACGACATAGCACAGGATCTATTCGAAGAAGCGCGCAAAAGTCAAGACAGGATGAAGGCATAGCGTTCAAGGTTGGCATTTTGTACGGAAATCTGGGCGGTTTTGGACTACTGGCAGTGGGGGAAATAAGGCCTACAGAGCTCTTACAGCGCCAACAGCTGCAGACATGAGAGCGGGACGAACAGTTGGATGTTATAACCCTGGAGCCTAAACTATAGGAGACAGCCCTGTGTTATCCATTCTCTATCGTTACAAAAACAATCGATGCCTCAATAAAATACGGTTTACACTACAAATATCGTGTTTCTATATTATTCTTCACGACCAGACTCTTGGTCATGTACGGGATCCGTCTCTTGGCATTGGAGGGCGGCGATTCATATGCATGTTACACGATCGCCGCCAATAGGCATATTGAGAAATATCTCTACATCGAGAATAATGTGGCCTATAGAATGTATGGAGTACAAGAGGTTTCTCATGTGTATGATGCGTTTTTTGAGACTGGTTAATTGACAAAGTTCTATAAGATTTTAAGAAGAGCAAGCCAGATACTTGGCTGTAGTACATAGTTAAGCCCTCTTCTTTACGAACAACATGACACCATGAATGGTCCCTCTCATTCTTTCTTTCCCTTCTTCCACACCACTTTCTCGTAGCACGCGTTCAATTTTTCTCCGAAGAATTCTCACCACATCATTCTCCGTACCAACGGCCTCCGGGTGAGCTTGGCGCCATCGCGTCGGGGGGCTGCCGCTTCCGATGATCTTCTCAAATGTGTCCAAATCCACCTCAGACTCCCCCACAACGAATTTCTCTCCTGCTGGCCAATCTTTTCGTACGAAACTCTCTTTGTCAAATGCTTCGACTGGTTGCGCAATGGTCCATGGTAAACCGAGATCCGCATATCCGCTGCGCACCATGTAATTGCCCGGCACATGGAATGGTTTCAGATAAGTTTCTGTATGCTCGTCGAAAATAGCTTGAAGTGCAGCAGCATTTGGCATAGATGGGTGAACGCGGATTTCACCACTCGTCCATAGCGCGACTGTGCCACCAGGTTTGAGGATGCGGGCGGCTGCTAGCCAGAACTGTGGCATGTCAAACCAATGGGCAGCGTTTGCCGCTGTAATGAGATCGACGCTTGAGTCGCTGATAGGTGTTGCCAAATGTGCACCAAGATCTTCTGCTGTTGAGATCTCAAACCGAATAGGCTGCGATGCGGAGGAAACGCCGCCAAAGCTACGGGCGGTTGCAACCATGCCTTGTGAGGGGTCGAGTCCAATGGCATTGGCAAAGAACGGAGCAAGTCCTCGTGTAGCCGAGCCAGGACCACAACCAACATCAACAACGGTATCGAATTGACCTCCTGTTGACTTGTGGTGATTTATAATTGCCTGATATACGCCAGGATCATAATCGGGGCGGGCATGAGCGTAGGCTTTGCCTTGGTTTTGGTCATACGAACTGAATGTTGTTTCAGTTACTGGGAGCGCAGGCTGAGCATCGGATAGTTGAGAAGACATGATTGATCGTGGATTGATCGTGGACTGATACGACACGAAAGCAGAGCAGGTTTACGAGTTTAAAGAAGATTAAATATCCCATTTGTCGATGGTTATTCATGAAGCGATGGTTCGTTGTGAAATATATATGTCGTGAAATCCGGAGTAGGTAGGTCGGGGTTGGCGAAATCCGATCAGAGCTTACGCATTTATGTGGGCAGATGGCCATACAAGCACGTATTAGGTCCGTACGGAACGATCCTTCGAGATAGCTATATTCCGTATCTCCTCTGTCAGGAGTACTTGCTTAAAGAAAGGGGCATACGGAATACGGACTGAATGGGCTCCGTGGTCCGTACGCCCATTCGAAATACTAGCGTGCTAGTGAGGAGCTCCTCGTAGGCTGCCTAGCGGCTTGAATCAGGCAACCTTCAAAGGTAAATCCTAAAGAATGTACATCAAGAGATGACGTTCTTGTTTGTCGACTCATTCAATCAAACGCGATTATCGATATATGGAACTTACTTATAAAGTCTTCATCTGTCATAACTACTAGGGTTGCTTAGATGACGTTCATTATTGTCGCACCGGGCCTCTCAGCCGACATTCTTTGTGTTCAATTTACCGAGGACCAGGTCTGGCATTAATGCAGAGGAAATGAGCATGTTGGCATATCCAGACAGAGTAGCAAGATGACGGCACCAATGGAATTCGACCATCTGCTTATGGAGTTGAATATACACGGAATCTCAATTTTGAATCTTTATTTTTCTTAATCAGCATCTGAATTTACATCTTCGCTGCGGTGAGTGGCTTAGTTACACCATCTGTTAGAGGATCCAACACCGAGGCCCCAGATAAATTCTAGTCCTAAATGGGCATCGCTCCCTATTAACAGCTTACTCAATGCTCCCATTGCCGAGGTTGGGCGGTATTCTTGTTCCATATATAGTTAACTGACCAAGCTGAGGAGTACATTTCGGGAATTTTTCTCTTCCACTATATTGGAGTATGCAAATTGGACATACGCAATAATGCAATCCTCATCCATGGCCAGCGTAGCTTTCCTGACTACTGCAAGAGTAAAGGACGACGAGACGAAGGAGGTTTGTAATCTCATATCCTGCCCGTGTTGGTAGGAATTATTACCAATCATAGTGGACTACAACATGTCACGCTTGGACGCTAAACTGATGCACAGGTTGTGAATGGCTTGCAACAACTTAGTGCCCATCTCCAACTCCCCAATACACCATGTCTAGCTGGAGCGTGCTTTTTGTCCGCGCCCAAGAAGGGTTCGTAGACGCAGCGGGTGAAATAATTATAAGTCAATTAGGCATTTATTGACATGGAGATTTAGAAAAGGGTGTCAAACTCATCGGTCGCATGGAAATATTTCCCAGTGAGAGCGAACTTGCTACTGTTCAAAACTCTCCTGAGTATAAGCGTTTCAGCGACTCGGTCACCGGCCAAAAACTTCACGAGGGCAAGGAGACTGCCACTTTATGGCAGCCCACCGGCGGTTTTCTAACAAGGAAGAACCAAGCCTCGACAACAAACGCCGGTGTACTTGTTTTAGCCAAGTTCATTTGCAATGACAAAGAGAAGGCTGTTCAAAATCTCGTGAAAGAGTTGCAGTACGCATATTACTTCTCCCAATTGAGGACAGCGATGGGCTGTATTTTTTAAGCTAACTCTTTTAGAACATATTGTGAGTGGATCGAGGGCAACGAGCTCACGACATACACATATTGCGTAATGACAAGTCAAACTGCAAATAAGGAAGTTTTGCTCTTTGAGCGTTATAAAGATCTTCCTTCCGTCAAGACCCATGGCCAAACAAATGAGTTCAAGTCTATGTTGTAAGTTTAGTTGTAGCAACTTAAAGGTCCTTTCCCTATGGATGGTGAAAAGTATGGAGCTAATGGCTGTGAAGCAAACGAATTTCGCCTTGGATTGAAACAAAGCGTACCGAAATAACTCCATGGAGCGAATTAGACGGTTCTTTCTTCTCTTCCCTAGATTTAGAAGCCACAGCGAAGCTCTAAAGATAGCTCTATATTCCTTATAATTTCGTATTTTTTCTTCTATTCCATTCCAAGAACGACAATTGTGATTAGGTATATTCTGTTACGTTTTGCTGTCTCGATCTAGTTCAACCAATTGCTGGATGGCATGGACATCTCCATGCAAGATTGCCTTTCTGGCTAATGGGTGGTCACGGAATACGGAGCGAGACGTGCCATTTGGTACTCCTGCACTATGTGTATCACCTCTATATCATTGATCCGCAATAAGTAGTTTTTCAGTTATTCAGTGTCAGCGCTTCTTCAAGATATGCGCATATTTTTGTTGCTGTTTTCCTGCTCTTCCTCGCTGACAGATCGGTTTGGCTAACATCTTTCCCAAGCCGACTCGCGTCGGAAGCCCTAGATGAACTAGGGAGTTCGCATCATTCAGAAGCTGCCTACTAACAACGTTTTCAATAATATTTATTGGTGTTGGTGGTGATACATGGTCTGGGGAGGCCTATGAAACTTTGACGAGCTTTAAGGGATTCTTGATTGCAAATACCTGTGATGTGACATCAATTGTCAATAGAATCGGGTCAAATATCATATTAGAACTGTGACATGGAAGAAATGTAATGATCTATCCATCGAAACAGTATAGCATCCTGAAGTGTCTCGTCCAGAACTAATCAGCATTTACCACAAAAGAGAACTGGATTCAATAGCGTTGGCGAAGACAGAAGCGTAAAGAGACTCGATCCTCCCCAAGGTGCCCCAATTCGGTGCTGGGCTTTGGCTAGGGTGCTGGGTAGCTAGCTCTAAGATGTCAGGTGGCTGCTGTCTCTATTTATTCATATTTTATTGATAATATTACACAAGCCACCTACGGCGCTCCACTCACGCGGACAAGCATGGAATCGTGATATTATTTCATGATTTCTTGGACCCTTTAGCCCTGGACAGCAACCTTGTGTAGTATTGGTGGGTTTTCGTATAAGCCCGTACCCTTACTGGCTTAGTTAGGTGCTAGATGCTTACTCCATGAGCCTATGCTGCAGCTCAATGAGAGATACTCCGTAGCTGAGAGATACCCCGTAGTGCTGACATGAACCCCCTGGGGAAGCCGACCAACCGACGAATGGATTTGACGGGGTTCCAAACTTGGAGTGTGTCACACACCACTCAAACGGGGGAATCTCCTCCATCTCATCACCATTGGTGCATAATTACCGACAAGGGCCATTTAGTATTACACTCAAGCACAGTTGATCCTTTAGATGCGGCTTGTTCCGTTATAATAAGCGCTGCAATTGCGACCATTAGCCTAATATTTTACGCTACTAAGGTAAAGAATATCGGGCCATCGGACATTCGCCGCACTAGGAGGACAATAAGCTATGTTTCTCATACCCCACGATTCGGCGATACATCGACATAGAAACTGTAGGTAATTCTCCAATGAGATACAACAGCTGACTAGTTATTTGAAGGATAGAGATTATGTTTATAACCCGGTCAGCAGAGCCGTAATCAATGGTTTAGTGAATGGCCATGCCTGAACCTGCTGTTCAAAGTAAACAGATATTATGATATTATAGCGTAATGTATATCGGGAGGTATCGATAGACCACTGCGGGAAGCCGGGGCTGCTTTTCCCTGCCCCTGCCTTTTAAACCCCTGTGAGTTCATGTGAGTTTCCCCGTGTTCGCACTTACCACGGACAACTGTTCAAGCAATGGATGCTTGCGCTTAACCCCGTGGGTTTGAATGTATCATTAGCTTGTTTACTACTATCTTGATACAAAGCAGCTTTCTCCTGCGTGGAGCAGTACAGTCGTTCTCTATATGTATATCTATTCAAGATAATATTCACAGCAGTGGGATGGAAATAAAAGGCCATTTTGGTTGAGAAAAGGCGGGGTGTATTACTCCGTAAATTCTTGATGATGGAAGCAACTCGTTGAAAGCAGCCATCTCCATGTGGAGCATCAGGGTCGCATTTTTGATGAAAGCGTCTACATCAGCTTACTCTGCTGCATACTACCAGGTGCATGTTATAGCCTGAAGTGGGATCTCGCTCGTATTCCGATATTTGGACAGGCCTATTTTTTAAAGCAATTGCTAACAAACTAGAGCAATATGCACAAACCCATGATAGTAAATGACTTGGATAGTTGTCCATATTGTCTTAGTTGAATGCGCCTATTTACTTGTATTCCAGATTAGTTTATAGGCAAGTTTACCTTTTCGTTTTGGATCTACCAAAAACACATTGGCCCTGAATCTTGATCTTGGTTAAACTAGTACTTCCTTTTATTTCTGCTTACCTTTTTGGACTGCTTACCACATTGGCCCTTTTCACCTTGGAAGCTTTACACTGACAGATTATATGCCACCGTTATGCAGAGGAAAACTTCTGAGAAACGTCTTACCTGCAGTGTCTATTAAAAGTTATGTGTTATTCAGGGTGGGTAGTTTGAAGATGAATACCCACACCTCACACGCGGAATATCGCTTTGACATAAGCATTCCTAATCATATAGTATCCCTATTAAATATTGCTACTTACCGTATTATTTAACCGGCTTGAGACGCAACGTTTGTCAATACATCAAGGTACAGGGATTTTTGAAAAAGCCTAAAGCCACCTGCATTAGTTTTCTCAAAGAAGGACCGTGACACGCGGTGATCAAAAGGACATAGACAGGGCAAACTATGAGCACACAACTCTCCTATCGCTACATGCGCGGCAATAATAAAACTTTGTCAACTACAAGCATGTGTTTGTTTCATCACTGTATGCGTATCTTTTCTTCTGGTTGAGCGTTTCTGGAATTTACTAGCATGGGTAAGGATACAATATTGGAATCTTGGGTGGAACTGTCTCACTGTCTCAATACGAAGTCAAACCCAAGTTTCGTTTCTTAGGAAAGAAAAGTATAAATAGGAGGTTCAAGGTCGTATCCTAAATCCTCTCAACCACATCAATCTTCTTTCATCTCACACTTAAAAGCAACCCAAGAACAGCTTCGTTCTCCCCAATCCACCATACTACCATCAAAATGAAGACCGCCACCGTCCTCCTTGCCCTCGTTGCTGCTGCATTCGCCGCACCTGCCCCAGTTGAGGAGCCAACTCTCGCCAAGCGTGGCTGCGCTGCTGGCGATATCTGCATTAGCGGTACTTGCCACGTTTGGAGCTGTGGCCCTGTTGGATGCTCCGTTGGTGGCTCTCTCGGTACCAGCTGCTAAATTGTACGATACCATTCACCTGTAATGCATCAATGGAAACTTCAGACACTGACCGAGGAAATAGATGAAACAATCTCTCATGCAGGACCAAGAAGGATACATGGTGTTATGACATTACCTCAAGCAGTATATTAAAGCCCTAGCCAGGATAATAAAGCTGTGATCTTCATAAAGGACATCTTGTCCCGCCATCAAGGAATCGCTTAATCTGTGATATGACCAATCTAACCGTCTACTGCTTATCACCCCTGAAGCGTTGAACCTTCTTTATGCAATACATGTGAGTTACTCAAGCCCATTTTGAGTTCAATATCGACGTATAAATACTGCTCAACAATGAAATTAAACAAGAACAATGTATAAGCACCGTGAGGTTGTTATATGTATACCTATTGGGAGACATCGTTGCTCTTCTCTATATACGAACAGGTGCATCATGATGTGATATATAAGGTAATCTCTATGACATCCCCCCAAAGTATTCCCCTCTAACCCCAAGGACCTCGGAACCGCTTCGATGTATCCATTCTGAAATGCCCGGTTAACGTAGTATTCCCCGCTGTTTCCAACTTGAGCTGTGCATCTTTTTCTTCTCGCCTCAATTGATCGATATGCCGAGCGCTAGTGGCAAGCAGTGACCGGACTTCGTGGTCTGGTAGATGTGCCAGACTTTGCTGATCGCCGCGTGTAAGCCGTGACAATTGAGTGTGAGATGGTGCCCCAGTATTATCATCTTGTACTGAAACAAGATCTGATGGTTGTGTTGGCATCATTAGCTGTGAGGCCGCAGCTTCTAGGTGTCGCTCCCCTGTCTGGCGGGCTACTGTCGGCGCGGCTGATCCAGATGTTCTCGTACGGTGGCCGAGGAGTTTGCCTGATGGTAGTCGCAGTAATTCTTCGTCGGCATGATATTCTAGGGTAGGAATATTGTAAAAATCTGCAGTATCTGAACTGACGTTAAAGCGGCAATGCCCTTTGGCCATCATATGGTGCTGAATCCCTTCAACAGAGCTACGATTCGTGGCGCATAGGATGCATTCGCGATACCCGTAAACAACCAGGTGCAAGTATCCGATAAGTGTATCAGGTTCGACTGTCAAATCGGCTTCATGAGGTATAGCGAAACTGTGTTCCTTTGACATATGCGCGAGATTGTCCTCGAAGGTGTCATTCTCCGTGCCGCAGAAGAGACACTGTCCGGGGTTAAACTCCGGCTCTATAGAAAGCTGTGTAACGACGCTGTCGGGATCGTCATCCAAATTCACTGCATCTACGGCTTTTTGGGGATTTAATGCTGAAGATGCCTTTGAGCTGGATGAGGAAGATGGCCGTGGTACGACTGTTCCGGGTTCTGCAACCCGCACGCGAAGATTGTAGACACTATAAGAACAGATTAACTCATCTCATCATGAACATCTGTGTAGGATCAGCTCATGAGACGTACTGCCAGTCGCTCTTTGCATGCTGTCGCCAATCGTTTGGGCTCGCTAGCGCGATGTTACATAGCCGGCAAAAGGATGGGGATTTGTCCTCCATAGTGGCGGTGAATGGATCGCAAGTAGCTCCGATGGCTATAATGTTGGCGGTTTAGTGGCCTTCTAGGTATTAGGTTGAAGGTGTAGAGAGGCGGAAACGACCAAAGCGATTGGGCTATTGTTTGGAATGAAGGCCAGTGAGTTATACTACAAGGTCGAAAGTGGCATTCCGGAACATAGACTCATATATATGTATTCGTTCATCTCCCCAACTTCACAAGTACGGCAAACAGAGCAACCCTGTGACTGTGCTATGCCTTGTCAAACTTCAATGCTCGTACTGCCCGAGATTGGTATCAGTCATTCAGCAGCATCTGTTTGACTCACAACTTGCCTATTTGGATTGCTCCAATCTTGTTCAGCATCAAGCCACTATGAGTCATATCATGATTCATTAATTTTGGGTGCAAGCGGCGCGTGGGATGATCTCGGGTGTGGGGCAATCGAAACACGGGATTGTTCTGTCTCCGGGCGCTAAAACACCACGGCGTCAAAGCCACATACAGTAAAATATGGCGAACTGGTTAGTCGACGTTAATTTCCCGAGCGGGAAGCCTCTTCATCGTCCATTCATGCTGTTGACAAAGTACATCATTTATACGGCATTGATCTAGATAGTCTTCACTACTCTTTCATGGACTGGAACGCTGTACAATATGCTTCCAGGATTATACAATTGGTTGCTAGTATTGCATTGAGAGTACGCGACCAGTCTGAGCCGCTGCGTGATTTCATCGTAAGTCGTATTGTTGTATCGTTTGCTCTAAAACATCATACACCGAGCGAGGGATCCCCAATTGCGGTTCTTATGTCTTTACCCAGGATTTGGCATTGCTTTTGAAGTTCCAGATGCCAGGCGGCGTGGTATAAGTCGCTAACTCATAAGCGCCGATTTGTTACCACCACATATAACTATTCTCATCATTTCCAGCTTCAGACGAGTCAGTCAAATAATAAATAACATCTCAACCGATCTGCACATCACCTAGATCGTGTGAGATTATAGCCAGTGATGATGATCATCATAAAGAACATCCTAAAGAAGGACACGATAATGCTTAGAGGGAATGTTGCAAAGCGGTGGGTGGCCCATCTCATAAATGCTAACGCCAATAACAAGACCTATGACAAGGCTAATACCCAGTAGGGTTAGACTCTCGTAGGCGCACACGACCCCAGGTATTGGAAAGGCGAAAGTATTGGGGAATCCAGTTCTTTTCGAGTAGGCGAGAAGTATGGTCGGAAATTACTTGAATCGCAAATTATTGCTTGGCCTAGCCACTAGTCACAGCCACATAGGAGAAGTACCATAAAAGGTCTGCCTGCCATTCTGGTGCCCATACTTGGCTACAGACGTTTAATTTGTGGCATTGGGATTTTACCATACTGCACTATTGATCTATGAACCTATCCTTCAAATGATACAAACACATACTCGTCCATATTGCCCAGATATCATCTAGAATAGTATACCACTCCGAAATGATTGATGGCTAAAATACAAAAACAAGCCGTTCTTCTTCCAATGCCTTTTGCACGCTTGGTCTTTGTAAGATCTTTTGGCGATATCGTACCAACGAGGGCCATTCGGCCAAGTCAACATCATCGAAAAACCTTGTCCATGAGAGCAAAGTCCAAGCGTAGCAGTCTATCACACTAATTTCCTGCCCAATGAGAAATTCCTTCTCGCCCAAAGTATCCTGCAATATTGTGAAAGCCCGCCCCAAGTCCTTAATGGCCCGCTCGCGATGTTTTGATGACATGTCGGGATTAAACAACGGAGAGAAAGCTTTGTGGATCTCTGTCGTAATAAAATTGAGTAGCTCGACAGCTCTCCAACGCTCCAATCCGCTCTTGGGAAGAAGGTCCCCATTCTGCGCCGCAGGAGCAAGCTCCCATGCAATGTATTGAAGAATAGCTTGAGTTTCCGTCAAGATACTTCCATTTGGAAGCCCAATAGCTGGTACTTTTTGCTTGGGATTCAGAGACGTGTAATCAGATGGCACTGCTGTTGTGGTTTTGATTCTCGGACCCGTAGGCGATCGTTCAATCTCACGAAGTTGGAGTGGAATTTTGGCTTCATGGCAAGCGATATGGACTGCTAGAGCACATGTATCTGGAATGAAATAGAAATCCATGTCGAAGAGGGTATATAAGAATACAGTGCGGTTAGGTATATGGAATTAGAAAACCGCATATCTCGAAGATACATGGCTGAATATACATCTCTTTATATCAGCCTTAGGAACATTGAAGCTGATATTGTGTTCATAGTCATAAGCGTATGAAGATCTGAAGCGTTTGTAAAAGTTTGACTAATCTAGGAGCATGATTTGTCAGGTCATGTATAAGCCTGAATAAACAGAGGATCCCTTTAGCTAATACGTGTAGTATAGACTCGGAATTAGTGCATTTCTAGGTCGCTTTATTCCGATTAGATAAATAAAGCCGACAAAGTTCTTCTTTCATGTAACTTATATGGTAGATTGTTGGTAATTAAGAAATTAATGGATTACGTATAGAAGTTATATTTAGAACCAAGAAGGTCAGGAAAGCTGTAATAGTTGGTTCAGGGGAACGCTAGGCCCTAGCAGTTTGTTCGAAATAGAATCAATCCCCAGCTAAATCTGATCGACAACAGCCGACCAAGTCAAACCTTGAAGATTCAGGCCACAAAGTATGGCCGATAAAGCTTCATGATCAAACGTCAATTGAGCAAAAATGCCCGAATAACATGGTCCAAGAACTGCGCAAGCTTCAAGCCTGCAAGCTATCATTCAATGGCCCAACCACGCCAGATGAGATCGTTCTGTCAGCCTACAAAAGACAGAGATAATGCTCGAAGATGGATTCTGCATTCATTACAAGATCAAAAGATCATTTAACGAACAACGCAACCTTTGGCGATGCTTATACAAAAACGAAGAACCTCCGCAGGAACTACTACACGAGAAGTCAACGGCCGACCAAAGTCTACCACAAACAACCACAGTGGCTAAAGGCGGTGAGGAACCGGCTGCAGCCATAGCCAGGATAGTAGCTGCCAATACGAAAACTTCCAAAGACAATGTAAATGAATTACGTACAACTCCAAAAGCTGCACTAACTGATTGTCCCTTGAATGCGGAGCTGAGGTGTGTACTGTAGTATCTCTCTAGTTAAACATTACTGATACAACTATGGAGTAATTCTTTTTCCCTTTGCGCATGCCACCAGTTCTGATAGCTTTATTTCTCTGGGAAAATGTCAAATTGCGTGAAAGAAGAGCTCGCTTTGCCGATATTGGTGAAATAATTTGCAGCGCGTGAACAAGATAGTGGTTCCAATCAAGAAAGAATCTGTTCTGCTTATTACAAACAATGACAAAATACAACCTGTAGAGGGACCTGTGTTTTTCTTTTGTCTTGTAATTAACAACCACGACGTAAGCTAGTTACAAAGTCCTCATCCGGGCACTAGGTCGGTGGGAGCCGCGGTGTCAAGCCCGCGTTCGCTAAGTGTCTTCTGAACAAAGGAAAGAGGAAAGAGGTTTTCAGTGCTTGTTTATGGGTGTGTTAGTCAAAGGGAGAGGGAGGGAGCACATGGGCTTGTGTTCTCCACTAGTTCTGGAAGGCCATGTAACCCTTCCAGCCAAGTACGTAGTCAAATTGTCATACCCCTTTGTCGTAGTCTTTTTCTGAAACGTCAGCAGGAAGGTCCGGACTGTTCGGCCTTCCACATGGAGAGGCTTCTGAGATAAGCAGTTATTACATTGATCAAATTGGGGATTTCTGACAACTGTTTGTGAGATTACCCCCATTATGTTGAAGCAGACATGTCCATCAACCGATGCATAGTTAAAATCCAGTTAGTTTATGTTACTAATAGTTCTTTAAAAAAGATACATGGAACTGTCTGGTTACGAAATAGACACTTGTCCAAAGCATTCAAATCAAGCGATTCTCAATTACATTAAATCAGGTCTAAGTAGCTTAGACTGGGTGTCTAATCACTTCAAAGTTATTATTACGTACGGGTTAATTAGTTGGCGGTTTGCCATGAGTTGTGAGTTAACAAGACTGAATGTAACAATAAAGTCAGTTGTAAACCAAGGAGTTGGTTGATCAGTGGGTATAAGACAAGTTCTGAACTAACAAAACTAAATGTAACAATAAGCTTACAGTTAAATGGGGGTTGCTGAAGTAGCGGTGTATCGTATGTTCTAAACTAGCAGAATTGGATGCAACAATACGATCGGCATTTTCAGGTACAGGCTGGATGGCTGTAATTGGGAGTATATAACAAGGAACTCATCAGCTTGTTATTTATTTGCTTGTCCATTACCAGTGTATTAAAACTTTCAGTTCAACTTACAAAACTCAGCAATTATTTATTCTTTCCCCCAGAAGAAAAAGTCTTTCGATCTCTTCTACTTCAATAACCAATTCCAACATGTTCTCTGTCAATCTTATCGTGTCGGCAATTCTTTTTATGCCTACAGTTCTTGCTGCATCGCAAACAGGGCAATGCTTCTTTGGCGGTGCCTTTAACGCTGGAAGCTGTCATTTTATCGGAACCGGAGGCGTTTTTACCGGTACTTGGTCGGACTGCCCCGTAAGTAATTTTTCTTCATCTTGAGTTTCAACCAAGGCTTCCAGAACTTATACCAATAACCACTTCTTATAGACGAGCAGTCCTTGCAATAACAATAACAACTTCTGCCAAATGGATACTCTCAATGGTGTAACTACATGCTCGTAGTAGCACGTCCAAGCGTATGGGCTTCACAAAAGGTATAAAGCGTGTGTTGGCCTAACAGGTTAATGTGTTGTCTAATTCCGGGGAAATCAACCACATCTACAAGTTCACTTATATTGCATTTTTGGAATAGTTCAGACAACTAGTTAATGTAAGCATTTCATTACCAAAAGATTGGATTATTTAATAAAATAACACTTAGGCAAAAAGACAAGTGTGAAATTAGCGCGAGAGTACACAAGGTGCAATGTTCAAACCGTTTCAATGCCCCTGTCAGAAACACTCTGATTAGTTCGTATACAGTATAAGCAATTTTAACCTGATGATGGTACAGGACAAGTTGTAAGTTATTACAAATACAATGCCGGTCAGAACTCATATTGCGATAGCTCAGCCAATAAATTGGGAGGATAGATGATCAGAAAACAAGCGAACAAGGCTTTTATTCTTAGAGACAATGTTGATCGACGTCCTCAAACCTTAAATTTCTTGTAAACTATTTCCACCACTGTTGTTTCCAACAAAGACTAAGTTTTACCTAACATAAAAGTACACCTAACAAGGCTCGTTCCCTATTTCTTTCTTACTTGTTCAGTAGTTTCCTCTTTCAGTCTGATGTTCTCCATCCCAAACATGGCGATAAAGGGGACTGATAGTACTGCAAGTGCTACGATAAGAAGTACATGCATTACTTCAGTATAGCTTTTGTCAATGGCAATTCTCTCGGAGCTACCAGGTAAATATGATGAGGCCACTAAGAAGGAGTTTTGGATTTCCACTGCTGCAGATTGCGCTGTTGCTGGTAGATTGGCTCGAAGCCTAGAGAGAAGGAGAGCTGTCCAGACAATACCGGAGATGGCGTTACCAACTGCTCCCCCAATGGCACCAGCAACTTCATATAGAGTCGTCACAGAGGCAACGTCTATTCACGGCGAAGCTTGCAGTTAGAGCGTGCTGATGCTGATGAGGTGAATGTATGTGAGTCACGTACCTTGACGCGGTGTTACGGCCTGAACGGCAGTCTGAGCAATGATAGATATCATGCCTGTCCCAGCACCAGAGACAAGCTGGCCAAATAAAATCTGCACAGTGCTTGCTCTAGCGTTAGAGTATCGTAACATCAATCCCGCTCCGACCAACTTTGATGTCATGCCCAGCATGATAACCCACTTATATGTGGTAGTCAATCTGACAAGAAAAGCTGCAAGGAGCCCAATAACAGCGATTGCAACTGTTTGTGCTGCAGTGATGTTTGTGGCCGCCTTGGAAGACTCATTGTTGACAATAATGAGGAATGAGAAGAAATATGGCGCCCATATGTAAAAACTTAGATACAGAACAAATTGCAATATGCAGCCCGCCACGACAGTGCGGTTTTTAGTTAGCTTCAACAAAATTATAGGGTGCTTTGGAACGTAAACCTCGTACACTGAGAAGGCGATGAAGCAGCACCCTCCAACGGTAATCATAGATATTTTCCCGGGTGAAGACCATGAGTGGAAAATTGTGGTTGACAATGTCATCGGGAGTAGGATAAGGGTTAAGCTGGCCGTCAGAAGAGAAAGTCCCACAATATCGAATTGAGACCAGAGTGCGAAAACGTTCTCCAGCTTCCCATGTGTAGCAGTAGACTCCAATTTATGGCCACGTTTCTTTTGCTGCCAAAGAGCAAATAGAAGCGGTAGTGAGATCGTTGGAAATATAATGGCCCTATTCTCCATGTCAATCTGCGGATCCATTTGTTAGGTGGCACATAATTAACTCATACCACATGCCGTATCCCCTGTTGTACAAGTATTAGCGTAGTTGGGAGGTAATAATAGTTGAGAAATGACTTTACCATCTCCACTTTGCTGGAACCATAGCACTGACAATTGGGGCTCCAATCCAAGAAGTGAATATTGTAGGGGATAAAATAAGGCTCCCCAGCATAGATCGATTTTCCAATGTTGTGATTTCGGCTACCAGGATCTGCTGTAGAAATTGTATGCCGACTTGTCCAATAGTATAGAAAATCTGCCCAGCTGCTAACCCTCCTAGATTCTGAGAAGCTGCATTGATTGCAAATCCAATCAATATCGCCGCGATGGACAAGCTGAATGCTTCTAGAAGACCCCATATATTCGCCGCCCTCGCTAGTGCTGGCTTAACAATTGCATATCTAATTTGTCAGTTGTTGTATCACGACTTAGCCAACCTGACGGCTGTACGCACAGTATGTATTGGATCGTGCCAATTACCGAAAGCATGCTATGAGCGTTGAACTCGGAAAGAGCGTATGGCTGGTAAGACACTATTGTCTGTCCAGCTAGACTCACAGCAATTGCCAACAAAAACATGCCGAACCATATGAAGGACAAGAGATCTGGAGAAGCATCATATGTTGGTTTGGTGGCCTCAATCGACTCTTGTCCGTTTATGTTCGTGGGCTCAGTAGGGCTATCATGGTCAATTGAACCAGGCGCAGCTTCCTGCAGCCGTAAGCTATAGTCAACCTTGGATTCTTCCATGGTCTGTAAACGTATAAAGTGAGGGATATGTAAAACTGCACAAACAAGATCTCATGTGGCCAGTACGTCTTGTCATTATATAGAAGCCAAACCCCACATAACAACAAAGATATATTTCGCCGGATTTCGGAGAAAGGCATCTTAACTTCAATAGCCATAAGACGATATATGTGGATCGTCCATCGTATTAGAGTACGGATCAAACTTCAATAATGATGCCACTATATCAATATACGGTTATAATGGCTTGCACTATCCTTGTACTTATTTACCGATAACATTATTGCTTACCAACTTTGTATAGGTCCATCGCTTGTATGTTTGACTGCATCGCATGATGGATTTGGAGTACATGGCTGAAGATTCTACCTGCTACATTAGATGAGAAGTACATCTTATCTGATCTTCTGATATCGAGAATCAGATAATGTGAGAAATATATCCGACCTTACTAATGCACAAGTCGGATATATTTTAACACTAACTCTGAGGGATTTTTTTTTACCAATACGCCGAGAGCCACTCTAACTATTTGCAAATCTTATCTGATGATCAAAGTTCTTACAGGTCCACTACTGTTAAAAGGCTTGCTTCTAGATCTAAATCTACTCCGAGTGCATGCTGAAGTACCTATCCAATAACGTGCTAAATTGACCGACGATGAGATTCCCGAAATCGGATGCACATCTGCGTAGAAATAACAGTATTATGCTGTTAGAGATGGATGTTCTTTCTACTGAAAACCCTCATATGTATCAGCAAAGGAATATGTTCTTGTTTTGGCCAGTAGTCACTACTGCGAAATCTCTTGACTGCCAGCTAGTCTTGCTTTGCCACCCCAGTGATATCCGGCAGGACAAAGCTCAAGGCAAGCGGGATGGGCCAGGCCAGGCCTTCAAGGGGATCTCCAGAAACTTCATTTGCCGTTATCTTATCAACAACCACGACAGCGATATAACCGCCAAAAGCCGTGAATACATGCCACCTAGTTGATAAAGTCAGAAGTTTCCTGATCAAGTATGGCCATCACAGATACACATACCATCCATGCAACTCCAAGAGAAATGCTACTGGCAATCCAACAAAGTGCTTCGCATCTGTCAATAGATTGCAGACCCATCTATCAATTAACCAAACAAAATACCCGAATAAGAAATTCACTGCAGACATTAATCGATGCTTCCAGCTAATCTATAGTGAGAATCAACTTACAGCAACCAAAGAGGGCCATGCTTCGAAGAGTTGCCTTGATCTGGGGGTCTGCGATTTGCTGGATTGTCTTCAATGAATAAGTTGCAAGGAGGTAAACCCCAAGACCGAAAGATGTAGCATGAAGGAGAAACTCATCCATGACCATATGAATGACCATTACAATGACGAAGATGGTTGAAAGAGCCGCTCCCAACAACCGGGTTCGCTGCGGGCTAGCTTTGAAGCTTAGGAGGCGATACAAAAGCGGCGTAAGTAACATATGCATAGATAGCTCGTCCGCTAAGATATTTCAGCAACAGAATACCAGAATAGTGATAGTTCTTGGGCCAGGGTGTACGCACACATTTGTGTATGGTATTTTAAAGTCATATGGTAGCCTGCGGAGCAAAGTCCAACGCCGATCAACCCAAAGTATGGAACCCAGCGAGAGATATCTGCATGCTTGCTACGAAGTTGCAACAAACCGTATACTCCATATACGACTAATGGGAAATTTAACTTCAATTTTGGAAACAATGCACAATGATCATCTTACCAAAAACAAGACTGCTCAGTGTGTTAATGAACTCTGCAATATATCGCGTGATTGTATAGTCCTAAATTGTTCATCATGCTTTAGATCAGCCATCGACGTTTTATACGCGAGTTTGTTTTGCATAATACCTCTTCACAAAAGCTATATTAGGGGTAGGAGTTAGTAAACTTCATTGCGGCGGCTCTGAGAGCGGAAGACTAACTTCAGATAGGATGTTTGGGGGCCCCAGAAGGGGTCTGCAGGTGTTGAGGCGTCCATGGAGGAGAGAATCGCTATGAGTAGAATAGAGAAACCGCAGAAGTATTAAAACAAAATGCAAGCGTTGCATAAAGCACAAACAGAAAGCAATTGGGCAAGGGTCACAAGCCGACGCTTTCCTTCAATCGGTGGGTGTACGCGCTGAGTCAATTTATCAACTCGGAAGGAATTGAACAAAGAAAGGGAGAGAAAAGAGTTGGGAAAAACAGTAGAAGCTGATTGGCTGCATTCCCACACCCCCACTTGAGCCCCCGAGCATTCCGCATTATATCCGATTAAGCCGAGCTACCACGATGTAGGTAGACATGCTGCGATTGAAGTGTGGCAATTAGAGGTTATCATGTTCTTTTCCTTTTTTTTCCTCCAGTAGAAAAAAAGGCAGTAAACTCCATATCTTCTTTATTAAATGCACATATACTCTATTATATATATGTATATATATATATATATAACAAGAAAGGCTCCAAGTCCCGGGTGCAGAAGAAATGGAATATGAAGGAAGCACAGAGAGTATATCTAACAGAAATAGTAGACAAGTATTACTCTGCTCACCGCGCAAAAGCTCTCTAGTTATTCATTAAGTTGCCGGTACATGAAACGTTGTATTCTTAATCAGTGTAAAAGGCCCAATAAGTCATAAAGCCTGGTTCTCTGAGAAGATTTCCGAGAGGCTCATGAAAGGCTTTTGAGAAGCCAATTTCTAGCTGTTAAGCACAATAGGTTTTACATTACTATCCGTTACTCCCTAGTGCTGCTCTGTATTTTATGAGTAAAAACGTTTTTACTATTCAAAGCATATCGCTTACATGAGATGTTGCGTTCGGAGACTTTGTTGAACTTAGTCTCGGAAATTGTTGCTATATGTGATAAATAGTACCAAAGCATGAACTTTAACACGCTACAAGGCTAAGCTAGCAAATAATATCAGCAACATAGTAGTATTGTAATGCATGCGTCGCTTCCAAAATGCATATTATCTATTGTTTATTCTTTGCGTCACATTTTAGGCTTATCCCTATTCTTATTTGCTTGTTTTGGCTTTGTAACGTTGTTGCAACTGCTGGAGAAATTAGTATAAAGACACAGTTTTTTCCTCCATTTGAGCCTTCAGTACTACTTGTTGTTTATTATCATCACTATTTATCCAAGATGTCTATCCAAACTACGCTCCCTGAGGGTTCCCTGATTCTTGTTACCGGTGCCTCTGGCTACATCGGGGCGCATGTTACCAAACAACTCCTCCATCGAGGGTACAAAGTTCGAGGAACTGTTCGAGATACTGGCAAAGCTGAATGGCTATCGACGGATAGTTTCCCAAAAGAAGCCACAAATGGCTCGCTGGAACTAGTTATTCTCAACAACATCAATGACAAGGAACAGATCCAGCAAGCTATTCAAGGTGTCGCTGGTGTGGTTCATATCGCAACACCCAACACATTCAACCCGGATCCAAATGAGACGGTGACACAGACCGTAGAGTTTGTTGTGAATTTACTCAAAGCTGCTGCTTCTGAAAAGACTGTGAAAGAGTTTGTCTACACTTCCACAATCGGCGCTGCAACTATGCTTCCCGCCCAACCAGGTTTCCATTTTGATGGGACCAATTGGAATGAAGGTGCTCGAGCCCTTGCTTGGGCACCTCCTCCCTACACCCCTGATCGTGGTATGATAGCCTATGTTCAAGGCAAAGTTGAAGCAGAGCAAGCCTTCTGGAAGTTCTTCGAAGAAAATAAACCCACTTTCAAGGGTAATACAGTCATAGTTTGTACTGTATTTGGACCACGACTGCATGAAAAGTCAAATTCGTCAACCAGTGCGTGGCTTTGGTCAATCTATAACAACAATGCGGCTCCAATGTCGTTCTTTCCATCGTGTATGATCTCTCCCTTACAATTCTTTCTCCTATCCGATATTTGATTGACAGACCCTTTGTGGTGGTGACTAATGATGAAATAGCCATATTTGTCGATGTCCGCGATGTGGCACTACTCCACGTCGCAGCTCTTCTTGATCCATCCATCGAAGGGGCACGTCTTCCAGCTTGGGGATATGAGTTCAATTGGAACGATATCCTGAAGATCCTCCGGCAGCTGGACCCGGGCAAAGCACTACCAGCTGCTCTTGATAACCCCGGAGGATTCAATGGTACGGCAGATGTGGCCCATGCCAAGCATGCGCTTAAACGGTGGGGCGGACAGGATGACTTTATATCTTTAAAGAAGGGTGTGATCGATACCTTGAATGGACCATCTGTCTCTGGGTAACTATCATTTCCAAGATTTATAGTCAAGGAGTGAACTTCAACAGTGGCCAGTCTAGCGTGGGGTTCTTTCAACAAAAGCTCCATCTGCACATGCAAATATGTGATTGCAATACTAGGAGTCTACTGGTATCATAATTCGTTTTGCATTCAATTCTATACAATGTCAAAACCGTTTTCGCTCTCGCCATCTTTATTCCATCACGAAATCTAGTTTAAATTAGACAAAACTGTCAGTACTTATTCGCAGTTCGTTCAAACGAACTTTCTGAAGAGTTTCTATATTGAACTGTTTTCTAACCAAACAACCCGAATTCTCTTTCTGGGTCACATCCTGAAGATCTCAATCAAGTTAGAGCCTTTAACCAGCTCTTATGTGTCGCCTGACAACTTGGTTTCTACAGACATCCAAGATTGTTTACGTATGAGACTAGATAGCTAAGATCATGCATTTCTGCGAAAGACGTATGACTAGATGTTAATAATCTTCTCTTTTTGAAGTCTCGTTTCATTGTTGATTGCCATTGTCCAAAAGCTACAGGGCAACATTTCTTGACAAATTAAGGTAATCGAATCCATGAAAAATAATATGTGCAAGTCAATGTTCAATATATATTTATATGTATATGTATATATGTACGTGTATAGAATTCATAACGTTTTGGCCAATCTTTGAACCAGTATATAAGACCCAGGGAAGCATAAAGAGTGAGCTATTATAAGTTCCGGTCACCCAACAGATGTATGATGTATGCTCAACCCTGAATACAAAGATATTTCATAACACATATCTCCGTCTGAACAAAGGAGCGAGAGAAGAAAGGAACCGAGCCCAGAATTTTACTGGTCCACGGAACACTTACCACTCTTGCAGACAAAGTCATCAGAGCAGTCGTCATCAGAGCCACAAGAGGCACCAAGGCAGTGACCCTCCCAAGAGCAAGTAGGGGGAGGAGGAGCAGAACCACCACCGCCTGAGCTGCTACCGCAGACGCCGCTGTTACAGGTGAGATCATCAGAACAATCATCATCTGAGCCACAGCTTGCACCTGCGCAGTGGCCTTCCCAAGAGCAAGTAGGGGGAGGAGGGGTAGTGCCGCCACCACCGTTGTTGGTACCAAGGCCTGCAACCAACCTGTCACCCAATGCTTTGATACTTGCTTCAAAATCTGAAACATTATTGGCATTCCACTTGGCACCACTCTTGCCTGGAACAGCCGTAGGATCGAGGAAACCAATATATAGCACATCCTTAGGGCCATGTCCATTATCGCCAGTAAGATGATCATTAGGGTAGCACAATTGAGCAAGAGAAATGGACGCCTCTCCAGTAGTTGGTTCTGTGTTGGTATCACCCCAGACACCATACCACTAAGGAACATAGTGTCAGTAAAACCTTTTCGGATTTTGAATACGCGCTATCTAAATTCAAGAAGGTGGAAGAAAAAAAGAAAAAAAAGGGAGAAGTCAAACTCACCACTTGGTTGTTGCAAACAATCGCCATGACACTCAATGGCTTCAAACCGAAATGTATAGCATCGAAAAAGGGCGGCTCGTTGACAACAACATATGGATGAATGTTGGCGTTCAGATCTGAAATACCGTATGACTGCACAGTGTCCTTGAACGCTGTCTCACCAAATCCAGTAGGATCATTGGAGCAATCACCAGCTTTATCGTCGGCACCATCACAATCGACGTCCATGTTGTCATAGTTTCCATTGCTTCCCTTGAGGAAAATAGCGTTTGGAATATCTCCACAGAAGACGGCTCCAGAAGACGAAGTTCCTGAAAGAGGGTTGGCACAAGTTCCCGACTAATACAGCGATCTTCATGTTAGCAATGATAGTCAGTAGTAGCAGGCAATACACACCTTGTGAGCATTGTATATCGCTTGAAGGTTGGCGGGGATGGTGTAGGCTAGGGAAGTAGTTCCCGTAGCCAGGAGTGTGAACAAAGTCGAAGAATGCATCGTGGTAAGTCTGTGCAAAAGTCTCAAGCAGTACTGAGTGTATGGGTGAATCTGAGTTGGCGCCAGAAATCAGGTAGTTGCTAGTGTCTTTATATACCTGAGAGTACCCCGTACTCCGTAGGCGTTTTTGAAAATACGAGTTTGCATGGATGTCTGCTACCAGATATGGGAAGGATTCAGAGCGGTTGGCATCTTCTTGAAGCTGCCCCCTTGCCATTGAGCGCCACGCGCTAAAGTAAGCTTAATTAGGAAGGTTGAGCCTTTAAATTGATTAAGAACCCCCCCAAAAAAACAGTCAATCCCTGCGTAAGCGTGTTTTATGGAAGGCACCTTAACTCGGAAAAATATTGCTCATTCGAGGAAAAACATTTTCTAGAATTCCCAAAAAAGCCATAAGAAAAAAGGATGGCTCAATGGAGAAATCCTCATACAAATTTATGTTCAGATTTTAGCTTATTACAACAGCGGATCAATTCCATCCAGTCGAAAACCTGCCTTTCTTAGCTTTAGGCCAAGTCAGCGCTAAGATTCTTGAGAGCATAACAGTTGACTCTTATGGGAAGGCAAGATTGTTGTATTGCCAAAAGTTTAAAAATACTTCAAGTTTGTTTAACGTACGTAAGCCACTACCTTGTGATATATCAGATGCTACAAAATAACGCGCGACTGAAGAGCTAGAAGTAAATTTTAGAGAAACTAAATGTTGGGTGCCGACCACCGCATCCAAGTCATTCCATTCCCATCATAT
>LVVK01000011.1:10841-60057 GCA_002022785.1 Trichoderma guizhouense | reverse complement strand
ACCCCCCCCTTCCTACGCCCCCCCAACAAAAAAAGAAGAGAGAGAGAGACGGCGGGAATTGGGGATGATCTGAAGCCATAGCTCAAAAAGATGAAAATATTTATTTGATGCACTGTATAAAGTAGATCCGGTCTTCTACTCGTATTAACATACGTGGCATGCACATATCCCTTTACTTCAGCCATTATATGGTGACAAGTCAGATTTCTCCATATGCGAGTAATACGAAGACATAGAACATTATTGATTGCCCGAAAACTCTCAAGTCCATTTCGTTAAATATGTCTCCTTATCTATTGGAGATGAGCAGACATATCTAGTTAGATTCGAAGACACATATAAACAGTAAATCTTGATGCATGTTGCCAACGGTTGTAAGTCCACTTTATGCTCCTTTAAGCTATGTCATATGTATACAATAGATCCATTAAAAGAATGCACGAGTTTAGAAGTCTGTTATGATCAAGTATTTGACCAATTACGGTTACAAGACCTCTAGCCCTCTACTTGTTTAAAGCTGCGATGTTTTCTTTTGGACTTATCATTTCCCGAAATAGCACATGACATTCAACAAATACAGAGAAGAATTACATGGTAGTCTCGGCTATAACGCTGCAAATGACTGGACATTTTCTAACCTACAGCACTAAGAAATGTAACAATGGAGGCGGGGCAACTCGCGTATCTGTCTCACATTATTGGCACCAATTCTGTTACTCATGTAGGGACAAATAGTCTCTACTATTCTTATTGCCTAACCTCATGAAGACTATATACCGGAAAGTCTTACTCGTTGGCTATCTCTTAGGCGAGAAATGATACCCAAGTAGCGCGGCCTGGTGTCAGATACCTCATGAACTTGTATACTAAATAAGACCAATTGTGTGAAGCACCATGTGTCGCGATACCACAACATTTGGCGCACCATTCCCCTTTCGCTAGTGGGGCGGTTAAAATCTTCGAAGATCTACGGGACAATTATAAGATAATACCCAAGAGAGCACTTTACAAAAGAAACTCACGCATCCAGGTATGAATCATTAGCATAGGGGCTTAAAGGCAATTATCCATTGGTGTGAATTAACCTTCATAGAAGTAAACATCCGTAGAATACTCTTTCTCACAAGAAAGAAATAAAGACAACACAGAAAGGATGACTGATTCAATCTCATGGCCGGCTCGGAAATATGAGAGAAAATTATCTGCGAGTGACAGATTGCAGTTTGCTGAATAACCATATGAGTATAATATGGCGTATAAATAGATCACACTAGCAAGCACAGATATATATTTTGGTCTTGGTGCAGATATTGTATTTTTAATCATGATTAGATGGCCAACAAACTTGTAGTAGCTGGTCGAGTAAAATGTCGTGTCCAGTCTTTTGTTCAGACTTGAGAGTCAATTTTGAGCTCTGGCTATTTGCAGCAGTGGAATAAACTAGACCTGATAGATGCGACTGGCAGAAGCGCATAAAGTATGACTGCTGATAAAGAATCAAGCCGGTCTTGGTTTAAAGACATTAAGACGAAGAAGTCCTGAAATAACTTTATATCATTACAGCTTTGCTATACTACTATGAGTCTTGTCGAAAGTTATATACCAAAGTGTCTTAGTGACCTATTGTTCATATAATACATCGGGCTTGTACTCCACCATTATCTTTTTTCAGATATCAGATACTTTGTTTCTCTATTGCTCCGATGCGAAACGGTGGGAATATTACCATGCAGGTGTTGCTTAAAGCCCGATGGGAGTTGCGGTGAGATTCCGAAATTGAGTTGTTGAGTTCATGGGTTTATAGTGCGATTCTGCAGTGTGCCTAAACGACCAGTTAATAGTAATCGCTGCAATTATTTACTTCTCGTCCCCTTAAACGTGCATTGTAAGCATCATGTCTGATGATTTTGAGCAAAGGGATTACTATTGTAAGACTTCTTCTAATATCCGCGACTAAGTACGGAGTATAGTCAATAGATCACCATCTGAAAGTCTACTTAATGGGCGCCTACCCCAGACCAAAAAGGCACGAACGAATCAAACCAGCCACCTATCGAGATCTCCTTGTGCATTTTCATAACATTAGAATAATTTTCTTCGCTACCTGCATTATTTAAGCATACTTTTTTTATTCATCAACATGCCCTGCCAGGTATTTAACGGGACGCTTCCGAAAGGTGTCTGTGCTGCCGGCAGCGATAATCCCACCTTTCTGGTTGCGGGTTTCAAAAAATGCTGTGGTCCTGCCCCTGTCGTTCAGTATTACAGCAACAGTACTGGTTGCAGTGCATATTGTCCAATTGTGTCGAATGGTCCATCCGGCTCCGAGCTCCAAGACTGTCTTGCTGGAGCAATAGGAATTGGTGCGTGCAATGGTATAGACGACTTTGCCTCACCCAGCGCTCTTGCACAGGCGAGTGCAATGGCCTCAGCGACTGTTTGCGCTGCTTGTGCCGCCACGGCGACTACTACAAATGCGGCTGCTACGTCTACCAATGCCGCTATTGGGATTCACACGCCCGATGCCGCTTCGTGGAAAATTGTATTCACCATCGGAGTCATATTATCCATTGGACCCTTCGCTGGTTTCCTCATTTAACAATCCGGCTCATCGGCATGAATGAAGATGGATGAAACATGGACTCTGGACTCCCTTAGCGCCTTTTCCCCTTTCGGCGGGGCCGTTAATTTCTCGGTAGCAAGGGTGACTTGTTGTTTATGGATACCGACTGTCGTATGTCTGACACTCGGTAGGAAGCTGTTCTTTCGAAAGAGGAAGGCAGAATAATGGACCATTCCCATTATGATAACTGCTATTTTCATCCATGAGGTTTTAGCGCAATATGGTGGTTCGCAGGTTTTTTCATTTGCCTAGAAAGGCAGGACACTGATGTCTATAAGCTTATGTTAATAATATGTCTCGACGCTATTTGATTCAATAGGATTATACGCTTAACGTCTCGTATGTTACTTCGGGCCGTTTGTCCTCGTCAATACTTCTCCTGTATACCTGTTTGATCAACTATAAGTAGTCTACCATCTCCGTATCATTCATTACATTGGCATCCAGCAGCAAAAGCGGTTCAATAAGTCAGTCTTTCTCACAAGCCACCTACTATTCTTCTTCTACGTTCAACAGCAGAGCATTTTCAAAATGAAGACCCAAACCATCGCTTCCGTTGGCCTTTTCGCCAAGCTGGCCCTTTCTCAATCAGTCATCAACTCTGGAAACGGATTTGGAACCTACTACTACGACGTTGTTGATAGAAATGGCTGCGGCAACAACTTCGCCAACATCAACACGGGATTCGTTGAATGCAACCAGTTTACCGGCTTGTCCCTGAACCAGATCAACAGCAACAACGTTGTTGCCATGAACCGCACCCTTCTTGCTTCAAACTTCGCCAAGTACTGCGGTAAGAAGGTTGTTGTCAGCTTCAACGGTGTTCCATCCAGCCAGCAGTTCTTCATCGGTGATGGCTGTGAGCGTTGTGCCACTGGACCATCTACCGCCAGCGTGTGGAACCCCAACGGTGCTCCCGGACTGGATTTCAGCTTGAGTGGCCTTGATGGAATCAACTCCAACGGCTGCTTTGCCGGACATCTCGATATCTCTTGGCAGATTCTGGACGAGACTCTCTACAACTTCGACACAAATGCTCCCGGTCAGCCCACCGGCCCAGTCAGCGGCGGCGGAAGCAACCCTGGAAACGGCGGTGGCAGCAACCCTGGAAACGGCAGCGGCTCCTGCAGCTGGGCAGGTCACTGCCAAGGTGCAACCTGCAGCACAGATGATGATTGCTCCGACCCTTGGGGCTGTGTCAACGGCATTTGTGGCGGCAGCTCAAGTGGAGGCTCAACTCCTCCCCCTTCCAACACTTGCAGCTGGGTTGGTCACTGTATTGGCGCTTCTTGCGGCTCTGATGATGACTGCTCTGATGACTTTGTCTGCAACAGTGGCAAGTGTGCCAACCCATAAATTATGGGAGCGGCTAGGAACACGATTGCTCCAATGCGTTAGCATGTACCAAGGGACGGTGCAACTTTGATTCACTTACAAGTTTATATGAACTTGGTGGGTTTTATTCTTATGTTCAATGTGTATATATGTTGATGACGGATGTTTATACTTACCTATTCTTTGCATGTATATAGTACAGTCGGCATATAGGTACAAACTGTAAATAGGCGAAGAAGTATATAGCTTTATAAAACTTGTATATATCTCTAAAAAGGATTGTCATTCCGTGATATCTAGTAGTGCCTACCAAGCAAATGGAATATAAGTGGGCTGCTTTTCACTACTTGTGTATTAACTTAACGAAGTCCCATTTGTCCACAGTCGATATGCGTTTAAAGTTTGACAAATCATACAACTATGAGTATCATGCTGTGCGCGTTGTTAATTAACACCGTATATATATAACCGTCGCTACCTCGTCCTAGTCTGATGGATCGATATCGTACTCCACGTCCGTCCTTATTATATACTTGGCTCCTTTTGTGACACTCGAACCTTCATGCAACAATGCTCCCCGCGTTTCGCCATGCGGAAAGATAGCGACGCCACCCATAACTGGTCGCACGCGGTAAGCATTGAGTGTCCCCTCCTGAGGCGCTGGCATGAAAAATGTTGTTTCTCCACCTTCAAATTCGTCGTTGAGATACAGTAAGAAGGTAAACAATGAGCTTTGTTTCTTCGTTACGGGCGAATCGTCGTATACATACGTATCATCAGCCCGGATGCCAGATGGTGGCCAGGCTCCATCAATATGACATCTATATTCGGCGCCGGGAACATACCGATACACTCGAAAACGCCGATTGACGCCACGAGCTAAGCGACCATTGACTGAGGCTGGCACAAATGGAGAAATTCGTGACCAAAGCTTATCATGAAACGCAGTATCGATGATCCAATAGAAGTTGTGTGCCAAAACACTGGTATCACCACCCTCACGAACGGGAGTATCAGGGAGAAAGCCAACTGTTTCACCAACAGCAATAATAGCCTTACACTCCTCAGGTGAAAGAACGTTTGCGGCAAGACTGAGATTTGGCACATGGGGATGCTTGTGATGTGTTATTTGGGGACTGTCTGATGATAGCAGCACTGTATCAGGCTGAGAGGTATAGAGGATGGCCGGGTGATGATTGGGAGGGTTGCGAAGATGGCCAGGTGTTGTTTCGATGATACGGAGAGAAGAGGCGACTGAACTAGGTGCTGAGGCGAAGATCGACTTGTCCAAAACTGATTCATAGACTTGTTGTGGCTTGACAGGCGACCGAACATCCCATGTGGCCTGAAAGGAGATGTGGGATAAAGACCCCGGCTGGGGCTTTGTGACGCTGGTGTTGTCATCAATCGGGCAACTAACACGCAATACAGCATCGAGCACGCTGAGGAGTTCATCATCTTTTGCAGAGCGCTGAGGGTTGTCGATGCTTATACCCTTAGGCTGCGTTACAACATCAAGGTCTCGTACCCAACGACACAAGGCACCTAATTTGGGGTCTTCGCCTCTGAGTCGCATTTCAGCAAGTAAAATCCTCGCCTCGAGGTACTTTTCATCGGCTAGTGCACCAGAGACCCGTGATGTGAGATTCGCATTCTCCGCTAAATGGAACCTTAGCTTCGCCATCCATTACAATTCCGGTTATCACAGGAATGGGCTTACTGGTGGCATTGACGCCGGTAGTGCACGATTGGCGAAAATCGTAGACAGCAGTTCGAAGGCTTCTGCAAAGCTTGGACTTTGTCAAGCTAGGGTATTGTGCCAGAGTCGTAAGGGTGTCAATAGTGATATCTAGCTCTTCGTCCGAAATGACCGTCTGCAAGCGCTTGATCTCAAATGGTTCGTCATCAGGCAATGAAGCGACCGCTGAGGCTGCGTTTGTGATTTTGATGTGTTTCTGAGGGACTTTTACTTGAGCATTTCGCTTTCGTTTCATCGATTTGGACTGCGTCATTGCTATTTGATGTATGTATACAGAATAGTATTTAGAATTGATGTGTTTAATATGGGCTTTATTTAAAATGATCAAAGGCTGATAGAGTGCAGCCCATGAATGAGAAAATTCAGAAGGCTTCGCTGTGTCATCAGTCACTGCATGGCGCCGGAATAACCCAATTCCGACAGGCCAATAAGAAGCGTTCTCAACTAACCTTAGTAGTTACTCTTCAGAGTCTTCACTGCCATGAAAAGCGTATGAAAAAAACATGAATTGTTAAAGAACATGAAGAATATATTATATGTGAAGAGCTAGATTAAATCTGACTTATCTGTTGTGAAAATTCATATGAACTTTCTTTTTAAATTGGACTTGACCTTTGTGTCTATTGGGTTCTACTCAACGTATTGTTCCGTCTCGAGTAGTCGAGGCTAGACAACTCATAGCTAAGACACATGTACAGAAATAAAATACCATAGTCTAGTTGTCTCTCAATAATGCCAATTCTTTTGCTAGTTGAATACCATACAGGGCCAATGGCGACTCACTTTGCCAGAGAATTCTCTACCATATCATAGCACAAGGGCAGCATCAAGGGCGGCGTTGTCATAAATGCGGGGTGATACTCGACAGGTCCATTTTCGGATACAGCTGAGAACAATGGCGTGGACATAATTTCGTACCTGATGTGGAATAGTGCTGATATATGGCGACAATTTCTCGATGCTTCGGTGTTACCGTCTCGCTTCAGGTCAACGTCTTTGTCGTCGCCAGCTTGTTCGAAGACAGAGCCAAGTCGATGGCGTGATTGCCTCCGTCATTCAATGAACACAAAGTTCACTACTTCCCACAATATAGGGGGGCGCATGTTGTGTCGGTAGTGATAAGAATTACGACGATTGCTCCTGGACGCTTAGGAGACATTGTGTATGTAAGAATCTGCGTAAAGCATGGGTGGCCCTTGACTTCAATTTTTCAAGCACATCACTTTGTGAGGCAGGTATTTGTTGATCCCAAGGTACTGCAGATAGAAGACTTATGACGTGCTATCAATACATGACAAGACATAGCTTTTTTGGGCCCTGCGTTTATAACCATAGTAGCATTGGCGCTGATCGAGAAATAAATTGCAAGCCAGTACCAAATCATTTCCTTGAGTTCCAAAATGCACGCCATCATGATACATACATATCCAGCTAACCTCTCATATGCAGTTAGAAATGGTGGGTAGCTTCATCCGTCAGTCAGTACTACTAATACTGTAATAGGTATTTACATAAACTTCAATACTATTCCTAGGAGAAGTCAAACAACTGTAGCGGTCAATGGTGAAAAAGTACCAATCTTTAACCTGAAGCGCTGAGTCCATTCAACCAATCTTGCTGTATCTCCACAGATCAGCCTCTATTTTATTACAACTCATTTCCTCAGCCTTGTCTGATCTTCCTTTCCCCGATTGACGATATATGCGCGGTGTTGATGAATCATTTCTTAAGCTTATCCAATTTGTTGAGTCGTGCATTTTCCAAGTTATAGCAAGTCCAATTCACAAAAAGCTGTATCATAAAAACATATCCCTGAGGCCCTATCAACGCTCCCGTGTCATACTCAGGGTCCATCCAGGCAGTCCCAGGATAAAATATTGCGGACAAGCCAGCGATAGTGGTTAAAGAGCCGACGAGTGCCGCAACAAAGAGCGAGTCCTTAGCAGCCTCGACGTTGGCATTGCGTCGGCCGAGTAGGTAAAGTGAAGTCAAAGCGGAGAGGGCGCCGAAGGACATGCTCTGTCCATTGTGGAATTTGGCGTGAGGTGGCCAGCGTGGGTTAAAGACATGCGTGTGACTCCAGTCGGCAAAGTATGCTGCTGCTGCGAAAAGGACATTCCCACTGGCCATCACGCCTCGTGGAAACGAGTCAAACACATGAGACATTGCAAACATTGGATTTTTGATATAGTTCAAAAGAGTATGTGTAGCTTTCGAACTCAAAAGGGGTGTCTGCATTGCCCATATTTATAAAAAGTTTAACCCATAGTGACCTGATCACCGCTCTCTTCGGACTTTCTCGCTATTAATGCTACTTATGAGGACATAATTCAGACAAGCCCGAAGTCCGTTCATTGTTTGCTCCACTTGACCAATAATAGCACAGGGTGTTTCTTTCTCGGTACCCCGCATGCCAGTTGTCCGCCTGGACGACATATTCTTTTGGAATGGTTTCCCGAGTTTCTCCTGTACCTTGCAGAGCACCCCAAAAGCAGGCTTGACAGGGTTATGTTCTCTAGTTACAGTTAGTCCGCAAAAAGCTCCGCCGCTAAGCAGCGTAAAGTACCTTCACAGCTGCTGCACTGGTTACAGTGAAGTATCTACTAACAGTCGAGTCAATGCCGCCTGGCTGGGGTTGTTCAGTTGGATTAAATATACCCAGTTTAATTAAGGTCATGCTGCTGGATGAAAGTTGTCCAATTTAAGCCGAGTTATACCCAGTACTATTAGAATGAAAAAATACTGTTTTTATAGCAGTCACGCGCTATATTACAGCAAGAGTGTTTCAGCGTTTGAGCAGATATTTATTTACATGCACATACCCCGCCTTTATTAGCTAGTATTTCGGAAACTACGGGGTACCCTTGTGCCTACTTTTTGTGTTAATGCCTATGGCGTTTCAACTTGAGATTTTTAATCTTTCAATTCAGTTCTTCTATAAAGGCTATTCCTTGAAGTCTACTCGAAGTTCCTGCAAAGTGCCAGATTCAAAGTAAGGAAAAACCATCAACATAGCATCCGTAGCTATTCTTAGTATCCACTTATTAAGCAGATGCAGAAGAGGCCTTTTCCTTCTCTTGCAGTGCTTTCTGGACTGCGGGGCGCTCTAAAAGACGCTTCATCCAAGCCACGTAGTTCGGAGCCTCTTTGTCTAGATCAACACCTGCAGATTCCACTGCATTCTGTCCGATCAAAGCCCAAGTGATAAAACTCAAGTCTGCATACGTCGCCTTTTCCCCAACCAAGTAGTTTTTACCTTCCAGTATAGTGTTCAGTACACCAGTAACACGCTTAATCTCGTTCAAATAACGCTCTTTTGCAGAGGGTAGTTGCTCATGATGAAGCCTTGCAAACCAAGTATATTGGCCTATATCATTATTTCCGAATTAATTTTAACACTATAGCCGGCTGTTATGCATTGGACTTACCAAAGTATGGGCCTTGCCCCGAGACTTGAAAGTATAGGAACTGCCTCTCGAGCCACTTTTCCGGACTCTGTGAACCATGAGAAATCTTCTGCTCAGTATCATAATTCTCGATAAGGTATTCGATGATGGCACCCGATTCCCACAATGTGATACCAGTATTAGGGTCGCGAATTGCAGGCACACGGCCATTTGGGTTCACGTCGGTGTAAGGGGCTGATTTGATGGTAGCGGCTGTCTCATAAACAAGAGTATAGGGTAACTCTAACTCTTGGAGGATGATGACCACTTTCCAGGGATTTGGCCCGCTGCTATGAGCGTGAAGAGTGATAGGCTTGATTGGAGACATTGTAAAAAAGTAGTAGTCAATATTCTTAATGCAGAACTTTGTTGAGAAGACTAAAGAAAAGCCGATGATGAAGCTGTGACTATTAGTTCTCAAGGCGCTTTAAATAAAACCACTATATCTTTGGTACGATGATACAATCCTACTCAAATCCGTCTGTTAGTGATAGGCTGAATAATTGTTACACCTGAGTTGTTAAGCTCGGGGAGAAAACACACCGATCGCATTCGACATAGTCAACCCTCTGCTGATCAATACCGGAGAATAACAAGCGAGACGTCACAGATAATCGTATGGGTCACCCATTCTAAGATCGGTTTTAGCGCACAAGGATTTGCCAAGCATGCATAGCCTCATTCAAATCTTGTACAATCGATTTCACCGACTACACTGTCAAACTTAGTCTCGGCATATGCATGCCCTTGAGCAACGGTTGTGGCACTTGTCTCGGAATGTGAATTCCGAAATCCGGCCCAACGAAAGCTAACAAGGATCATGCCGAGATATCAACCGCTTTGGCTAGCTTAATGCGGAAGCATTTTGAGAGCTGATAGTAGTCGCGCGCGTTTAAGAATCATTGGATAGTGGCCGAATTTGTCAGCTGTTTTACCACTCACTGTTGTTTGTGTTCTTGCCTTGAACTCCTATTTTGACCAAACCAATCGGCAAGTATTCTTGAAACGCTTGTGTTGATTCGGGCAAGGCGGAGTACTTTACCGTAGACCCTTACTCATACAACCCCCCCTCGTGAAATCTATGCATATTGGGAAATAGCTTTCCTCTAAACTCATATACTGTTGTCTACATTGGAGTACAGCAAGCGGGACAGATATCGCAACATGGTTGGTGTTGCGGGACGTAGTAAGGCTTGTACCACCTGCAAGGCGCGGCATGTGAGGTGCGGTATGTCAATCGCTTGCACTCTTTGACCCTTGCAGCCATTCTGGATATGGACTGACGCAATCCAATGGCTGCGGTAGATGCGCGGCATCCAACTTGTGGCCGTTGCGAAAAGGGCGGTTTTCAGTGCCAAGGCTACCGCCGCCCCCTTCGATTCATTAATTCCACAGGGCGAAGCGCCAAGAGTAATCTATTGCCGCAGGGAGGAGACAGCACTCGTAGCACCTCAAGGCCACAGGACATGAAGGGCGGTGCTGACAATCACAACGCCGGAAATGCAACCCTATCCAGACCGACGATTGACAATTTGCGCTCCTTGGACACGCCGCCCTCAGGGCTATTTTCCCAATCTTGCTTACGTATTTGGCCATCTAATGACATTGTTTTCACCACTTCATACACACATGTCGCCATTGCAACCACTGCGGCTGACGACAATATCAGCGCCCTTATCATCGGTAGCCGTGTCTGGGCCCAACTTCATGGAGATGTCGCCAAACACGTCCAAAAGTTCGTTTACAACCTTCTCATTGCGCAAGGTATGGGCCTGGGAGTGCTGGAGAGTCACCAATGGATCGGTGGCGGCATGCAGCCCTCGGCGCTTGAACTCTCTGTTGAAGCTGCTGCGCTGGCTCTTCATGGGCGTCTCACAAAGCATACAGTCAACTTGCAGCAGGCAATCATGGTATATCAATTAGCGTTACGTCAACTCAGGACTCAACTATCTTCTACTGATGGCAACTTCATGCCGTCACCGACTCTCAACGTATCACTACTGACGGTTGTTATGAACATGGCGCTTTTTGAGGTGAGTTGTTTGTGTGCCGTATGGATTACTGCGGAGTGACGCTGAAATGCTGGTCTTTCCGTGAACTGCTAATAATTTATCATAAACGAAAAGTGGATCACAAATTCAGCCAGCAACGGGTGGAAAGAACATGTTCGCGGTTTGGCCGCATGGGTAGAAAAATGTGGCCCCGAAGCCTTCCGACAGGAAGATATGAGACTCGCATTTGAGAGAGCCAGGGCACATATTGCAAGTAACCCTTTTCAACTCTCGTTCAAGACTTCTGAACATTTTGTCTCGTGCCGACTTCCTTGTTCTGTAGCTGACATGGAGCCTCTAGATGCTGCTCCATATGGAAGAAGCCCGGAGAACCTACCTCGAAGACCCCTGCTGGCAAAGTATTCCTTGGAGTGAGAATCCGAGTCAAAAATCCTTTGCCAATCGCTATATCGATATTGTTTGTTGTATCCCAGGCATCTTGGAAGATGAAAAGCTGCGCGTTAAGATGCGGCAAGAATACGCCTCAAGCGATAGAACATGGCCACATGATCTATACGAATCACTGAGGCAGCGAGTCGTCCTCCTATATCTCAAGCTTCTAAACTTACGTTGGGAGTGGGAGTTGCAGCATCCCGACTGCTGTTTCGAGGTATTCCAAGAATCCAGGATAGAAAGAGCAGATGTGTTGTCCGTCAGTGAAGCCACGGGTCAGCCAATCTTCAATTCTGTGCTGTTCTTCACAGACTTCCGACGAGCCGTAGAGACCAACTTCTACCACTCTTGTTTACTCATTTTGCATGATATTGCAGGCGACTTGGGCATCATGGATGAGCTCAAAGAGCACCAGGCATCGCGCTCGTGCTTCTCATACAAGACAAACCCTCCGCTAACATTCCCACACGAAACTGAACCAGATCGTAAGGCTGTACGTGATATCTGCCGTAGCGTGGAGTTCCTTCTACAGCCAACACATGGGCCAGCGGGCGGCTATGTTCTCATGTTCCCTTTGCGCGTCGCACAGATATACCATGATATTCGGCTACCATCACGAAATTACAGCAAAGAACAGGTGAATGATATAAACACAGAAACATCTATGTCAGATGACTACTACGGGGATGAGTCGGATGTTCGCATTGTAGAGATGCAATCTGGAATGAGCGTTGATCAATCTGTTGTGGAAAGTTTTTCCGGCCTCGAGGAGCAAATCGAGAGGGTGAGAATGGATAGCCCACAGAAAGAAAATGCTATATTGGAAGCGGAAAACAGCGAAGCAACCAAGCTCGAACAACGTGCTATTGTTTCGGAATGGATCCAGAAGGTTATGCGATACATTAACGACGTACATGGGTTTAGCATATCGAAAAGCTATACTTCTTAGATCATAATATTTGGACAACGGAGAAGACAAGAGCTAAGGTATCATCAGCTTATCAAAAAGGGGGTTTTGCATGACTCTGTGATTGAGCTCGCTTTGCGAGTCCCTGCTGTTCGCTGTTTCCAGGCGTATTTGTTCCTGGTGCTGCTGCCATATATTTAGGCCTCGAATCTCACATCTTATGCAATGACAAAGGCAGCCTTCAATATAATGATACGTTCTTCAGGCTTGATGCATACTTACATTAATTAACTTTTGAATGGAATGAGAATTCTCGGTAAGTAAGCACAGTTTTCCATAAGGATTAGATGATCAAGATTAAGTAAGGATGTATTAGGGTGTTGAACGACAACACTGCTCTTAACTTAACACCCCCAAGTCACTTATCACACCCTTGATATACGACATGAGTACGTGTTGGACATAGAAACATATATACAGAAATGAGAATGATATAGAGGTACAGTCTTGTGAAGTGAGAGTAGCTATTGGCCATCCTCATTATTCCTTATTAAGGTGAGCAAAACGAACAATGCCGCGAGAAGCAAGTGAAAGGCGTGGAGGTACCACACCACTAGGCACCTAAGATTGAGCAAGCACTGGATATTTCAAGGGCTCCAAGGAGATTGTGCCCGGCTTCCAGTCAATAGAACACCGCCGTTCTCAGTGACCAAGATAGGATCTTCCAGTCTTATACCGAAGCCCACTTTCTTTCCGAGCAAGGCTGCCTCCTCTGTAGTGACGTAAATACCCTGATTCCATTAATGGTCAGCAAGTTTGATAATAGAAGAGACGTTGGGATATTTTTTCAATGTGTAGATCATACCGGCTCATTTGTGGCTACTTCAGCCAGTTTTAACTTTTGGTCATTAGCACCATTCAGGTATGGCGGTTCGTGTCCTTCCAGGCCAAGTCCGTGTCCCAATCGGTGGGTGTAGTATTGGCCATACCCGGCACGCTTTATAACATCGCGAGAGGCACCGTCGATTGCCGAGCACGCCTCACCTGCATGCATGTGCGACAAACCAGCTGACTGCGCGTCCCAAACTATTTGCCAAACGGCCATGAGGTCGTCACTAACGGTGGCTCCGGTTGGTAAGATTGTGCGTGTTACATCACTGCAATATCCATGAAGTTCCGATCCAATGTCAATAAGAACAAATTCACCCTCCTGCAGCGTCCGGCCGGTCTCACCGCCATGGGGTAGAGCCGCTTGATCGCCAAACAGCGCCAGCACCCAAAATCCATGACCCACGCCAGCACGTGTGAATAGTGCCTGGGAGGCGTCGATAACTTCTTCTTGAGTCATACCAATTTGGATGCACTTTTGCAGGGACTGAACCAGTGCAAGCGTGAAAGAATTGATCCCTTTCAGCAGAGCGATTTCGTCCACAGACTTGATGGAACGGAGAGACTGGATGGTTTCTGACATAGGCACAACTTCAATTCCTGCTTTTTGCAGGCCGGCTGCAATCATAAAACGCGCATGCTCGTCGATCATCACTTTCTTGTAGCCCGTGCCTCGAGCGAGCGCTTCATATGGCGACTCTTCTTCGATCCAAGTGATTGTCGTTTTGTTGTCGAAAACCATGTCAAGTTTTGCAATACGGCCAGCTTCAAACTTGGGTACTAACGTTGTGAATTGGCCATCCTTGTCAATGATCATCAGAAATGGGCGCTCTGAGAGATGAAAATTTGAAGAAATGTTTGCATAATAAGACGTTGAAGCTGATGGTTCGGCGATGAAAGCATCGACCCCAGCGGCGTCCAGTTCGAGTGCCAGAGCCTTCTGACGACCAAGAAACTCGGACCGGCGAATCGGCGGGACCGATAACAGAGAGAGATGTGGCTCGAGATGATTCCAGGCACATGTTTCCAACGGCGACGTCAAGCTGGACTTGGAACTGCGGGAAGGGTACGTCAGGGCTGCCAGAGCTAGCAACACGCAAAACAGTCCGGTCGGCAACAAAACTTTCCAGAAGATCCTGTTGGTAATTGATGCGGGCGAATATACCCTCCCTTTCACTTCAACTGCTTTTGGGGAGAGCAGATATCGCTTCTCTGCATCGTTTCCAACTGACATCTTGGCGTATCCTCCGGTTTAACGCGCGAGTGATTTGTGTAATCAGCAGGGACGCCAATTCCAAGGCAGCGCAAAACAACAGGATTTCCACTAGCGTAGAGCCCCGGTTCGGTTGACAAAGCAAGGATGCGCAATGCACCGTGTTGGAAAATACGCTGAAACCCGCCTATCGTATCTGAGCCTGTAATTTACTCTTAGAACAGTCAATTACATTGGAGAAATCGCTTGACAGACTTCTAAATTGATGGAATGTTCCACAAGATATCTGTTGGCACTAACCAGAGTGCATCGTTCACTCTCAACTGGCACTGTGCCATATCCCTCAACACCTAAGTAGGTAGGTAAGTAGCAGCTGCGATCTTTCTTTACCAGAAGCTGGTTGTTGTTCACTCTGACAAATGGTTGCAGCTAAACTTGACAGAAATAGGGATGGAATTAGCGATTGCAGAAGTAAGCTGCGTCGTGATCTGCAAGACAGTATGCATGTCATCGGTAGTACGAGTATGTCGTCGGAATCCGTGCGATTCGAAGTGTGCACAAGACATCCTGTCAACGCTGGCCGATTTTATGTTTAAGAAAAAAAGGGAAGAAAGAATTGAAAAAAAAAAAAAACGTTAATCGGACCGTGAAACTTAGGACTGGATGAAAGCAGCTGTTGTTATTCTGGTGCAACTGATATGGCATCCGGCTTCCAGATCTCTGGTCGAGGAGCTAGGTAAACTCCGACCATAGACAATCTGGAGGCAGCACAAATGTCGACAATCCCACCATTCCACTTTTTATACCGAGGGTGAAACGATAATGAGTATTTGCTATGGGAATGGATATGGAGGTCAATCCGCTGTATCATGCGCACATATAGGATATGAATCATCCCTGTTTTCTCTGTAGCGCGTTGATGCTGCTTGTTCTTCATAAAAGCCACTATTTTCATCATCTTTCTGCAAGGGCCACGCAATGTCAAAGATCGACTCCCCCGGATGGTCATGAAGGATATCAATCCAAAGAAATTGCTTTAGCTGATGACGTAGCTTATCCCAGCTCTCTACTTCGCAGAGCCTCAAGTTGACTTGTATCCAGGGAACAAGCCAAGCATTATCAGTAGGGCCGAATATCGATATGGCTCCCATCACAAGCAACCAGCAAAGCAAGTGAGGTGAGGATTCGATTGGAAACTTGAGTGTAAGGAGACAGTTTCGAAAGCGCTCCGGGAGATAAGTATGTGGGTACTCGACTCCCTGCCAGTGAAGGAAGACGTGCGATGAGAATGCTAACTGGATTAATCGAATGGATTCATTGAATGAACCCGACTCGAAGGTCATATTGAGCAAACGATACATTACGGGTGCCATTGTATTTAAGAGGATTTCTTTTGGCAGCCGACGCTTGTGTTCTGCAGCTGAGTTAATTACCAAGCAGAATCTTCTCAAGACACTCCAAGTATTTCCTAGTTTCTCATCAATATTTAAATGTTCTAGGCTGGAATACGTCTCCTTCTGAGTTGAGCTTGAGTGTTGTGTCATGAATTGTTTAAAATCCGGATATGGCATCAAAAATTCCGACGATGGTTCAGTGAAGAAGACGGTCTTGGTACCATAGCTGAGTGCTATTCCCAAATCGCATCTAGAGCCCAGTGATAGCTTAGCAGATGAGAACTTAGCTCCGTAATGTGGCCATCACTTACTTCAAGAGCTCTATTGAGAGTTTCGGGTGGTAACTGAAAGTGGACAAACCTCCTCTCAACTGAACAATCCTCCGGAGGCCGTCAATATGTGTCTTTGCGGTCTCATAGTCATTAATCATGTGCGCATGGCCAGCAAGGGCCAAAACAACAAGGATTGTAGGATCCGATATCTTGACCTCTTCATGTTTCGCCGCTAACCTCTCGCGGAGCAGCTGAAGTGCTCTAGAATGATGCATGATTACCGTTTTAACTGCCCCAGGATTGTTCTGACTAGACGTATGCATGAAATAAGTCTGGGATGTGAAAAGAATAGTATGAAGGTATGCGGCGTCTTTCGTCATGAGTTCGAACCACATTCGATCATAATTATCCTTTTTGTCAAAATTGATACATCGTTCAAGAGGATAAATGACTCTTTTAGCCATAAAGGAGACTTGTTTTGTGCAATGGAAATGAGCATTAGCAGTGCGCTTTTCGGCCGGTACAAGGCAAGTACGGGGTGACGATTACATTTCAAGATGTCTTTGATCAACGCTGGCTCCACAGAATCTGCAAACTGTGTGAATGATAGCTCAGATCCCACTTTTGGGGGGATGTGATAATAACGCATGTTGATCGATAATCCGGTCGACACATCATCGCCATTGTAGCCCAAGTCACCCTGAGCAGGTTGGTGGTCTCCTCGCTTCACTTTTCGGGTCTTGCCTCGATTCTTCCCCAACATCACATGTCTCCTGATCAACTTTCGTTTGTTTGCCTCTGTGCTTCCGATTCCATCCGAAATAATGAATGGCATCTCCGCTGAATCATTAATTGCTCTGTTAGATGGATAAGTTCCTTTTAGGTACACACAGGTATCAGTTACGTACCAATGCCATCCACAAGAGCCATCTTAGATATCTAGCTCAACCCGTTCGGGTCAGGCAGTATTATGATTTGGGCCAAATTATTAACCCTCTTCGCATTGATGTCAGAGTGTTGAACTAGGCGGAAATTGGCAATTCGGTCGTTTCGCAAAACGAGGTACGTGATAAGATGAGCTGGAAAGAGTTCATCCTCTAGTGCAACGATCCATCTGCAACTGACTGTTTTCTGATAAAAGGCAAGCGTTGAAAGGAATTGTCTGCGTCCAGGTGGTTCGAGAAATATCCTCAAGCGTATTGCGTAGGCCGGCATTGTGGCACAGCAACTCCAACGTATCCACATGAGGTTAGCCGTGGCCGGCACTTTGAGGACCCCCTGATGATATGGAGATGAGACCCTATCTGGCCAATCAAATACATTCAAATCTGAAAGCTAGAGACCATACCTAATCCAGTAATCAATATCCTGCATTAGTGTCGCCTCATTCGGGCGTTCTAATTGACTCTGTAATTTCGTCTCAGTGCCATTGCTCGTAGGCGATTACTGACTGGGCAATAGTGTCAAAGGATGCTGATGAAGAGATTTTAAACCAATATTAACTCCGTCCCCGAAAGATCAGATACATGCACAAATGTGTATATATAGGTAGTGCTATCATCTGAATTCTTCTCCTCAATAGCTTTCCGAAAGTGTGACATCTATTATACATCGTGTTTAACTGCTCTCTTCATCTTCAGAATTCATCTGTATTTCCGCCCAGTCGAAGAGTATCAACCGTCCGTTCATCATGACATCTTCCAAAGAGCTGCCCCCGTTCACCTCTCCGTTTTTTCCCAACTTATTTATCAAGAATCAATTCTTTACCAAACCTCGGTTTCCTCCTCAAAGCACAAATCTTTCCGACAAAGTTGCCATTGTCACAGGTTCTAATACCGGCTTGGGTTTTGAATGTGCACGTCAATTGCTTTCTCATAAGCTCTCACGCCTGATTATTGCCGTCAGATCTTCAGCGAAAGGCGAGGCTGCAGCCTCTAGTCTTCGGAAACAATTTCCCAAATCCAGCATTGAGGTATGGCAGCTGGATATGTCTTCCTACGGCTCTGTCCAAGCTTTTGCAGCGCGGCTTGATAAGGAACTGTCTCGACTCGACATTGCCATCTTGAACGCGGGAATGGGAAGAGCGGCTTTCGGTACTTCGTCAGATACCGGACATGAAGAGAATGTACAGGTCAACTATCTGTCCACGATGTTGCTATCGATTCTCCTTCTTCCTATACTGAAGAATAAATCGCCCGTGGGATTTCCTGGACGGTTAACAATAGTTACGTCAATGCTCTCAATCACTGCCAAATTCGCAGTAAAGAGCGAGGTTCCTCTTCTTCCTGCCTTTGACAGAGCTGATTTGTTCGATCCTCTTGACAATTACCCAACCTCAAAGCTCTTGGGCCAGTTGTTTATATGGAAGCTCACAGATATGGTATCTGCAGATGACGTTGTTGTAAATCTTGTCGAACCAGGATTCGTCAAGGGAACAGAATTGCAGCGCGATATCGGTGGTGCAACAAGAATTATACTGAATCTCTTCAAGTCCATTAGCGCTCGGTCTGTAAAGGTCGGTGCGTCAACATACATGGATGCAGCGATCGTCAAAGGGAAAGAATCTCATGGCTGTGTCATTATGAACTGGGACATTGCTCCGTAAGTAGCAAATAATGTTTTTGGCAACACTCGTCGCTTCTTTTGTTAACTCAGCAATCTAGGTACGCACCCTTCCAATATACTGCTAAAGGCAAAGAGATTATGCAGAGATTGTGGGAAGAGACTTTGAATGAGTTCAAATTTATTGATGTCAATAGCATCCTTGGATCTTTAAAGACAGTCTAGTCGTTCGTTCGTTCATTTAGTTCACTATTCACGTCGATGGGGTAATTTAAATATACATTTGAGTAATAAGGTGGAGGAAGTAAGCATCAATCGAGAGTTTTAGTTTAATTAGGACATGAAAAACTATATCAACATCTACACTACCACTACGTAACCATTTTCGTCCTTTTAAGGGTGTTCTCAAAGCCGTATATTGATCATCAGAAAAGGCTTTAGTAGCGTTAAGTAGTACATGTAGTTTGAACGTCTTATGTTCGACATCGTTGCTCGAACTCTATGACCAAGTTAGTTTCTACGCATCCGGAGCTGCTGACGTTTATACCGGCTACACTACATTATTGCTATATTTGCACATGTATTTTATAGCTCAAAACGTTTCAAAATATGTAGATATAGGGTAACTCTCTGCTATGTGGTGTTACTAAAAGCAAGAACAATCGTCACTTCAATTCCGAAAATGAAAGACAGAATGGAAAATACTTTCTTAATAAGCATGTGCAAGCATCAATAACTTTTTTTTTTCATCCGCTATCAAGAGACATACCGAGCCCAACGATGGGAATTAAGTGGCGCTCATCCTCTACTACTACTAGGTAGATACACCTTACACATGGGACTGGAACCCAAGTACCAATAAAAGAGGGCGCTCGCACTAATAGCTCGGAAGAAAACGTCTTATCTCCCCGACGTCCGCAAATGGAAGTTAAATTCGGAACCAAATCTCAACCATTGTGTAGGAGCAGTAACAAACAGTAGCAGCCGGCGAAATTAGCAGCAGTGCACAAAGGTAGTAGCCAGTGGTAAAATAGCAATTATATGTAGGTAGTATGCATCTTAAGCTACTTAATTAATTAACTGAGTCTTCCAATTCCAACTCTAACCAATCTAGATTCAAGCTAGTATTCCGAAACCAGTCTTCGCCGGTTAAAGGATTCCTCAGTATAGAGCTGACATGGTCGTCATTGATGTAAAATGCGCTTGAGACTGGTGGTTCTCCAGCAGCATCTAATCGCACAACAGGCTGGTCATCAAAGGCATCAATCCCACCAGCTGAAGATGCAGAAACCCTCTGATAAAGCGATTGGAGGACCGCAATCCCTTGTGCGGCCGATTGTATCAAGCCCTTGAGGTGGTTCAAGATATTTGTGCATCGTTCCCAAGAAGTGTCAAATGTTGCTGCTGTGCTATCGACAGAGATCCCAGAACCTAGTCTCGCTGCAAAAAGAGTAGTTGCAGCTGTCAGAGTAACTAGCGTAGGGTCCTTCATTAGTACTAGACGAGGCGAACGAAAGAAGAAGGGGCCCTCACAATATACAACGTACCAGGGCGCAGGCTGCGCGAGGCTGGTTATGTTTGCATGGAGATGCGAAATAATGTCGTGTGACGTGGCGATGCAACGGTTTGAACCATATAGATAAAATTGTTGATCAAAACCCGAGATGCTGGTTGATGTGGAATTCGTCCGTTCCACGGCACACTTCTGAACATACGCGAGAAGGACTGGGCGCAATAATAACAGTCTAGTGTGCAAAAATCTTGACCATCGTAAGTTTAATATCCATGACATTTACGCTTCGAATTCATGCTTAAATGTTACATACCTCGCGCGCAAGACGTTTACCTGGAGAGCGTTGCAGTCCCGCTGTGTCGCATCAGGCGTGGTTTCACACCCCGATGGTGTTAGCCAAGACGGCAATGCAGCTTCAAACTCGTTCAGGCGCCTATCCAGTTCTACCATGCTAGTAAAATCTAGGTCTGGTAGTTGGCGTTCAGAAGATTTGTTCGTCGATTCTACGCCATCCGGTACATTATAGAACGCCGAAAGTATATCGTCCATGATACTAAATAACTTGAGCGTGTAGACGAAGCATCCAATCCTGGGTGTAACTGTTGCTGGCTGGAGACCACTACTAGAACTGTGGTGATTCACTTCTGTCAGATATTCATCGTCTATCAGCTCTGGAAGTTGTACAGTCCATTTATGTGATGTCATGGTAGGACGGCCAAATGTCATAGCCAACACTCTGTCTCAGTGGGGGGGTAATTAGTAACTGTATATATTAATCATGAATGGTTTCTCACCTATCAAGGGTAACACAAATGTGCCATATTCGCCTCTTCATTTCGGTTTCCAGCCTGCTTGGTGGACAAGGGGAGGTTTCATCGTCAATGTGTAGTCCAAGGCCCTGGGCTGCTCTTATAGCGAGTCCAACAGTATTCCAACATCTATGAGCGTGGCTGGTCGATTGAAGATACAGACTTGAGAGCAAGAGAAACTGCACTAAAGGCAAAGAATCCGCTTCGAGGACATTAAATGATAGGGCTCCTTGCGCTCTCCGAAAGAATTTGCTAGCGCGAGAGCTTCTATCTTGCGGCGGTATGGCTGTAGAAAATGGACAGCCCATGGCGAAAACGAGATTCAACATGGCGTGGAAAATTGAATCTTGTATGTCACTTCCTATCGCTGAATCTACTGGGTTATACGACGAAGTCCAGAGCTGCTCATAGGAAGCCATGAAAGTTGGTTGATGAAGGAGGGGATAAAGAGGGTGGACCAGCTGGAAAAAAGTTTGCACAAGGCTGTCAGCAACCCGCCGTTGTGGTAAATCGAAATCAGCTGCATCGATATGTCGAGGTTCTTCCAAGTCGTATCCATGAGATGGCTGACTCAAATGAGCTGGCTCTGGGAGCAGTTCTCCACAGCTCGCAGAGGTTTGCGCGCTTTTTCCAACCCAATTCAGGAAGGCAACAGACGATGAATTGCCATAGTACCCATCTCTAGAATTAGCTGAGAATGGAATAGCAACCATGGCATCCATATTTTGAGAGGCGCGACGCTCTGAAGCAGTAGACCATTGTCGCTTGGGCTTAGCTGTCCTGCGTGTGGAAGTCAAATCCGAGATTACGGATTCAGAACCGGCAGATGTTCTGGAAACACTGTTGACTGGGCTGTCGTTAGGCTGAAGCTTACATTGGTCGAGCTCATTTGGCGTCCTTTGCCCTTTCTGTGCGCTCGAGACGAAATATTAATAAGTTGTCTTACCGCAACAAGCAAGTGAGGGTGTGATATGAGGAGTCAATTGTGTGTGCATGATTGCGTTTACATACTGAAGCCTCCTTGTGTGTTAATTCGACATCTCTGACAGACATATTCGCCTTGGAGGACTGCTCCTCTAGAGCAGTAATCCGACGCTCCAACTTGGATGCATAGCTAATCATAAAACTGCATTAGTAATAACTCGAAGAATCGCTGGGATGAAGACGGTACCACTAGATCACTTACCGACTGGGCTTTAATGTATCCTCTTGGAAGTCGCACGAGGCTTTCTTCCTTCTTTTGCAGGGCCCGCATATCGGTCGGACTCCGTCACACCGCGTCTTACGATCACGACATGAATCACAAGCGAGAGTTACCCTTTTACGCCTTTGCTTGGGCTTTTCAGTCGCAATCTGTGGGTTGGAGGTCTTAGGCGAGGATAATGGATCATCCCGGGCTCCGATTGTAGGGCCGTCCAAAGTGAGCGTTGAATAATATCCATAATCATCTTGCGACATGTTGGACGAAAGACACAATTAGCGAATCTTGTGATGTTCTCTGGAATGCCGGACAAGTCTTTTCGATTCGTGGCCACCTGGGACCGCCAATGACATAGAAAGCTCTGCAGTTCAAAAAGAGATGGAGGGTAAAGTGAGAATTTGGAGAAGAGATGTTTTGTTGCGGAATAATAATATTTGCTTTCAGAAGCTGGCCTAGCGACGGTTCCGAGCTAACCCCAGACTTTCCGGGCACATGGGTACATGTACATGTAATGACAAGACGGCTGGACCCCACACGCAACACCCCTACATCGACTGAACACCACCGACCTCCGCTGCGCAAATCCCGCCGGCAGCAATATGCTGAAGAATTACGCCCTCTTGACGGCCGGCATCGTTGGCGGCGCCGTCCTCATCATCCCTGTACTGCTGATAGCGCCTCCTCTTCTGGCCATTGACAAAGCACGCGAGATCTGGAAGTGCCGCCACTGCCCCAAATCCCACCAGCAGACCTTCCTCTACGGGCTGCAGCCTTGCGGGACGTGGCGCTTTCAGCCCAAGTGCAAGTACTGCGGTAATCCGGTGTGGCAGGGCGATCATTTGGTTGACAAGGACGACGCGGCGGAGAATGTAGTGAAGGAGAATGAGGATGAGGAAGATGCTAAGGCGGCAAAGGAAGGCTCTGTGGTATCGGAGTCGACGACTCTGACTTAGGGCACGGCTGTAGTTGTAGCCGACAAGGAGCTTCACAAGGGGCATGGTGATGTACTTATACCATGATATCAGCGTATGATGCCTCTAGCATTGACACACATGGAAATTTTTACTTGGGGAGGAGCCCGAGAAAAGAATGGACACGTGCTTTAATGGACACGATGACAACTATAAGACAGCTTAGGCTACCCATCATGATGACGAACACGTTCAGCGTGGTTATGCATCGCAGATACATAGCCACCCGTGTGATGCTCTGCACGAGCCCCAATCAGACCCAGTACCACCCTGTCAGCTCTCAAGGCGAAACCTCTTCGAAGCTATGTCCAACCTTGACCGAGTCGTGGTAGAGAGTGACGCCACTGGACCCGTACTTTGTCGCCACGTTCCGGTACTGATTGAGGATGAGGCTGTTCGGGGTCCCGTCCCAATTAAGCTGCGGGTTAAGCGTGCGGTAGTGGACCGTGTAACCATCCCCGCCAACCATCTTCTGCCGCACGCCGTCCTCCCAAATCTGAACGAAGCCGACCGCAGGATCTGTCGAGAACTTAACATGCAGCACAATATCGCGCCCCTTGCCAGGAGTTATACCGGCGAGGTGCCTCCAAGCCCAGGACATGTTAAGCTTTAGGAGACTAAGATCTGCGATTCATCTCTGAACTCTGAGAAAAGACGTATAAAGAGTTATAGAACAGGATATTTGGGTCATGTGCGCTTTGACTAAGGCGTGGTCACCTGAACTTATCTGAAGTGATCTTTTGCCCAAGATTCCGAGCGACAATACTTGTTTCTATGACTCATTGGCTACCTGTCTAGCTTTGGAATGATACTCGATTCGTTTTGCGCTGCACAATGTACCTGATTGGAGTAGTTGTCCCGTGGTTAAGCTAGCTTTGTTCCATCGTTGGTCTCTTCTTTATATTACAAAACAGGTCTGTTTGCTTGACAAACCAGAATGTATTCAGTGTCCAATCTGTCATGGGGCTTGATAGCTCAATATCGAAGCGCCGGAGTAGTTCTGGAACAAGTTTGGACATTTCGAGCAGAGAAATATTCTTCCCAAGACAAGAGCGCCCTCCTGATCCGAACTGAGAGCCAAAGGGGTCAGTTTCAAGTTGCAATGCGGTTTGCTACTGGAAGAGAGACTCACTGCCAAGAAATTTCTTTGCATGTATTTGGCAGCTTCAGGTGTCGCATCTAACCATCGCTCAGGCCGAAAGTCATCAACATCCTCTCCGTATACTGTTCTTTCTCGGCTAACTACCCACGGGTTTATTCCGACGATTGTGCCAGGTGGGAGCCAGTGTTGTCCGAACTGCGCTCCCTCTTCAGGGACAACTCGTTCTAGCATCTGACCAACCGCAGGGTGAAGTCGCATAGCCTCCTTCATACACGCCTGGAGGTATGGCATGCGAGATGCTTCACCAAATGTAATTGGACTAGAAAGACTACCTTCCTTATCCATATTGTCGATCTCCTCACGCAACTTTTCATAGCACCGCCTGTTCTTGCACAAATAATAGAACATTGAGCGCAGTGAAATCGCGGTAGTATCACTTCCAGCAAATCTGTACATATGTAAGTGACTGAGAATAGATGTTGAGAGGGGAGCACCCACACATTTGACGCCGCATGATTCAGCAGGTCTCCGTTTGTCATGACTTCTTCGCTATCACGGACACGCCTGAAGCGATCAAGCAAGTCATGGTTCTGATCATTGGAGGATAGAGATTTGCCCATGGTGCGCTTTTCAAGCTGAGATGCTGCGAATTTGACTATAGAACGCACCGTGTTCAACTTAGCTACTAATGGAACTGCTTGGGCACATGCGGCGATAATGTTTTTTCCGAGAAGAAACTTGTGAAGAAATGGAACTTGGCCTATTATTGAGTTGTAAACAAGTCGGCCTTCAATGGCATTGATTATGCCGTCAACATCTGTTTCTGTTTCCATGAAGCCTTGTCGTGTCGAAAAGGTTAGTGAAGTGATGACATCGAACGCATACCAATGAAGCCATGTACCAAAGTCCACACTTTGGCCTTGTTTTCTGTTGAGTTTACTTATAAGTATCTCGATGCAAATGTCCGTCAATGGCTCTAGCTCTACCAGAGAAGTCATCGAGAATGCGCTGGCAACCGGCCTCTTTAAAGACTTGTGCGCTTTTTCATCTCGGATTGAGAACAGGGTGGGAAATCTGACTCCATGAGGAGTAATCGCATCGAAAACGGAGTAAAATTCGCTCTTTGGAACATACTGTTAATCACTATTATTCATCCTCAAGGTACGTCACACTGTTATAGATTTACCTTGGGATAAGCATTTCCTATGCCGTAAATCTGTGTTATAAATTCTCCCCGAGAGATAGACACATGATTGGGTCCCACTCTTACAAACGGACCATAAGTATTATGATACTGCAAGTGTTTGTGCTGCTGCTTTCCCGAGGCAGTGGTGATGACACGGTCGAACGAAAGAATAGACGCCCAGAATGGGCCAGGAATATCTTGCAGGCCTTTACGATACCGAATGCGGAAAAAATAGGCGGCAGCTCCGATCAAAGCTAGAAATAAGCCGTACCGTGTTATTGCTTGTAGCATAACTTCAAGCGCCCGTGAGATTATTTGTCGCACCCACGGCAGACTCGGTATGAAAGCGCTCATCTCGATGTTTTGAATCATGAGAGCTGAGACACATAGGCGGAAGAATGTGCAACAAGAGAATACTCCCCTGCTTAAGGTCGAAGCGTTGCTCCTAATGGCGTGTTCGTGTTGGTAATAAATCAGCTACATATATTCGATCTCGAAACAATACTGCATTGCATTTGTAGAATAACATCCCAAGCGCTCCGGGGGTATCACGGGGTCGGCAACGGTTGGAAAACGGTAGGTCATTTCCCCAGACCTCCATCATGATCAGAGAGACCCCACATTCTGCATTTGCGAGATCAACGCGGGGTTGGAAAACCTGGGGTCGCGGATCGGTTCTGGCACTACCCGAGGCTGTTATCTCCCCGTAGCTGAATATGGAATGGTTCCCGAAATGAATTTGTCACAGGCTTTCATAAAGTGGAAAATTATCTTCAATGTACACATCTGCCAAGCAAATTGATGACGATGAGCTTAGCCTAGTATAATATTAATGTATGGTAATACATCGAAGATAGAATTCGGGATGATGAAGTTCAAGTGCGGGCAGGTTCGGAAAGCAGTCGGATTAACAAAGTCAACATCATGCCGGCCTACCTAGATGGGCCATTGTCTTATTTCCAATAGCTCATCTTGTATATAATATGAGAAGCCAATATCGTCCGAAACACAAAGAGTACTCAATTGCGAGAGAAATTTACGGCTAGTCATTACTTGATGTTCAAGGCGCATGTACTTCTCATACTTATAACATGGCCGAGTTTGCAAACATTGAGACAAGGCTCTTCATTAATGGAGAGTTTACACCCTCCATTCGAGGCAAGATCTTCAAGTTGATCAATCCGGCCACGGACAAGTTGACTGCAGAGATTTATGAAGGTGGGGCCGAAGACGTGGACTTGGCTGTTCAGAGCGCTAAAAATGCGTTTCCTGCGTGGGCTGAGGCTGAAGGTATCCCGCTATCCTGACCATAATTTTGGGATGTGACAGCTAACAGAATCATTTGCTAGCTTCCGACCGTCAGTGTATACTACAAAAACTTGCGGATTTAGTAGAACAACATGCTGCTCAATTTGCTTATCTCGATGCAATATCTATGGGGAAGCCCTTGTCGACATACATAGATCATACCTTAGCAGTGGCAACAATACGGTGTAAGTCCTTACCTACTACGTATTGTAGATGGAGATGGTCTGTTCTCTAATTTGTTCTTATGATAAGACTTTGCCGGGAAAGCGTATGATGTCCACGGCATCACGTCTCTCGGCTCAAAAGACCACCTCAACATTTCCTTACGACAGCCTTACGGAGTTACAGGCGCCATTATCCCTTGGAAGTGAGAAGATCCTCTAAGCGCAGTGGATAGTGAGTATTTATGAGAGTGATTAACTGAAACTGATACGTTTGATATAGTGTCCCTCTAGTCATGCTTGCCTTCAAAGTTGCGCCGGCTCTAATGGCTGGCAATACAATGGTTTTGAAATCATCTGAAAGGGCCCCTCTCAGTCCCCTGTTATTTGCGCGGCTTGCAAAAGAAGCCGGGCTACCTCCTGGTGTCCTGAATGTGCTTTCAGGATTTGGAAATCCATGTGGAGACGCTATTGCTCGTCATATGGAAATTCGGAAAATCTCTTTCACTGGCAGTCACGCTACTGGCAAAATTGTCCAACGAGCTGCAGCCGAATCAAATCTGAAGGTATGCACGCTGGAACTCGGGTGAGTCACATTTGGACATTGAATTTCAGGAGTCTGGAGGACCGATACTGACCATTCCTTCAGAGGGAAGAGTCCTCTGATTGTATTTGAGGACGCAGATCTGGAAAAGGCAGCAGCAGCGGCCGCGTTTAGCATTACGTTCAACTCCGGTCAGATTTGTATGGCATGTACGAGAGTATACGTGCATACAAGGGTGGCTAATCGCTTCATTGAACGTTACAAAGCCAACATTTTGAAGATTATGGGAAAGATTGGGGATCCTCTTGAGACTACTACCACTTTTGGACCCCAGGCGGACAGACAACAATACGATAACATTTCGAAGGCACTTCAAAAGGCAGCAGATGATGGCCTTGAATTTATCCTAGGGGGACGTCCCCTGGAAGGAAAAGGTTGCTTCATTCCGCCGGCTGTTGTATTACATCCGCCAGAGCAAAGCGATATTATGAAAAAAGAGATATTTGGGTAAGATTGTTCTTTTATATCGCTAAAAGAAATATAGCTGACAGCATATACGTCAGTGCAATCTCTTGCGTGAGCACTTTTACAAATGAGGAAGATGTATTAGCCAGAGCAAACGACACGGAGTACGGGCTATATGCAAGTGTTTTTACTCGTGACTTGAATAGAGCGATTAGGATCGCAAAGGGATTTGAGGCGGGTGCAGTTGGAGTCAACACTGCTTCACCTTACTATAGTCAAGACTTGCCACTTGGAGGCTATAAAAGCTCCGGAAGTGGAAGAGAACTTGGTCAAGAAGGCCTTGAGTCCTGGACTGAAGTCAAGTCTGTGTATATTGATCTGACATGAATGCTTTTGTATAGCCTTATTTGATATATATATATATATATATATATATATTGACTACTCTGGTTGATAGCAAATACATCTAAGATTGACAGCAATAGTAGACTGCCTCCTACGGTGCTACGTACCTTTTGTAGCCACATAAGCAAAAAGTGTATATACTTTCTTACAGAATACCGCAAACATTTTCCTTCTCATTGAACTGTTGAATGGTCATACTGGCATGATATCAAAGTAAATAAGAATATTTTATTCACACAAAATGTTCCGATCAACGGGGCTAAATTGGCCGGAAGCTGACTGAAAGCCTGTGCATAATATTGTTGTTGTAGACACATCTATTTTCTTTCTACAAGATGCACCAATAATTTTGCACCGACTGGCGCGGCATTGAACGTGTCATACTGAACCATATCTTCCATTTTCATTGAAGAATCAAGACTAACATTGAACCTCCGGAAAAATGATGCGGTTAGTATGCGAAGTTCCATTTCGGCGAGACTTACAAGTAGCGGGTCAGTGCATGCTCTTCAGAATATATTCGGTAAGAACTTACTTTAGTCCAATGCATTTTCGAGGCCCTAATGAAAAGGGGGTAAATGCCTCCTTTAGCGGTGTAAGATTATCTACCAACCATCTTTCGGGAATAAATTTGTCTGCTTGAGGGAAGACATCTTCACAACGGTGGGTGGTATAATTTTGGGTACCAACAATTGTCTAGAGCACGGATTAGCTGATGGATACCACGACTCTGATTTGGCGACATTCGTACTCCTTTGGGTATAGGAATATTGGCAACAGTCGTGTTTTCTATTGCTGTACGAGGCAATATAGCAATTGTTGATGGATAGAGCCTCATTGTTTCATATATAACAGCATTGAGGTACGGCAGCTTATTACAAGTCTGTCGCTGAGCATTAGCACCACAACCAAGACATGTTTTGCAGTAAGATGATCCATACGAGGTAGTCAGAAATAGTTGACGTATCTGGAAAACATTTATCCAATTCTTCTTGTAGCCGTCGAATAATATCTGGCTGCTGAGCCGTAGCCCAAACAAGATAAACAAAGGTGTTGGCAGTTGTGCCGCTACCTCCAAACCTATAGGCCTTTGAGTCAGTCAAGGAGGCATCATATCAAGATGAAACAACACCAACATTCCACTCATGCATTCCTCTGCAAGGATGGAGTCTGTGAGTAAAGGACGTGACTTCTCATCTCCAGTCTCCAGAACACGGCTTAGAAATGCTGTTTTAGTCCCATTAGCCCTACATGAGTTCACAATGCCTATCGCCATCTGGATGTAACTGGTTAGCAGCTAATCGAGCAAACGCAAGTTAGGATTCCATGCCTTTTTCCACGCATGGACTTTACGAAAGTAGGACCCTATGTATCCTGGAACGTAAATACCCCAATTCTCAAGCAGTGGAACAAACTCTTTCTAGTATACTCGTTAGCCAGTATAATGCAAATGGAATACAAGAAACTAACATAAATATAGATAAGCTTCCATGCGCGCATGTATTGCATTACCTCGCTTTCCACGCCTGTCTTGACGGTTCCTGGGTCAACATCAAACATGAGGTGATCTATGAATGTGATGGTTAGCATGCAACAAATGTAACTAAATCGTGGTCGATCTTGATACAACATACAGACAGTGTCAAACCCAAGCATGTGCGTCCAGCGGAAGATGTCAACTGCTGAATCACTGGTGGACGCAATTTTGGCCCATTGATCGAGGACAGTATATATCTTTGACGCTACTTTTGGCTCAAAATCTCGCATTGCTGTTTGAGAGAATCCACGAGAGAGCAGTTTCCGTCGCTGGGAGTGGGCCTCCGGATCACTAGTTGAGAATTTAGAGTCAATTCATCATCATTTATACGGGCTCGGCGTGAAATAATACGTGAAACTCAGTAGATGCTCTTCGTGGTAGATTCTTTTTGCTCGCTTGCGACAGGTTAGGCTAGCTTCTAGGATCACGTTCTATATCGTTCGAAAAGAGCTCACATAAAATCCTCCTTCTTTGACGAATGCTTTTGACGTATAAATATCGCGTAATGCTGAAGGGTCGCTGAAGGACAGCATGTTGGGCCCGATACGAACGACTGGGCCTATGAAGGCTTAGCAACCACTTCAAAATCTCCAGCGCCTGTAAAAATGATAGTCCAATACCGTAATGAATGTGGGCTTCATTAATCTTATGCGCTTTGCGCCCATAAAAGTTTTGCACTCGTGCCCAAGCACCAGAAACCTTTGCCAATAAGGGTCCCGGAAATCGTCGCAGAGGGTGAAAAAATAGGTTGTATATAACGCAAAAGAGAGTATAACTGCAGAGTGAGATGGCAATCATAGATGCAAGAGCCGCGGTCTGTGTTGCGACTGGAAGGGACTGAAAGGAAATGACCGCCATTTTTATTGGAGATGACATTTTCCTATTGTAAAACGAGCTGCACAGCTGCGTCGCGTTACAGCAAAACACTTCGAGCGATGAAGATGTGAGCATTGATATATTGAACAGAATCAATTGACCTTATCTGCCTAGTCATACACTTCGATACCAATGTTCGACTCAGCGGCATGTGGCAATCTGATGCCATTATGTCGGGATGGAACCGATCTTCAGGCAAGGCAGTTAGCCTTCATAGGACCAAATGCACCGCACTACCGGAGCTCACCTACAGATGTGGGCCTGTCGGCAAGTTGGTTCACATCTCCCCGAGATGTATGAATTCCGATATTCTAGTAGCATAGTTTAGGACTCGTAAAGCAACAGGGTTACAACATACATGCGAAGGAAATACCGCAGCCGAGATCTTTGGATCTCTCTCGAGGAAGAGCGTAGTACTCCGCGAACTAAGACTTCCACCACGGGATGTCCTTCAAACATGCACTTCCCCTCCTCTAATGTTCCGTGAAGCGAGGCAAAGGCCAATGGCCGCCGTGTTCCTCTTTCGGCCTGGATCCCGGGTCCCGGAATATGGGCGATAACATGGTCATATCTACTATTCTTGCTGTCCGCACATGTTGATCAGGTCGAAAGCACATATTGTTTGTACATTTATGTAGATTTGCGACACGGTTAAATATCTCTGTGTTTTAAAACATTTTATGACCTACTTGCCTTTGCACAATTCTTGCGGTAATTCAAGACTCTTCAATCTCTACGCGCTTGCGACAAAGGAAGCTGGTTGATCCAGAAAAGCGATATACGACTCGTGAACAAGATGACTGCAACTCCAGTCAACCAAAATAACGCTGATAATGATGAATTGGCTCTTAATAATTATCTCCAGAGTCTGTCCAAGATGAATGCCACACCTTTGTGGACGGCCATGGACAAGATGGTGCCGCCATATCCGAAGCCAAGAGCGGCCCCTACAACCTGGGCGTATTCAGTGATGCGGCCAGCTTTGATGCATGCAGCCTCGATAATTGGAGCTGAGGAGGCTGAACGACGTGTTCTGGTGTTAGTTAACGAGGCTATGGCTGCGCCCTACACAACAGACACCATTTATGCTGGGCTGCAGATCGTTCTGCCGGGAGAGACTGCTCCGGCGCACCGTCATCGCGCTTTCGCCCTGCGATTCATCATCGAAGGAACCGGTGGCTTCACCGCTATAGAAGGAGAGAGAATTGATATGCACAGAGGAGATGTCGTCTTAACACCCAGTTGGCAGTGGCACGACCATGGGAATGAGGGAAGCGATCCTGTCATATGGCTTGATGGCCTTGACTTGCCATTGTGGCAGCATATTCCCATCAATTTTGTCGATCAATATACTGAGCTACGTTATCCAAGTGAGCCGGCTCCAGACAGTGCTGCAAGGATACCATGGAAAATTGTTGCCGAGGCGCTTGACGAACAAAGGATTCCACACGCCATATATCAGTATCATCTTCCCGACGGATCACACCTTTCTAAAACAATCTCCGCGCAGGCTGAGCGAGTCGAGGCAGGCCATACAACTACAACATCTTGCAAAGTGCTATCTTATATCTACCATGTATATAGTGGACAAGGTTTCTCTATGATCAAAACACCCAATGAGGCGACGGCGAAGAGGCTTGATTGGACTGAGAAGGATACGTTTGCTGTTCCTGCTTGGAGTGAAGTCTCTCACACTTGTACTATGGATTCTGGGGCTGTTTATCTTTTTGCACTTAATGATAGGCCGATGATTGAATCGTTGACCTTTTTGAATAAGCCATAAGTTACTTGAGCTAGCTAAGTCGGAAATATCAACATGCACCCGCCTGTGCCAGAGAAGCATATCATGTTAGGTCCCTTATAATTAGCATATGACATAGCAGCCAAGTTTATCTTAATTTCCCATCCAAGGTATGTTTCATCCAACTCGGTTGACAGTCCGCAAACAATGCCGCTTGAGGTTGCCACTGTTCAAGCCTGTTGTAAATTAGCACTTCCTTTCATCCTGCCTGGCGACATTGCAACTTACCCTCCATTGACCAACGAGGTTCGTACCATTATCTTCAAACCTTGATGATGCATTGGTATAGTCCACAGGGTACAACCACATTGGCGGCAGAAGACTTTATGCTTTTCGAAGCCACTTTGTGTTTGGCTAATGATCCAAACGGCCTGAGCATTCTGGGGATCTTTGACAGTAATCTTGCTCACGTCGTATTTGGCGACCTATAAGAATAAGCAATTGACTCTGGGTTAACGGGGCCCTGACATGACATACAAGTTGATATGGTCCACCAGAATTCTTTGCGCAGTCGAGACAGTAACAACTGAATACTTTCTCAGGCTCACCTTCAATGTCAAACGTTATTGAGTCGCAGAGACATGAGCCGTGATAGATTACGGGGACCATTGTAGCTTTCACCGTTGCCGATACACTTGTGCTTAGAAGCATACTCTGAGGCACATGGCGTTCCAACGGGTGATGTGAATTACTTATATATTCAGATCTCTGCAGGCTTATCTCGCTAATAGTGGGGTTTTTTCCATGCCTCTTCATTGTCAGAACCCCCAATTTCGGGATGACTACCGAATATACGGACCGTGTCCATGTAAATGATTCGATTGCGATTGTAAGTTAAGTGCAGTCCTAACTACGGTCCATGCAAAACTCCCAGCTGCTTATGCCCAAACCATTTTATTCCGCACGCTGCCAAGATGCTCAATTGACACTTTGACGACATCACCATTTTTCAGATAACGAGGTTCCGGCTTCATCCCCATGCCTACTCCAGCAGGAGTGCCTGTCATAATGACTGTACCCTGTTCCAAGGTCGTGCCTTGGCTCACGAAGCTGATTATCTCTTTGACGCCAAAGAGGAGGTCACTAGTTGAACTATCCTGTCTTAGCTCCTCGTTTACCCATGTTTGAAGGCGCAGATTGCTGGCATCACCAACAAGCTTCGGCGAGACAATCATGGGCCCCAAAGGCGCGTATTTATCGAAGCCTTTGCTAAAGCACCACTGAGGGACGCCACCAGCATATTCAGGATCGCGCTGCCAAGTCCTTGCTGACACATCGTTGGATACCACGTATCCCGCTACATATTCCAGAGCATCTTCCTTGCCGATATCTTTGCCCGTTTTAGCTATCACAATTGAGAGCTCTCCTTCATAGTCGCATTGATTATCCTGCGCTAATTTCGGTATAGGTATTTCTTCGGTGCTTGAGGCAACACAGTTGGAGGGCTTGATAAAAATTGACGGATATGGAGGTGGTTTCCGACCCCCTTCTTTGACTTTTTTAAAGACGTCAGTAGTGAATGGCTAAGATGTATTTTACATGTTCACTTACTATGTGTGATGTAGTTCAGTCCCACGCATTTTATAATGGGTACATCCTCGGGCCTTAATACTGGTAGAACTCGTCTTACTTGTTGCAAAGCTCCGGCTTTCGACGCAAGATTGAAAGGCGAGCTACCGTCTAAGACACGTGCAAAAAGCTCTCCATTCTCTAGAAGCCTTGACAAGTCGTCTGCACTCTCAATCTGTGGGTCTCCATACAATTTGTTGCCGTCGATGTCTTCGAAGCGAATTAACCTTAGAAATGACATGTTGTATAATTCGGTATGTAATTAATTCGCGGTTGTGTTTCTTCTGAAAATGGCAGAATAGGGTAGGTTTATAATCACTGCTAGCACATACTGAATTTAGTCACCTATTGCAAGTCTTCATGTGATAAAAGGGTCTACCCAGTAAATTTGCATTGCAACATCAAGGCTTTTCGCAACATAGAATATGCAATAGTTTGAGAGCAGATCGCTCCGGAATCCATTCCGTTCTAAAAAGACTTCCACAGGTCGCGTTTCCGAACCTTGCTTTCGGGATCAGTACCGGCGGGGAAAAATCGGAGTAGGTCAGAGTTCGGCTGTTCTGCATGTTGTTCCGCGACATTGGACGGAAGCAGCCGACGTTGCCTCTGCCGAAGATCCGGAATGTAATTTCCATGGAGTAATCCTTATGTATATACCAAAGAGGTAAATGAATGTCAATTATATAAGTTGAGAGAAAGCTCATCCAGTGGTTGCTTCTAAGTACACTACCACTTGCTCGCCGATGGTAAGCCAAATTAAAGAAACCCATATACAAGAGGACTTGATTACTACATTAATGTAGCTTGCTTTATAACAAGTGGGCTAAGCATACTCTTACGGTAGAATAAAGCACCCAACTACTATTCTATCCCTAATTAACTACCCCTTGACTAATTATGTGAAAGATAATTGGTCTTGGATGCAAAATTTACTGAACCTTTGATTTGTTCAAATATATGTTCAATTGGCTTGATTCCCTACACGACTCTACGGGTAGAGGGCCCTTATACCAGACCCTTATATCGGCTTGTACTGGTACCTTCATGGTTACTGCCCCTTTCAGCATTATTAATAGTTTGCGCTGGGAGCAAATCGAAAGCTTGTCAACAACCAACACTTCCATGTATAATCGTATCCTGGTATAAGTCAACTGCACCAAAAACCGAGTACGCGTGACGACTATGCTCTTCGTTCAACCAATGCTGCTTAGTAGCTTAATGCAATCATTTTGCTCACAATTTAGGCTCATTACCATGCTCTGGTCTCTCTTTGGTATAGTTGCTACAATGAGTCCTAAGAATCTCTTTTGGACCATTGTGCATACTAAAGAGGCCAATATGTGATCTAGGGATCTCTTGTGCTCGGATAAAGTTGTGAATCAGGGGATAACTCCGGTCGCCATTTGGTCTAGGCAAGGTAGCATGGCTAAATAACCCTTGACTCCTCTCCGCTTCATGCATTATGGGGATCATATATGGAACGGATACGGCTCATCTTCAAAACTCCGTGCAAGCAAAAACGGAGAGATTTTCTTCCTACTCTTGAGTAGTTGGAGCATATGTTGATGATTGGTCAAATAATGTTACGAAAGAATTATGGTAGGAGAGTCTTAAAAGGATGAAAAAGCCCACCTTTGCTATGTTCACCTGCGTCTTCCCTTAAGCTACATAAATCTCTATCTCAAACTTCTTGAATCGTTGAGACAAGGTCAATATGTTATTTGCAAGCACGCTTTTGGTGTTTCTTAATGCGTTGTCTATCACGGCCATGGCAACGGGGAAACATGATACGGAACCTATGCCACCACAAGACGACCCATGGTACACAGCACCATACAACTATGAATACAAACAGCCAGGTACAATTTTGCGCATTCGTGCTGCACCTGGAAACTTGTCTAGTGTGATGACCAACGCAACGGCCGCCTTCAACATTCTCTACCGCACCACAGACAGTCGTTATCTTCCGTCTTGGGCTGTTACTACACTATTCATTCCCAAACATCCAAAGGATGTGCTACTCTCTTACCAGATTCCATACGACTCTGTCGACCTCACCTTCAGTCCATCCTACCAGTTATATCAAGATCCTCCATCTGACATTAGTCGTGCCCTTGGCCTCGGTTGGTATGTCAACGTACCAGACTACGAGGGACCCTTGGGCTCTTTTACAGCTGGAGTCATGTCGGGTCATGCCACCCTTGATTCTATCCGAGCTGTGAAAGCCGCAGCATTTGGTCTTACTGCTAATGCCAAGTACGCCATGTGGGGATACTCAGGCGGTGCCTTGGCAAGTGAATGGGCTGCAGAACTCCAACTTCAGTATGCACCAGAACTGAAACTCAGTGGCGCTGCATTGGGTGGCCTAACACCAAATGTCACATCTGTTATGTTGGCAGTCTCAGGAAAGCCGGCTGCCGGATTGGTCCCTCTTGCAATGCTGGGCCTGACAAGTCAATTTCCCGAGGCTGAGAGATATTTGCTTTCCAGACTCAAGAAGCAGGGTACCTTCAATAGGGACGGATTTCTGAAAGCACGAAACTACTCCAGCGTGCAAGCTGTCGCTGCGTTTGCCAATCAAGACATAGCGGACTATTTTATTGGTGGCTTTTCGGATATCACGGCGCCGCCAATTAAGTCTGTTACAACAAGTGACGGCCAGATGGGATACCATGGTGTTCCCCAGATGCCCCTGTATGTCTACAAGGCGGTGCACGATGAAGTGAGCCCTACTGTTGATACAGATACTTTGGTCAGCAAGTACTGCAAGATCAATGTGGCGATTACCTATGTTCGAAACCCTCTCGGTGGGCATTTTGATGAATGGACAGCAGGTGTGCCTGGAGCTATGGACTTTCTCCAAACTATTTTAACAGGAACCCACGACAACACTGGGTGCAAGACCATGGAAATTGCATCAAGTTCTGGCTAAGCAGGTGCCGATGTTCAAGCGGTCCGTACTTCATAGGCTGATTAGTGAGGGGTGAGCCTCAACGCAGTCTAGAATCTCAATTTTTTGAACAATGCCAATTGTGATCGCACATGTAACAAGACACTGCATCGATTCACAGTGAATACTACAGTAGATAGTCGACATTAATCTCAGTCTCTGCCTTCCGATTTCGTTCACAGTTGATACTTAGCATTTGAAGTGAATAATTTTTACCTCATCTAAATGGGAGCATTCGTATTTAATGTGGGTAATAATGCTCCTCGCAAAGCTAGCTTATTCCAGTTTGAAGGGAAATTATTCACTTTGACATTATGTTGATCGCACTTAAAACGACGTAGCAAAGGTTAATGTAACACCGCTGCTCATGGTGATCTTGATAGCATATGCGGAACAATGGCATGCGCAGCAGCCCGATGTCTCGCCAGGTCAAACTCTCATCAAGTAGCTTGGTAGAAAATGTCCCCGGAGATACAGGTATCGATTCTATGATTTCAGGATATTTTGTTAGATGGTGAACCAGGGCATCCACGGCATTGTTTACTAGTATTACGCACAGCAGTCGATGGTCACGAGTCTCAAATACACTGTTGCCGTTTGCATCAAAAAGGGTATGTGGAGAGGGCGGGGCGAATATGCATCATCGCTTGTTTCAGGGCTGTGAAATGTCGTATACCGCGAGGACGAGATCAGAGACAATTTTTCAGCCGTCTTCTTAGGACGATACCTTTCTTATACTATAACAATTGCAGTGGTTTTAGTGGGTAGCCTTGTAAATCAGGGAGATGCAATATAATAGTGAATCCCTAGATGGGTGCTATTGCTATACAATCAATTTCCCATGTTGGAGAATTATGCTGATTGAGAAATGGATTTCCAGCTTGGGCTAACAATTTGTTAGTCAACACTTCAAGCATTTGACAGCCGGAAAATACGACGATGCGTAAGTTAGCCATAAGAAGAAGAGGGGAAAGATGTTGGGACTAGGGAGCCATAGAGCTCCTGCGCTGTTCATTACTCGATATACAGTTGTCATTGCTGATTAACAGCAAAGTTTTACTAGCTACACGAATCCAGTTTGTGGCAACTTGAGAATATTATTGAATCGTGGAATTTTAAGCTTGTACAATATAACACTGGCAGAGCTAAGTGTATAAGAAGATAAAAAAAGGTTGTTTATATATAGTTTTCTTTCCATTATATGTTCTTCCAAGCTGATTTCTCCATGTGTAGCAATCTACCAATCAATCTGGCCATATGGACGCTGCGGAGTTGATAGGGAGACATTGCCGTGGCCAGTCAGCTTATCAGCATCCGACAGCATCTCACTGTACCAAATTTCTTGATCTAACAAGAACTCTCTGGCCGTTTTGTCATCACTGGCATCCAATGGTTCTTCTCCTCTCCCGATTTGGCCCATCTGCGTACCCGCCAAACGAAATCCCATGCCAATATCCTCAAGCATCTTAACTGGCTTAATAGCACTAAGAATGCGGCCACTGAAAAGATCATTTGCAAATCTTGGTTCCTGTGCTGCTGGCCGGCCGATACCGATGCCATCTACCACATCCATCGCTCTCACCATAGCAGCTGCGCTTCTCAACCCACCTGTCACAAAGACCTTCGTTCGTCGAGGAACTGGACCCAAAGCAGGCACTATGCGATCGACGAATTCAAGAAAAAATGCTTCTCTTTTGCGTGAGCTCTCGCGCTCCCAATGCATGCCCAAATCATGCCAATTGCCGCCGCTCAGCTCAATATAATCGAGGCCAACGTTATCACCATCGAGTATGGCACACATCTCTCGCGCCTCTTCGGGTGTAAGCCCTCCCTCCTGAAACTCGACACTATTCAGCTTGATGCTTAATATAAAGTCCTTTGGAATTGCAGTATTGCTTCGGACTCCTTTAGCAATGTCAATTATAATTTGCATGCGATTAGATATGGTACCGCCGTAAGAATCAGCGCGCTTGTTCATACGTTGCGAGAGGAATTGTGCAAGAAGATAACCGTGCGCAGCGTTTAATTGCATGCCGTCAAAACCGGCTGCATAGAGATATTCAGCTCCATGGACAAAGCTAGCAACGACGTGGTCAATGTCTTCTTGAGTTGCTGCCCGGGGCTTGGCATAAAATTCTCCAAGGGGACCTTTAGATGGGGCTAGAACCAGATGTCGAGTTAGTTGGCCGCTCATTAGTCACTCCAAGTTCCAGTCAACAACAAGAGGAAATGCTTACGAAGCTGAATACCACTGGGGGAGATTGCGTCTTGGCGTACATGAGCAAATAACTGGCTTCCCGGATGAGCAAGCTGTCCAATTACAAGAGCACCATTCGCCTTTCCAGCGGTTGCTAGCTGTTTAAACCCTTCAAATCGAGAGCCAGTAAAAGAATCCTGAAGTGTAATGATCATATCACCAACAGAATCTACCTGGTCATATTCCAAATCGATGTTACCGGTGGCAATGATGCCGAATGTATTTTCACCTTCACCCCATCTATATATAATAGTAAAAATGTTAGCTCTTCTCATATAATCTTAATAGGGTTGGGAAGAAAGTATGATGATTGAAGAGATTTATGCGTACCGCCGATAAAGCTCAATTATTTCTTTAGTTGGTATACCACGCCCTGCAATGTCTTTGACAGTCCACGTTGCCAGTCCCTCAGTCATGGCAGACTTCACAAGGCGATTCTTGACAACTCTTCCAGAGGGATAAAGAACCAACGGCTGGTTTAGTGGCGATACATCGACGGGAGTAGCAGGCCAGCGGTTTGGAGACATGATGTCAATCTTGGAGTTGATAGAATGTGGCCTCGAAGTAGTATAGTGAATAAGTTTTCAAATCGGATACTGATTCTATTTCTTCTTTTCATTGATTATATTGTCTCTTTTATATACTTCCATGATGCTCACTTATACGTCTCATTGGTACCCCATCTCACCCGTGAAAAATACCACTTTCCTGCTTCTTGGGCCCACAAGAGTGCAAGGGCTCGAACCTTTTGTCAAAGAAACAGACCTCAATAGAGTAATCCCAACAGAATAAGGTTGAATCCTTGTGCCTAGAATGTAAAGAACGAACGGGCCATCCTCCCTTCTGCTCTCCTATTGCACTTAGACGACATGTATATCTAGATATGTACTTGACGCAAACAGTGAAAGAATAGATCAATTAAATACGATCATGTTACTTAGCCCTTGATAATTAATTAGTGGTTTTATTGTTGAATTATCTCTGCTGTGCTGCTTTTATTTTCCTAATGTATATGCACACTTGCTTTCTTGCCTCTCCCTTTGAGAACCAGCTTGGCACAGCATCCCACTGTATACCGACCCCAGACATAACTCACAGTGCGTAGTGTAGCATCCAAATTAAGCTATAGGTACTTTGCCGCTGTTTGGAATGCTTACTCAAATAAAAGCATCACAATCAAATTTCTACTTTTGGTTAAATGCATCTCAACTGCACGCTATTCTCCATTATTATCTTATAGAGCTATGTCTTGCAATCCCATGTCTTGCTAATCGCTTTGTAATATTGACAAGCTCACCTTGGCTAATAGAATTACCGTCACAAGAGTTAGTTTCCTAATGTATATGCTCACGCTTGATAGTTGCTGGGTTGACTACATAGTGTTTTTTACTGCAGCGATCGTGAAAAAGAAAGTCAACGCGTGAATATATGCACACCGGTTGCTCTTCAGCCACTTGCTTGAGCTGCAATGAAGATGTAAATTTCGGTGGTATTATTAATCCCAGAGCTATTACAAATGCATATTTCTTTTTAGTTTCGGAAGATTTATTTGCTCCTCTAGATAACGATTCCAATGATGGATTTTACAATTACCCAGCTGTTGCCTTAGCAGCAGTATTGTTTCAAATCTATCATTCTGCCTAGATGTCTACCTGTATGTTTCAAGTGGATGAAAATAAACCTCCCCACTCATTTACACACAACTAGCCAGTCAAGCAGGCTAATACACAGCGAAGGATAATAGCATATAGATACTATACACTGAACAATAGCTGCAAACCAAAGCAGCGGGGAAGACTTGTATTAGTTGTAAAAAGTCGATGGCTCTTTACTCTTAATTTATATTGGAACAGACTGTTAGGCCTCGCGGATTTGCCTACTCCAGTGGCGTAATAGCAGTGATATTCAGTATACAATGGATTACTTTCAGCGTCACTTTCTAAGAGCTTTAACACACAGAGTCCGCTCTCGCTTTATAATTACAAGTATATCTAAGCAAGGGTGCAGACAGATTCACAGCGGTGAAATCCGAAATTCATCGTTCCAACAGGGAAACCGCGGGTTGGTGGAAAGGGGCATGAAATAGAGAGAAATGCTGTTTACCTACGTCACTTCTTACATAAAGCCGTAATTGGAAGGTAAACTAGGATGTAGAATAGCTGCACTACAAAACCTGAAATACCAGGCTTGAAAGCTACTGATCTATATAAGATGGAGACTCCCGCAAGAGAATGAAATGCGAAGTCTATTATCAGCAGCACCTCAAGACAACAACATTTCACGAAGATATTGGCCCATTCCTACAAACGACCTAGTCAACAAATATTATTATACGATGTATGCTATTTTAGCAACTATCACCCCTAAGGCCGGGTCTTTGCAGAAAGTGAGTATACAGCTCCTTACACGTATCGCCAATCAATGGTGCATAATAATGCATTCATGGCTATGTAACAATGCTAAGTTTCTTCAGGTCACCGATCTTGTCAAAGATATCGGGAAGTACGCAGAAGACCATGAACCAGAATGCGTTGAATTTCGCCTCTGCATGGAAGTGGACCCGGAGGGAATTGAAGCAATCCATACCATAGAGAAGTAAGTTGTGTGCCCATCAGATGGAGTCACGGGCTATTACTTATGAAAATTCCAGATTCAATACCCTCAGCGGCCTACGCACTCATCAAACTACGCCTGCATTGGCTGATTTCTACAAGATTACTGCTGATCAAGACCTTTTGGAGAAAGAAACCGTAGTTAGGATTGTGAAGGGTGTGTATGGATATCATGTCTAACACAGTGTTCCGATATGAGCATCAAGAGTATCTATCATGATTCTCTGCTAAAGATGTAAGTGAAGAAGAGGGGTTTGATCAATAGTATAGTATGTACATCAATATATTATATTACTGATCGTTTCAATGACCTACCCCTTCAATCCCTATATCATGACACACACTGGTTCCAATACCTCCGAAGAGTGGACAGAAAAGCACTTGGCTATCATGAACGATGTAAGGGCTGGAGGTATGCCACTAGACACTGCCGAAACCTGTGGGCTGGTCATAGCATTGTTAATACAATTGTAGACCTAATTGGAAGTGTTTATCACTAGTTTTGGTCTCCCACAGTTACTAGAAAAACATGAACACCACGAGGCCTCAGTTAGGCACAAAACTCAGCTTTACTTCACTAGTTACCGGACATGTCTCAGTCTTGCCATGGTACAAGCCAGCTAGACTTACACGACTTCAACGCGCTCAGTTAATTTAGCTGCTAGCTCGCTCGCTGTCCCAAAAGACTATACCAAATCACCTCCAGCATTCAAGTGCACTCCTCGCCTGCTCGTAATCTTGTTGGTTTGCGCTGTTTGACAGAGGTGCCTTTACTAGATCACATCCCCACCTACATGTTTCGTCCCCCCAAAGTAGATCCCTCCAAGCCAAGGGTTTGGTGCTCGTACTCGTTTCCATTCCGAAGCAAATGGTAGCCATGTGGATGGCCGACTGTTGGCTGCCATTTAAAGAAGACGGCGTTGTAAAACGGTCACTTCCCTTGAACATGTCAAAGAGACCAGAGCTTGCGGATATGCGGCCGCTAGGGATTCCCCACTGACATAAATGGTCCAGTAAACAGCTGTCTGAATCGAGCTTTCTCTTCATCGTCTTGGCGATCTCCTTGAGCTCGGGGGCGTAATGAGTATTCCAGAACTGCCAGCGTACCGGGGAGCGATTGTCCTCCGGGCCTAGCTCGCTCATCTGGTAATCCGCCAGCAATACGAGCAGCTGGTCTAGGAAATGGTCCGTATACGAGATCCGTTCTGGTTCTCACGTGTGAAACATCGAAAAGATTGTTCTAACAAACCGGGGATAGTCGAGGGGTCGAGAGTACTTTCCGCCGTGGATATACACAAGAAGTTGGCGGCGTAAGGTTACTTATGCGGTCCGACCATGTTCGGTCCAACTTAGACAAGGCTGAGGAGGAAGATCCGCATTTTCTTTCGCTGCATCCAGCTCATGCGCAAAATATGGAAAAGTGGAAGTAGACGAAGAGATTGACAAAGAATTGGGCGAGCCGGGTTACATGGCTCAGGGCCACTGCAGTGACAGCATCGAGCATCGGCACCCATGGTGTGTTAGCGACACGCGAGTGAGCTCTATAGTCTAGCACTGCTTCGTTGACTGCGCGCTGAAACTCTTCATTGCTACTCCTTTCAAGTTGCGATGTTTGTACGAGTAAGGCAGCGTCCCGAGTTGCCGGTCCGAGAATGTTGCTGGCGACGTGCAGGAGCACGGCTGCCTTAGCAGAGAGAAAAGCACCAAGCGATGCTGGCGATGCACGAATAACGGAGGCAAGGTCGCTAAAGGAGTCGAATGCGGATAAAATCCTGATGAGAACATCGCTATTGAGGGACTCTAGCGTACGAGTACGGAGCAGAGCATGCTTACTCATAATGATGCTTGGTTAACATTGAAGACATGAGCAGCAAGTGTTGGACACTCACCTAGATCATCTTATACGGCATCTCTGAAGGTGTTGTATGAAGCAACGCCCCGCCATTGAGAGCAGGATTTTAAAGTACCGCTAGGGTGTGATTGGTTGTGCCAAGCGGCGATCGGAGCTGAATTTAAGGCATGGATGCCCTGGTTGGTGTAAGTGCCATCCTTAAATTGCCTCTGCTGGTAGCGGGGATCCATCATGTTGACCTCCAACCTAGCCGCCGTTGGTATCGCAGCTATATAGAGCAGCAGCCTTTTGCTCGAGCGTGGACTTTGCACCACCATCAATGGTGTTTGCAATGTCGTCAAACGTGACGCCTGCGGTATCATTGCCCACGAGCTTTGCCATGACCCAAGTACTGCCCTTCGTCGTGACCTGCCACTTGATGCAGTTGTCGGCATTAGGCCAGGGCACGGTGTAGAATTGCGGGTTACCCGGTTGCGAGCCGTAGAAGCGCAGATATCCAGCAACGTAGGCTATTTCCCTGAGCAAAATGTTTTGCGGTGTCGCCTTAGTTTCCTTACAGTAGATGTGATTGGCAGGCTCCTACTCAAACCAGAACGGGATGGTGTGGCTAACCAGAACGATAATGCGGACGGCGGTAAATAAGAACATCATCTGGCGAATTTCGTGTCAGCAACCATAGTATTCAGTGGGATGCTGCTGAAGAGTGAGGGTGAAAGTGTGTTGTACGGTAATGTACGATTGGATTGGGTTCGTGCCTGAAACATTTATAGAACAGCTCAGTGTAGCCCATAGCTCGCAAAGGGCCTCCATCTCTGTGATTTCACTGTTCTTAGACATGCACCAAATACTGTGCATGCATTATCGCGCATTGCTATGGTATTGCAGATACTAACGAACCCAACGATTACCCAGGGGCTGAGTCAAGCGACCCAGAGTTCTTTTCTCGCCGTAATTCATGGGAACTCTCGCAGATCTCAGCACCCCATGGACGCACTTGGGGCGACTACTAGGATACAGAGACGAACTTACAGCAGTTTTACTATGATGCGGCGGATAACGCGCTTGGGAGTGGCCAGACTACACGTACCTACCTCGTCGAAGGGAACATCAACCAAGACCAATCAGTAAAAACAAGAAAAATAAACCTTGGATGTAAGTGCTGGTTAATACAAGTGACAAAAGGCATTCTTGGGCATCAAAGCGCGGTACATTAACGTGCAAAAGCTTCCCTTAGAACACGAAGGCACCTAACTCGACAAGCACAGCGCACAAGGCGGCAGTATCATTGAGGGCAAGAAGCTGGGTCTGGCTCGCAAAACCCAGTTGGTCACCGTACGCATCTACAATAGCTCGCCCAGCAATAAGAACCTTTACACCCACGAGCGGTGCATTACAAGTTTAGTCGCTATCCTGGATGAAATTATACGCATTCTAATAGTATATCTATTTACAGCAAGACCAAGTGTTTTGCTATTCTTTATCCTTTACTATCGCTACTATTACTTTCTGTGAGGTATTCAATTCAATCTGTAACATGCCTGGAAAAGCAGCGCGCTCCCAGTCCCTCGCTGTAACTTGATTCGGAAACTTTCACCTATCCACCGTTCCCCGAACCTCCTTTTATATCAAGTACGAAGCCACCGCTGCGATAGCGAGTACGCCTGCCATACCAGCGGCGATGTTCCTATTACCACCAGAGACAGGCACAGTGCCGGTTCCAGTAGCAGTGCTGGTGCCTGTGGGTGCAATAGCGGTAGAAGTCGTCCCAGGTTGGCTAGAGATAATGGTGAATGAAGCACCAGAGCACGAAGGTGTAGTTACTGCAGAGCGCGTCACGATGTCGTTCATCGACGAAGGTGGTGGACAGGCGCTGCAGGTAATTGTAGACTCGGTTGCTGCCTCTGCGCCGTAGAGAGCTGTAGAAGTACTATGTATTAGCATATGGCTTCGGCGGATCTCTCATATCATAGTAATATGGACTTACCAGACAAACCGGCCACGATATAGGAGAACTTCATAGTATCAGGGAGGCGACTGAAATGACAACTTGGTTCGTAGTCAACCAATCGCAGAGTGGCAATCTCAGGATCTGGATTAATAGGGTGCCAAAGCAATGGAAATGAGGGAGTGGAAGGTTACCAAGATAATAAAAAGGATAACAATGGCCAAGCTGTCCAAACACTGGCTTAAGTATCAGGGGCTCCGTTTCCCTTGCTCAAGCTGCATAACGGGAAACAAAATCAGCCGCACAGAGCCATCAAGTGGCCGATAAATCCTTGTCAAGATCAATCTCGTCCTTCCCCCTAGGGAAGAAAACTAGTCTATGTGATATCATTATTAACCTAGGCTATGACCAAAAAGGGCCTGGCAGGCGGGCACCGGGGAGTAACAGATTTCAGATGTTATTCAGATACTACACTTTTCTCAATCTATCGCTGGATCTTTTAGATTGCATACCCTTCTACAGGCAATTACCTAGTCTTACGTTATAGTCTCCCACAAAGGCTAGATGCCACCTACGTGTAAGGGCCATACGTAGGCGTGCTGTTTTCATTATCACCGTACTCGACCTCCTCCAAGAAGCTTGATATTACTTGTTAAGATTTATGTGGGCAAAAGTCAATTACGACAAGAGGTCTCTCTCATACCAAGTAGCGCTGGTATTCCTTGTTTCTCAGTACAATGTAGACGCTAGTCTAGCAAACAAGGGCAATGAGGTTGTAATTACTCCCAGCAAGCGTCATAAACACCACCTACACACGTACTCACGATGCGGACTCGCGGCTATCATCAGTAGGAGTCTGACCGCCAACCGTCGCCAGCCCTTCTTAGAACGGAAGCCCAGCCATCCGAGACAAGTGGAGACGGCAGAGATGAACCAAAGGGCAGATCGTCTCTTTTTATTGCTAATCGCCACACAAGGATCTCCTACGGCGGCAACCCGGTCACTTGGGCATCGTTGCTAGCCTAGTGTCTCGGGACAGAGCACATCCGCTCATTAGTACAACCCAAGGCTCGAGGGGCTCAATAATTTTGTACGACTGGACACCCGAACTCTCGGGGCCCGCTATTGTTGGGGCGCTCATCGGTGATGTCATTCGCGCACACGCCTGCATCAGAGCTCCAAGAAGCCAAACTTCCGCAATCCCAACATCCGGGGTGTATTGATTATACGGGGAAGATTACAATTTCCCAGTTCGCAATGGCCGTTGTACCAACAACGCTGCACGTTCGGGACGGGGCTGGGAAAGGGTTGTAACGAAAAGCAAATTGCACCGTCTCCCTTACATTGACCCATAACAGTGCCGAAGCCACCTTGTTTGCCACTACTACCAGTAATGCCTTGAAATCGTGTCGAATAGTCTGTATTATGTTGTAAACGGTAGTCGCGATGGTTTGTTAATATATTTAAGCCATGCTCTTCTTGCCATCGCATCTGTCTACTTTCGCCACAAGCTTCTTTGTTTCCCTCTCAAACCAGCTTCGCGTATCAACACCTCTCCAGGCTAACCTTGTGTTATTCAAATTACCACCATGTTCTTCTCCCAAGCTGCTATTGCCTTGTTTGCTGCTGGCATCGTCGCCGCGGCTCCCGCTATTGAGAAGCGTGCTGCTATTACTGATGGTAATTAACTCTTCCGTCTTCCACCCAGATAGGGGACAAGAGCAAACGTATGTGCCTTTCGTGACGCTTTGGCTAATAATGTTTGATTAGTTGATATACTCAACTATGCCCTGACGCTGGAACACCTCGAAGATACATTCTACCGTCAAGGTCTCGCCAACTTCACGCAGGATGACTTCGCCAAAGCCGGCTACGACGCCACCTTCTATGGCAATGTCCAGAAACTTTCTATAGACGAGAGTACCCACGTCTCCTTCCTAACTTCTGCTTTAAAGGGTATGTCAGAACCCACCCATCGTTCTTATTAAATAGCAAGAAACTCTGGGAATAGAACTGATTTGGTTCTCAGCTGCTGGTGCTACTCCCGTCAGCGCGTGCTCGTACAGCTTTGGCGTGACCGATGTAGCGAGCTTCCTAGCTACGGCATCCATCCTCGAGGGCGTTGGTGTCTCTGCCTATCTTGGCGCGGCCGCCGATATTATGAGCAAGACGTATCTCACTGCAGCTGGCTCTATATTAACTGTTGAGGCCCGCCACTCCTCTTATCTACGTGCCAATCTTAAGGAAGCCCCATTTCCCCAGCCATTTGACGCCCCCTTGACACTGGACGAGGTGTACTCGTTGGCCTCGGGCTTCATCCACTCCTGCCCGTCGAGTAATCCACCCCTGCCCATAAAATCCTTCCCTAGACTACAACTCGCTCCTGCGACTGTCGTGCCCGTCGCCACTGGCTCCACGGTTACTCTTCTCACTCCAGTAAGTCTTCAATAAATGCGCGGCTCCGGCATCACGGCTGTTGCTGCAACTTATTGTCAGATTGAATGCTTATTTCCATAGGGTTACACTCTAAAGGCAGATAAAGGCGCCCAAATCTACGCTGCCTTTATTGCTGTCACTGGTCCAACTTTTGTTCCCGCTAAGCCTGTCAATGGTGGCTTCTCTATTACTATTCCCAAAGGGTTCGCTGGCCAGACTTATGTTGTCTTGACCACTTGTAATGAGAGTGTCTCTGATGACACCACTGCTGCTGGTCCTGCCATTCTTCAGGTATGCTTAATTTATGTCCAGTTGATTGTATCGACCTTGTACTAACAACTACAAGATCTCAAACTGAATGCAACAGTAATTTTATATTACATAAAAAGGTTTATTTATTCAGTTTATTATATAATTGCCGTGTGCTTTTCTTGGCTACTTGGATGCTTTAAAATAGTCTGATAACCTGTTTTACCACTCATAATAATAAATAAATTTTCTTACGTATAACTTGGAGCTGGCAGTCTCCACAACCTGATTGTCGTCCGCGGCATCGATGTCAACTCCATCCTACCCCCCCTCAACTCGTATCTCAGCCGGATTGTCATGGTGTCCGGATTTGAACTCAATATGGAAAAGTTTTCTAGTGGCGGCTTAACTCTCGCCGAGGGTGCTTCGTTAGACCAGTACAGCTATTCCCAGCCGTGGGAGATCTCCTTCCCCCGCACAATTATACACGCAGAGCATAGCTGACTACACTAAGAAGGGAATTACTGTAACAATAACCCGTACCTGTCTTTGTGGGATAGGGTTTCGGCAATATGGTTGCTCCGCAGATCCTCCCCCCCCCCCCAACAACACACACACACACAC
>LVVK01000011.1:0-10741 GCA_002022785.1 Trichoderma guizhouense | reverse complement strand
CTACGCCCCCCAGATGTCTCAAAGAATTTGCTGTGCATTGCGGCATCTCTGAGACATACAGCACTTCTAGTATTAATTAGATCTAGTATATAAAGGGGTCTCTTTATTACTTCATTGGCTAAATTGGTTTCAACGTGCTATTCTGTTTACGGTAACCACCCACCAGTCCCTGGCTAAGCCGGCATATGCATACCCGAAGTCACTTTCGAATGCACTTTTTATGAGATACTTATGTTGTGGATTGGTTCAGGGGATTTAACTAACTGGAGAAGGCAAATGGCTCTAGATTTTTTCCTTTGAGTTGAAAACTATTAAAACTCCCACGCCAGGTAGCGCTATGGGAATGTAGCTTCAGAACTACTCCATGTCAAATTGTTGACGTGTCCACCAACAAACATTGGTAAAGTATCTGCAGTTTGGTACCAGGTAGGCTTTGCCATACCATCCCAAATCTCCCTGCCATTAAAGATGAGGCCTTGAAAGTCCACGAATTCTATGCTTCGCTCATCGCTATATCCAGCCATGATTGACATAACCTCCCCTGTCCCATTATAAGAGACATCCTTAATCTTAAGGTTCTGAATACCTCGGCCTGGCGCTGTGTTGTACTTCGGGTTAAAGAACACTTTGAAGTTGAATAACATGCCAATACGAAAGTCCTCAATACGAATATTGTCAAACGTAACATCTTTGATGAGGTTTTCGTCTCCGCAATTAATGGCTATGCACCCCATATAGTCAACTTGCGGCTCCCGGTGATCCAATATGTCGATATTGGATATAGTAACCCCCTCCATGATCTCTGGATCGACTGGGTTACCATGGATTCCTATGTGGATTGGATGGGCAACGTCCGCCCAGAGAGCCGAATCTCGAACGGTGATATTCTTTGAATCACCAATATACCCCCAGCGATGCTGATACAATGCTATACAGTCGTCTGAGTTCCTCATAAAGAGCTTCTCAAGGATAACATTAGTGCTGCAAAAGACATCGATGCCGTCACCCCACTGAACGCCGCTAATAGATCGAACCTCGCTAACAATGACATTATCGGCCATGCCAAGCGTAAGAGAATAATGTGTTGGATTGAGAATTGTTACTCCTTTAATTTGGATATTCTTGGAAGATTCAACCGTAATTGAAGCGCTTTTGTAGATGACTCCTCGTCCGAGAATAGCAGCATCGGAGGAATTTTGGAAAAGAAAATCACCGTTTACCACTGCACCTGGAGCGAGGTATACAGTTTCCCCCGACAAAACTTTGACTGTCTCGTTGAGTACATGGTATCCAGCTTCATAACGACGAATGTATTTATGGTTGTGCGTAGGAGGCTTGATGCTGTCGATGGCGCCAAGGAACAAATGAAGAACATTGAAAACATCTCCATTGACTTCTACAACGATGTCTCTTGGTTCAAACAAAGCGAGATCAATCCGTCGGCCATTAATCTTGGCATCAATTCCATAGGATAGCGGGCGTATTCTAACAGCGTCGATGGATGAGAAGATGTTGGAATCTGGAAATATGGACAGCGTCACATTTGTACTGAAATCGAAGAGGCCAACTGAAGTGTGATGAATATTCGCGTGCCCAGTGGTGGCGTTGATTTCCTGGACTGGTGTGTCGAATAATTCCACTTCTTGCCACGCAGAGTGTTGTGTAGACCGAACTTTGACTTGAAAAGTCGTTGATCGGGTGACGTTGTCAGGAATTTGAAAGACTTCAAGCGCACTCCGAGCTGATTCCTTGGTTGTATGTGCTGGGGAGATTGTAGACGCAAAGCCACTGCTGCAAAACCATGAGAGGGGTAGAGCCCACTGGAGAGTGCTGGAGAATCTCATGTTCGCTGAAATATTATTCGCTGATTTGCATGCTGTAGACACATTACGAAGCCCCTTTCCCTCCGAAATGTTATGTTTGCTTTATGCTATTTTCCTCTTCTACTGTGGTCCGCGATTTATTCCGCTGTTGACGATGCTAACTATATTCACATTCACGGCTGCACACCCTTTTTGCTATCATGTACTCCATACACCACTGGTAATAACTCACTTTAGCGAACCCCGGAATAGGCCCCGGCCCGCTCCCCGACCAGTGGCTAGATTTGCAGTACCATCGTGCTGAGTTACGCTGTAGTTCGATTCTGGAAGTTGATTGCGGGAAGGTTCCCCGCACGCCAACTCTCAGATCTGACGAACCACTCAGGTAACGTAGTTTAAACTGTAAATCTAAGCTTGTCATCTGAAGCCTTGTAATCGTACAACGCACAGAAGGCAACTGAAAATCATCTACCTCTTACCATCCACAAGGTCATTGATTTATTCTCAGATTTGCATCTTTCTAACAATAGGTCTTTAGTTGACTTTGGATTCTTGCCTGGTAGCATGGCCGAGAAGCAGAGCTTGCTTGCAGATCCATTTGAACAACTTGCATCCAGGTCGAAAGCAGTCGGACAGACATGTTTTCTTTATCCCTGCTCTTTCATGATGATCATAATTCCAATGGGCAATTTGCAGTCTGTTATCCAAAGCGCTGCAAAGTCCGGAGATTGACCCGGAGGAATAATGGGGAGCTGCCGCTAGAACCACCGGAGATGTCACCGAATCACCCATGCTAAACTGCCGCTACTTGCACGGGAATTTGATAAATACGGTTTTATGTATGATTCCCTTTTACTTCCTTAATGGTGCATCTTGTTGATTAGGACATAATTGGAAATCTGAAGTCCCTCATGGTCGCACTCCACAGGGTAGTAGCGTTCATCTTCGCGGCGACATTGTTGGGATTGCATCCGCCCTCATTTCATATGTACCAACTCTCAATGGTATATATGACTGGCTGGAGAAATGCCTTTGGAATGGTACTCTGCTCATTATCCGCTGCCGTAGGACGTATCATGCCACTACTGCCGCGGGGAACGAAACTAGGGCCAGGACATTTCAAGCGCCCTGGCATGTGGCATTCCCATGATAAACTTGAGCTAATGAAACAAAAAAGGGCCAAGTAAGGTGAGGTGAATAGCTATGGTCTCGGGGCTTTGAGACCTTGGCAGCCGACTCGTACTCCTTGGTCAACTATACTCTGGAGGGAGCCAAAGCCCGTAATCTCACGTAACCACACTACTTTTTCTCAGTACTCTCGCCGGGCGCATGGGGTACTAATTTAACCAATGTTCTTACCCTTGATACAAGCCTAATCGTTGGCATTGATGGAGGTGTTTTTGTTAATGCTGCAGAGATTGTGGCATACTTTTATGTTTATTTACAATTGCAAATAATTACACATTGCGTTAAGACAGCAGAGGCTTAGTCACCTTGACGCCGTGGTAGGTCCCCAATGGACGCTGTTAGTGAGTCCCGAATGGCGGGACGGTCCCTAATATTATTTACACTTGAGCATTGCCGACTCTCAGAACTTCCTCCAATCGAACCCGGGCCAATTCTCAATGCCATCATTTTGCTGAAGACGAGGCCACCTACTCAATTTTTCTTTTCGCGCTGACAAGAAACAGCTATTCGATATCTTATCGGCAATGGACCCTGCGCAGTCAGATGCCCAAGTTGCAGCCGCCGACTCACAACCCGATGAACAATCGCCATCTCCATTGCCTCGGACAAGATCCCGGAGACCCCTAGCACAGCCTCGGCGGTACGGTTTCGCCTGTGCTAACTGTCATGCTCGCAAGGTCAAGTGCAATGGTAAGCAGCCGACGTGTCGTACTTGTCAACAGTCAGGAACTCGATGTGTGTGGCGCTCGTCGGCAGAGAAGCAGCTCCGCGATGCCAACTCACGCATCCGGATGCTAGAAGAGGCTGTCCAGGCGGCTACGCGTTTGGAGACGCCAGATCTGGACCACTCTCGTGAGGTTGGAGAAGGTGAAGCCGTGACGCAAAGTGCTGCCACGACCACTAGCAGTACGACTGGAACTGGAGCAAATCGATCTGCAACATCGCCTACGTCTGGCACTTCAGCCTGGTTCCAGGTTGGGCTTGGACATAATGGCGCAGTGACTTACAATGGCCCCACGAGCCGTTTCCATGCGAGTGCATTGGAAGAGCACCTGGCCGATGAAGATGACCCGCAAGTCTCTGGACAGTCAAGTGACAAGAGAGCTATCCACGTCGAGGCGTTACGATGCCAATACGAGCTGCTAGATACGGTGTGGATGCCATTGATTAGATCAAAGTCCGGTTTTGATGGCTTCGGGATAGACGCAAATGTCTGTCTGGCGTTGCTTGACATGTACTGGAACTGGTTACAGCCACTGCACAACTGTGTCTATCGACCGTGTTTCATGATGGATATGGCGATTGGAGGCCCCTACTATTCCGACTTTCCTCTAATGTCCATCTTCGCTCTGTCAGCACGGCATTTATCCAAACAGGACAGGGTATTTGCAAGCGTGGGAAAGGGGGAATATTTTCTATCGCGCGCGAGAGAGCTGCTCCTTGACGAAATGAGCAGCTCCAAGCCAAAAATTCCGACAATCCAAGGCCTGCTCATCCTAGGAGGCCGGCAGTGTGCCATTGGCAAGAGTTCCGAGGGTTGGCTTTATACCGGTATGGCAATCAGAATGTTACTCGACCTAGGCCTCCATCTACACTTGGGAAATTCATACTTGGCAGATTTGGAGCGATTGACAGCGACCGAAGTCGAGGTACGTCGACGACTCTATAATTCTGCTTATATATGGGACAAGACACTGAGCCTTGCGCTGGGTTGCCCACCGTCCATGACTTGGGCGCCACATGGCTCAAACGAAATTTGTATGTCAAGGAAGCCATACTCTGTAGTCATTCATCTTGAAAGCGGCTAACATCTGCAGTGGATCATTACGATGATACTATAGAATGGAAGCCAGTCTATGCTTGTGAGAGTGGCTTTGGTCTTTTGGAAGCCGTGAGACATAGTGCAGCAATAGACGGATGCTGTGTGGAGTGGGAGATAATGCCAAAACCACTGGGGAGTGATGAGCCGAAGTGGCTTCGATAAAGCAGTGAGAAAAGAGATCTCATTTCCTATATTGAATAAATTGCCAAAAACAGCAGAATTGTAACTTGAGAATATTGAACAGAACCACCAATTGCATAAGGGACTTAGATTGGGGATTTACTAAATGTTCAATCTTACTTACGCTAATTAGTGATGTAAAACTCCCAATCCATCGCTTGGCTTATTTCAACGTTTGGATATCCGGATAAAACCGGAAATAATATAACATCTATCATCCCACCAACTCATCAATAGTCATCTAGCGAACAGGTACTCATACGAGAATAGGAAACCCTGTTTTCAGGTTTAATAATCAGCTGATATCCGCTGTTGCCCATAATTACCCCAGGCGCTAAACTAGTACCATCAGTATAGGAAGTAACATATGAATTTAGAACAGACCATGAGATATAACCTTCCTATAGCATCCTAAACAAAGCTCATTATTACTCTTGTCTTACTTGATCATAGCCCCATAGAAAACCGGTATAGCAGCTTCAGTACAAGAACCATTTGAGAATTTACAGAAAGGTAATTTATGTATAAAAAAGAGAAAAGAGAAAAGAACCAACAAAGGAAAAAAGGATGAACGCCCAGATACAATTGCCGAAAGATATATTAGCTAGCTGACTATCTAAGCGCAGTGCATAGCTTACAGGTGTTATAATGATTACCTATAGTGAAGCCAGCTGATTCATAGGTTCTAGTAAGCTCTCGGGCGAATTGCATTAGAGCCTAAGGAGAAAAAAGAAAATCATTTGCTACCTTTGGTACTGAAATTGGAAAACTGATACCTACCCACTTTTCAGTCTCGTATCCCCCTTTTATCAAAAGTAATATACAGAGTCATAGAAGCCTGTGAAACAGAGCTGTCACTAGGACAAGATAAGTAATCCAGTGACCCAAAGTAAGAAAAAATATCTGAAATCACCGGGCTGACGTAAGAAGTTTTTATTGACATATGTGGGCCAAGTTTGACCGCTACTACCTAAATTTCCACCTATGATTTACCTCCGGGAAACAACTATTGAATAAATGAGCCTGCGCAGATAGTCCAGTGATAACCCTCGGAGAGAAGGAAAATTTATGTAAACTATATCAAATGGAAATCCTAGAAACATTCTTACACTCATTTAAATAACCTTGATGGGAAGGAAAAATACAATACTTTCTAGCGATTGTATTCAGTAAGTTGTAAATATCCTATGGTTGTTACGAAATACTGCTTCTTAATATACTGAATGCAAAATGCTCAGTAGACATATATAATGTTACTATGGTGTATACTATAATATAGTTTATCTTGGGTAAAAGCGTCTGCTATTGGGATTCATGACTGTAAAAGCCCGTAGGAGTATTCATAATCCCCGATGCTGTTTAAGTGGGAATATTGACTATTCGGGAAGCTAAACAACTCAACGCTATAAGTTTACGACTCATGTAGCTAAATACCTTCTTAATTTGGTCTATTCGGCTATTCCGAAGACCACCAATAAACTCCTGTTGTCTTTATCAAGAGTCAGCAAGTTTATCCATTTCGAGGATAGGAAAAATATTATATCTTACAATCTTGTCTTGAACAAAACTATAAAAGAAGCATCATGACCGTATGTGAATTGTTCTTTCCTCCAGCTCAAAGCACTCTTATTACAATCTCCCCTAAGCCGGCTCCAAATAAGCTTCTCAAGCTTCCCATCAACCAATCTGCCCATAGAGATTTTCCATACCAACAACAGAAATAACCTCAATATGGTTGCTTTTCTCAACACCAAACTCGCTGCACTTAGTGTGCTAGGCCTCATCAGCTCCGCCTCCGCTGGTATCCAACTCAATGCTTATACTGACGGCGGCTGCTCCAACTACGCTGGCCAGTTCAACCAGCCCTCAAACGGAGTCTTGACCAACTGGGCTGTTTCGGGATCCAATAGCGCCAACATTGCAAATTGTGACGGCTACACTTGGTGTGATTGTTACTGGTGGACAGGACCTAACGCCTCTGGAAACATGGGATACACTGCTTATGGAAGTAACAACTGCGCGTCTGCATGGGGCTCTGGATGGAAATCTGTTAGCTGCACCTATGGATACAACGGGCGCCGTGGGAAACGCGTTACCGCTGGAACCTATGAAGCCAACCTGTAGAATTTGGGATCTTTTACACACCGTCCAGAGTGTACGAATAGTTTGGCATCTATAATAATATACACCTAAATGACCAATTTGTGTCTCGAGAATAACCAGGCTGTGACTGTTATATAAATCTATGTTACATTGACCTGTTGTCGTTTTCATAAATTATAAGCAGATAGCTGCGTTAAACGGTATTACAGCCCGCTCTACGTATACCGCAGCAGCTACATCCCTTACTCGCAATAAGTACTTGGAATTTTCTCTTGTCCCTTTCTAAAGAAACTATCATATACTTAACACTAAGTCTCAAACACCCGTAAAGAAGGTCAAAGTAGGCGCTCTCTAAATCATCGTCAAACGATGCATCGTCGTCCATAGCGATATAATAAATAATTGGACAGTTGGACTTGCGGCGTAAAAAAGCGTACTGCTCGCTGATATATTCCCATTGGGGACGGTTTGGTATCTCTGATATCTCTTTGCTAAACCATAGAGCCCGGGGATCCTAGTTCTAAAAGTAATCTAAGGCTGACTCTAGTTTAAGGGTACTATAACGTTAGTAGCAGTTGAGAGAGGTTGAGCTACGCGAATACTTGATGATAGGATCAACTGTTTGGATATGTGTTTTCCCAAAAACACTGCGAATATATAAACTATACGAAACTTAATGCCAAGGTATATGCTGCTATAGGCCAAGGTACGTGCTGCTGCAGTTATGTATAGACAGATGTTATCTTAGACTCTCTAACTTACAAGGTATTTGCAAACAAAAAGTTGGGTACTTTACCTGTGCAGTTGTCAGCTAGATAAATTATGAAAGCTGTTACACGGTTGTTATTGTTACTGCTGAATTTAGAATGCCAAGCGAGGCTTCTCGAGCTGAGCTCAAATGAGTTGGCAGAATCAATAAAACGGCTTAGTGCCTAGTCGGTGCCGCCGGCGTGGTAGCTGAGGGATACTAGTGCATCCGTAGACGCCAAATGCTCAATGATTGGAGAATCTAGGCCTCGATTACGCGGGATCTACAAAAAAAACCTGGCGTTGGGTGGGTCCAGAGCCATCTAGAATCAGCTGAAGGACAGGGGCAAGAAGACTATTGATTACCGGAGATTGAGCATGTAGATCGGTAAGTCTGGATCGCGGCAATTATAACATATGCAAGAGGCGGTCTATGCTTTTTAGACAGTCTATTGTTAAAGAAGCCCAGTTCCTTCTTTGATGTCTTCTCCTTTTTACCCACTACATGTGATTCTGTTCTTTACCTTTCACTCTGTGCACTAGCTCTCTCTTCCACGATGGTTGCGTTCAAAGCAGCGTTGCTGTGGCTCAGCACTTCAGCTTACGTTTTTGCATTACCAGCAAGTAACAAAGAAGCTGAGTACAAGTATGACATTAATGGCGAGCTTCTTACCTCTGGCGCCGATAAGAGGTCAAACAACTATCCAGGTATGCAACAACTTTATCCTCCTAGACGTCGCAAGAGCGCTTGACTATGACCACTGCTTAAAAAGCCGGACAGTCTGTAAGAATGACCGAAACTACTCGGCCCTTGAGCACAACAGGGCCAAAGCATCGCCATTCTGCTCCACTTACCTCCGCAGCACAAAGACCACGACAGTGACACCCACGATTCGAAAGACCACTACTCGCAGCGACATCGAAACAACTACCGTTCGGCAGACCAAGACAGTCACCACACAGAAAACTACAGTCGCCACAGCTAGAGTGACAGACACGTCTACTGCCACCCAAACAAAGACAATTACTGCCCAGGTGACAGACACCAAGACAGATCGAGCTACCATTACACTCACGGACGATCTTACCAACACTGCCACGGCTCTGGCGACAAGAACAGCAACAGTGGAAGTCACGATTGACACCACGAAGCAAGTCACTGATACCGTTACTATTGAAGTAACAGATACTGTTACCAACCAGATCACGAGCACCGTGACTGAGGAAGCCACTGACACTGAGTCCGCAACAGTCACAGTAACGTAAGTATTTTATTAGCTAGACAACCCCCAAAAGACTCAATACTAATACCTGATTCTAGTTCTACGTGAGCTACCCATTCTCTCTTAACAGACTTTACGAACAAGACAACATTAACATTCTACAGCGCCCCAACTCCTACGCAGACTATTACCACGAGTTAGTGATCCTCTGTCTAAGCCGATTCCTAGCATATACATTTGAAACTAACCTCAATTCAAGACAAATACCATTGCTCCATTACTGGCTATGGTACAGCCCAGTATAGTTTGGCCGCCGGTCCAGGTGGTAGTGGCAACTTCGCCTCTTGTAAGGCGTTCTGCTTGACGGTATCCGGCGCTGTTAGCTTTGGCTATGGCGGGGGACAATGCGCTTGTTACAGCGCTCCAGCGTAAGTCCTTTTGCCTTCGGTCTCGTGTCCAAGACAATGAAGACTAACGCGTTTGAAACTACAGAGAAATAAATGCAAGGAAGCAAGCCACCCAATACTATTTCTCGGATCTAGCTTGCCCTGCTGAGAATCCTCCCGTAAGTTTTTATTTCCTCTTGCTGTAATCCGGCGGACGATCCTAATCTCAAAACCCCTTTAGCCTACCAAACGCGCCGCTGCGCAGCCGAAGCTCCCCGACTATATCCCGTGTGATGATCCTCGAGATGTCAGCAAAGCCTGCTCATGCCTCATTACTAAACCGGCAGCCCCTATCACCAAGACAGCTACTGCCCATCCAAAGACCATCACGGCCACAGTAACAAAATGCAAGACAGTCACAGTTACTAAACCAACGACAGTCACAAAGACAAACCAAAAGACCGTCACCACAACTCAGCACCAGACCAGTGTAAAGACAGCCTACAAGACCGTCACCGCCACCCACCATAACGATGCGACAGTGACCAATACTGTTACAAATGAAGTCACTGAGTATAAGACTATTACAATAACTGCCTACGGTACTGTCTCAGCAACAGAATATAATACGGCATACTTTACGAATACCAATATAGTCTCTCAGACAGATACAGACACTGTCACTGCCACAAACACCAACTATAAAACAATTACCAATACCGTTACTATAACTGAGACTAGTACTATTACATCTACAATTACGCCTCCAACGGCAACTGCGACAGTAACTCAAAATGGATTTGAGTATGGGTCTTAGACTGTACATAAGGAAGCGTCTGTTATTCAGTTAGTAACTTTGGATATTAATTAATTACCGATAGTAAAAGTAAAGAGCAGGTGGTGAAAAGTAAATAGAAATTTACATTAATATATAATGACTTTGAGCAACTTAAAGAGGGATTCTACATTATTGAATCCTAAAGGATAGGTTTTTGGGAAACTTTTTGCTAAGGTAGTTAATATTAAAGAAGTAGTTATACTCTTAGTTATTCTCTAGTAAATAAAAACTAGAATCTTATAATATTACTAAAGTATATACTTATAGCTCTTTTCTAAGTAATACTTTATTTATTATATTATTGAAATTATTATTTTATTTTATTTATAAATTCTTAGTTTTAGTATTTATAATATATTAAGGGTATTTATAATAAACTAGTATTTATAAATTAGTATAAATAGTACTTTCTAAGGGATAATATTATATTC
>LVVK01000015.1:1701006-1727864 GCA_002022785.1 Trichoderma guizhouense | reverse complement strand
TTCTTTTATAATTAATATTTCTTAAATAATTTATTTATTAAAGATTATTATTATATATATAAGTTCTTTTATAATTAATATTTCTTAAATAATTTATTTATTATACCTAAGAGAAATAATTTAATTTTATAAAGGCTTTTTAATTTAATTTAAAGGCTCTATAAACCCCCTTATATTAACTCTTAACTAAACTCTAACCAATACAAACACCAATTCTGAACTTGGTTATATAAATCATATACCAATTCCTCAGCTACCCAAGTTGGGATATCTAAGCCTGAACTCTCTTGGTTGTGCTCTTTGGTTTTGGTAGGCATTCGTATAGATATTCTCGACGGACTAAAAATCCAGTTCCTGGCGATATCATCATGAATGCTACTTGTAAAACTATTGACGTGCATGTCAAAACTCTGGGGCTGATCGATACCAAAGCCCTGGAACAAAAGGTCAGCATCCAATGAGCCGCTTCTCATCTCTATGATATCAGTGAGGTATCCTTGTGCGACTGTTGCAAATGATGCAATGTCGCGAATTGTGGCGGCTAATTCAAGAAGGCATCTATCTTCAGGGATCTCTGCCCTGATAATCAACAGTGATGGCCACAATACGTTTAGAATGGCTAACGCTCGTCTTAATACGTGCACCTGAGGACTGGATAAAATCCTATCACCGCGGCGCATGACTCTCATCCCTTCCACAATAGCTCGCATAGCAACGACCACATAGGGGAGATCGTTGTTATCAAGCTGCCGTGACAATATTCGCCCACTTAGTAGTAAGTGTAAAGCTTCGGCATATACATCTAGCAGGGCAAAGGATGAGCTATCCATGAACGAGACTCTGAGAATGGCTGGCAGCATCTTTCCCAGCACAAAAGCCAGTATGCTCTGATGTTTCATGCCTCTCCGAAGCATACGGACATCACTGGTAAGATTTCCATTTACTAGGGCGTGCTTGAAATTGTTGAACATGAGAAAGAACAATTCGTGAGTGGCCCTAGGATCCCCTTCTTCTATGCGAATGCCATACGAGAGCATACCTGCAATCTGAAGTTGGACGTCTTGAATAGGCGGAGAGTATGCCGCGCTGACCTGGAGAAAGAAGTTGTCAATCGTGCAAATATCTGACCCGTGCGCCTTGATCGATGATACAATGTGCTGGACGAAGGTAACAAACCGCTGATGTTGTGAAGGGTCTCCGTACATCAGGCTCAAGTCATTGCGCATCTGTTTCATCACATGCTTGAGTGTTTTGGAGTATTCCAGATCAAGAGCGCGCCTAACTCTGGAATCTGCGCGGCGAATGTTTTTGCGCATCGATGTAACGGCAAACTCAAATAAGAATAGATTTGATTTATAACTCGGTTGAGCTCTCGACTCGGCCATCCTGGGAGGAGCGAAGCCTTCAGCATAGCAATGGTGTTGTATGCCAAAGAGACTTCCGCACTTGAAATATTTGAGGGGCGTGACCAATGCCAGAGCCCATACCTCAAATATGTTGAAGTCAACGCCAGAAAAATCATCGAATCTGTGCTCCAAGAGCGATGATATGAACATCGTAAAATGTTGCCTACGTGGGGGATCCATTGTATGTAATTGGTCCTGGAACAGGTAGCATTTGCCAGGCTTGAATAGGTCGGATATTGTCAAGAAGCCACCATTAATGAAGCCTATGCCCATTCTTGCCGACAATACGATGATCTGTCTGATACACCAAGTCATATCAGCTGTAGCTGCCCTCGTGAGGCTGAGCGTTTCTCTCGGAAGTGATAAGACGCGTCTGGCCATTGAGAAATAAGTGCCAGAAATATCTTGCTCTAGAATCAAAAAAGCATCGTCTGCTTGGGCAGAGTCTAAAATTTGGCTTTCACTCTGCAGACTCTGCTGGCTCTCTTTGAACTTTTCGACAGCGGATAAAAATACGTCTAAAATGGTCAAGGCTAAACGTAGTATAGACCAGTCTAATTCGAAAGGCAAGAATGTAAAGTACTTGAAAATCTGCTCTAGATGAGGAATGTTTAAGCAGTATGTTGCCGCCTCTAAATCTGGAGCGTATCTTAATACATCCAATGATGCTGTCAATGATAGATGAAGAACGTCCATCACAGCTGCCTTGTTCTTGGATATTGCGGTCTCAACAGCATTCTGAGTGATAAAAGTACTCTTATCCTTGGATAAGGTTAGATACTGTTGATTGATATCATTTTCAATACCACCGAATTGCACCAACATCTGCTGGAAGAAAGTATTTCTCCATTTGTTGAAAGGGCTAAACGACGCCTTTGTCTCACCAGAAGAAACGACAAATCGCGAAAGTTGAGCCCATGATCTAATGTTGATTAAGCATGCCTCTTTATGAGAACTAGCAGGAGCAATAAGTCCTTCAATGAGAACCACTGAAGGCCTGGTATCGGGTGGTGCCGCCCAGAACAGAGTAGCAATGAGATCATGGTGATTTCTCAAAGCAGCCAAGTCTCGCTCATGAATGTTATGTTCTTTGAGATATAATCGACTATGATTTGGTATTGTTCGAGTTATCAGATTGCGTATGTCCTTCTCTGAGCCAAATTTTTCAAGCTTTTTAATGCTTATGGCAAGCAGTTTCAGAAATATATGAAAGCAGTAGTCGTCCTCCTCAACCTCAAGAACTGGTCCATCGGCTAGAGTCTCCAGGAACTGCGGTGACCTATAGACTTCTTCATTCCTGAGATGCGCAAGCCTCCGTGACCCAAAGAAGTCAAAGATAACTCCAATAACCGACGAGCTACGAAGCCAACCCCATTGTTGAACTAGGTAGTGGCATCGCGAAATAAGAGCCCGGCAGTAGCTATTGAAGCTCGCAGCCTGCTGATCATTCTCCTGGTACAGCTGGAAGACGCGACGGATAAGCTTTTGAGGCATTGACCACCCCTCGTTTCCCGTCTTGTGTTGTTTCTCAGCCACTACTTTCCCAGTGTCGTCAAACTCGAAGAGCGGGAGGAGGGTGAAGATTATCTCCCAGACATTTTCAAATCCACGAGCGTCTGTGCTGGAGAGAACTTCTGGCTTTAAAACAACTGTTTCTAATACATTCCAGAAAGAAACTTGTCGTGAGCCTACATGCTCAAAAGATTTGATCAGCATAATCCATGAATGCATTTCGACGGCACTTTCCCCTAACATGCGGCCACTGCAATGGAGTTGACTGAATTCTTTGTAAATTTGCTTGATTTGATTGATACCGCAGCGGAGAAGGACCGAAATCATCAACTGTGCCAATAATAACATCGTCTGTTCTGCAGTAGGAAGCTCATCCATGAGTTGTGCTGTGGTTTGACAATGTTTTACCATCATAGAGGACATTAGAAACACCCTATCCAGTATTTTCAGAAGAAGTTGACGATTTGCAGCATGGTTAAATGAAGCCTGCCCAAGCCCGATACTGACTCGATCGATGAAACCGCGAAAAACTTCTTGTAATCGCGGTATAAGGGGGGGAATTTGAGATTCCAATGCCACTGGGTCGAGGATACCTCCTATGTATTCCAAAGTAGAATGGACGGCATCAATAACGTGACGGCCGTCGCGGAGGCCCCTCTCCTGACCATCTTCCAGTAGCTCAGCGATTAAGTCAAATAGAATCCCAAGTTCGGATGACACTTTAGGATTCCAGGAGCTCCAAATAAAAATTTGGTCATTGAGTCTAACCGAGATTTGTCTATGAAGGTCGGATAGTCTTATGCGTGAGTCTTCAATCAGGAAGGCCTTTAAAGTGCCATTCCCAAGTACTGTTGATTTGTGAAGCTGGACTTCAGGAATGAGAGGAAATATCTCGAAATGATGGGTGTATCGGGTGCCATAGGGACCTAGGCCATAGAGCTTGCTCTTTTCAGATGGAACATCATTAATCAAAATAGGAGCATCCACTGGCAGGGGATCAGCAGCATGGGTATATTGAGGTGCTGTGACATCGATTCGACGAGGCCTGGTGCTCTTTCGAGGCCTTATCTGCCTTGCTTTTTGCTTTTGTTCCCGGAATATACGCGGCGGCGTGTATTCTGTGATGCTGGATTCCGCGGCACCATATCTAGGATCCAAGGTGTTATTAGTTTCGGCTAGATGCCAGGCAAATTTTTTTGGCGTTTGCTTGTTGAAAATACGATCTAGAGCCCTCTTCCTTGAGCGAAACGAAACGATGGCTTCCCCAGTTCTCTCATCGACTTCTAGCTGAGCTTCCCTTGAGGCAGGCGAAGGCAGATGGGTGTTGTCGCTTAATGTAGAAATGGAGGTTTTGTTGGTGCTGTTATGTGATTGGTTTCGTCGGTAGCCAATAGTGCCACTATCACCGTGATACTTGATAAATTTGCGGGAAATGCCTCTGAATGTACCGAGTGTGTTCCTGGAAGCTGGCTTCCCCTTTGAAAGGTGTTGATCTATATTTGTCCTCTGACGTCGTCTTCGATTGGACTTGCTTGCTGCCGATACTAAAGGCCGCTGTGCAATCAACCCTGACTTCCACTTCTCCATAACAGACATCGCATCTATCTGGTCTTGCCTGGTAGCCAATCTGATTGTTTTCCGCTGTACGCTGCTACGTCCTTGATTCATAGTTTGTTTAGCAGAGCGTGCAGCAATGCGTATGAATCTAGGAGCATCCGGCTCTATCGTATCAAGGATACTAAGGAGAGGGGATGTGAAAGATGGTTTTGGTTCGCTGGTTGAGTTCCCGTAGTTATTATCCGACGACAAAGAGTCATCCGAGAAATGATCGACGGTCAATGACCCAGTCAATTCGTCCTTTTCAGAATGAAAAAATCCGGTAATAGCCTGCTGTCTTGGACGAGACCGCGCAAATTGACTCCGGGGTCCGCTTGACACCTTGGCTCGTTTCCTGTTTCTTTTTAAATTCCTGGGAAGTTGGAGCTGACGCTTGCTACCAATGACCATGGGGGCTATACGGTCTTCTTCCAGAGCCGAGTGCTCGTCGGCTCCATCATTCTCTTGCTCTGGAGAATGCGAGAATGATATCCTGGATTGATGCTCAGATAAATCATCTGCCGCATACTGGACTGGACTCTCTTCACCAAGTTCCATCAGAACATCGTTCAAAGCAGTGGAATCAGGAGCTACTTTCTTGGTAATAGCTATTCCCCGCTGTTGTTGATTGGGAAACCGACGCTGTAGTTTCTTCTTGATAACGTGGTGAGAACTCTTTTTACTCGTTTGCTGATCTAGTCGAAGCCAGGAAGCAGGAAGGACACCCCGCATACGACGTCTGAATTCAGTGACCTCTTGGTGTACATCACCCTCGACTTCACTCGTAGTCTCTGACGTTTCTCGTTTCCTTTGTTGGCCATATCCATTTTGACTGCCGAGCTCTTGCGATGATACTGAGATCACAGAAGCAGGATCTAGAGGTTCAGGGGACAGTACTGGAGAATAGTTTTGCTGATCAGTGACTTCACCAGGTACAATCTGCTGAGCATTTGAATCTGGCCATTCTACAGAAGGGCTGGGAGACCTTGATATTCGACCAACGGCAGAATTGGGTTCCGGCGAATCACTATAGATAATGCCTCGCCTCTTGATTCTCTGGGCCAAGGGTTGGATTTGAGACGCTTGTCGCATCCTCTTGTTCGTCTTCCCGGTCTGCAAATTCCGTTTCAGGAGCTGACTCAAGTCTGGTAAGTCTTGGTCGAAGGCATCATCATCGACTACATTCGTCGGCGAGCTAGCTGAACTGTTGCTGGCATCTTGGCCATCATGTTGGGGAGCATTCGACCAAGGTGGATTAACATCTGGCGTATGACGCTCTCGCATGGAGGCAGTGAAGCTGCTAGCCTCTGTGTTGTTGGATGCTGGCGGCAGATCATCATTTTGGCTGTCCAGGTTAAAATCTCCATCCTGTGATGCTCTTGGTAGCAGGCCCTTTCCCGTACCAGCTACCATCTTCACTGGTATAAGTCCGTGCTGCCTGAAATCATTGCTATGGCGCGCAAGATCAATGGCATATGGATGTTCTTGGATCAGTGTTCGAGGCCGCAAGGATCGTCTGTGACCGGCCGTGGCCACTGTCCCTTCCCAGTTCGTAGCATAGTGGTGAGCATCATCACCTCCAGATATCGCTGGTCTTTGATGGGATGTCGAAAGCGTTGAGGCCAAGTCGTTATTCCCAGACGACGTTGCATCTGCGACTCCGGAGCTGCTGATGTCCTCGGTGTTTTGGCTGCTGTGAGAAGCTACCTCGTTAAATGTAGGTACGAGAAAGGGAGAGCTTGTCTCTGGATTGTTCAGAGGGAATGGTTGTACCTGGTTCTGAGAGATGTCTTCGGCTAAGGTAAACGGGATGGTTGTAGTCTCAGGCTCGGGCCTTTCTCGTAAACTTGGCCTCGGCGATAATGGAGGGGCCTCCGGAATGGGGGTGTCGGCTTGGCCATCATCGTCAGATCCAGGGACATCCCAAATACTTTCTGCGTATTGGGCTTTGGAAACGGAGGTTATGACTGGTGTTTGCGTGGGTAATAGAGGTAATTCATCATCGACAAAGTAATCACCTTCATCTTCGGAATCTGGTATTACTCCAAGCTCCCTCCAGTTAGACATTGTCCGTGTCCATGATGCTGGTTGAAGTTAACGCTGGGTCGATAACGCGTAAAGAGCTACACGCTTTACGCGCCCCGCCAAGCAGTCCATCCAGGTACGTACAGTATCAGAATAATACGCACACTGAGTTTGCCTCTTTATGCCCCACCCTACAAACAACTTCATGATACCAGTTCGTCGACGCTGAACACTGCGGTAACTAAGTACTAGTATATACGAGCACGAGTATATATTCCATACGACTCTTTAACCTCCTTTCCAATGAGTATTTCATTTCCCTCCGATATACTTAATCGTATTCGAATACATTCCTAAGGCCAGATACGAAATACTGGTAGCTAGACCTACCTGCTCTCTAATTGCTTGATGGTGAGGTTTGTAAGGAACCCTTCGCCAGCTACTCAATTGGATGGGGATGGGAACTGCTGGAATCTTGCCAATGGTTCCGCTGACCGTCAGGCTATCGACACGCATTCCACGCGCCATACATACGTCTGCCATCCACTTAAACAACCGCAGTGGAGGAAATGGCGTCCAACCCGCTGAGGACGCAATAGATAACAATGACGAGACCGAACATCAACCCGATACAGAAACATCTGGCGGGCGCTGGAGAGGCAATGCAACGGGCTCTATGAGAGCACGCCAGCAACGGAGGAGACAAGTTTCTGCTTTGCCACCGGTTGAACTACATCAGAGCTTTCTTCAAAACAACGTATCCCATTATTCACCCCAAGAACCACCACGACTGCCCATTGCGCTGGCAGAAGATGCAAAACTCCCAAAAGTATCCCCACTTTCGATTGACCACGGACCGTCCATAAAACAAAAGTCGGAAGCCCTGGAGACGTATTTTGAGGCGGCATTGAAGCACCTCTTGGCTCGGGGCCATGAACTCGCCGTGGACTTGGAAAAGTCTCGTTTAGACAAGGATGATCGAAGATGGGACTCACCAGAGATGATAGCACGGGCAGTTCGGGTCGGGGATATGACCGTTGACTCGGTCATGCATTTGGTCAATGCTATATACCCTACCCGAGTATCCGGATATTCTTACAAAGTGCGACCCTTTTGGTGGTCTCACGTTCCTAAAATTCTCAACAGTGGCCTGCCAGGCCATCGCGACCAGCTCTCCTCCCTTGTGGCTTCTTTGGATGATCAGCTTGATTTTGCTGAACAATATGAATATCCCCTGCCCCATGTTATCGCCGACCTCCCCGTTGATACGTTCGTCGCTCTGCGAAAGTTGGTATCTCGCGAGTTGCTCGCATCACCGCCACCAACGTTCGATTATAAAACCAGCAAGAGACCAATTACAATTCTTGCTATATCAGGATATGGAGGCAAGTCGATTTCGGAAGCAGTCGGAAAGTACTTCGCACACTACAGCGGCGCAGACTTGATCCAATTGGATGCGTATGATCTCTCGGAGCTTGTGGGTGATTATTTGGGTCAAAACTGGGCCTTTTCGCGGGGCCCTCTTTCAATGTTGGGATTCAGAGCTGCCGAATTGAATGGTAAAACCACAGGCGGTCGGGATGAGAGGCCACTTGAGAGCCAGGATGACGACTCCGATGCGGACGTTGGAATTACCACAAGTAATTCAAGCTCATCGAATGTGGTAGAGGAGCTCCAGAAGTTGCGCCAGGGAGAGTACGAAAGTTTCAGCAAATGGGAAAACCTGAAGATTGATAAAATATTGGACCAAATTATTCGATCGGCTAGCCTTGGATCTCCTCAGTCCCGTACTCGACCAGTATTGATCCACCTTCACGACATTGTTGAATTGGGCATGACGATTGAGGGCTCTCTGCTGATTAGCAGATTGCGAGCTCTCGCGGACATTGCCTGGCAGCAAGGGTTGCAAATCGCTATCCTCGGGTCCTCATCATGTGAACAACACTCAGAAGAATACTTGAATACGATCAGGGAATTTGCTGCTAACGACTTTATCATCACCCGCCACGTCCAACCAGATTATGTGGAGCGATATAATACGACGAAGGGAAATGTTCGAACTCAAATACCATTCCACCTGCAAAAGGCTGATTACCTTGTTGAGAATGTTAACAACATTACACGCATGCTGAGAGCTCTGGATCCTGAATCATCGTCGGAAGTTTCTGGCCTGTCACTTGAATCCATTTTGACCTATCTGCGTTCTTCAAACCCGAAATTTTCGATGTTACAGACTTCGATTCTTCCGGCACCCGAAATTTATCACTTAGCATGTGCCTTCAAGTCACAAGGTAAGGCTGGTGCTAATAGCTCGCAATCGGGCTTTCAAGAGCGCTTTAGCCTGGGCCGTCTCCAACAGTGGCATGGCGATAATCTCCTCAACGAAGATCGTGCTGAAGGAGATGTTTTCAATGGAACTCCTTCGGCTAGTGATGACTCTACTACTATGGAGGGCCGTGCTACCTTGAAGTTGAATGAATACGAGAAGCGAATAGCTTCTGGTCAGATAAATCGCGAGAATCTTCGAACAACGTTTTCAGACGTTCATGCTCCGCCCGAAACTATATCTGCTTTGAAGCTTCTCACCTCACTTTCTCTCGTGAGGCCGGATGCATTCTCATATGGTGTATTAGCGCAAGATAAGATTTCAGGTTGTCTCCTATATGGACCACCTGGAACAGGTAAAACTATGTTGGCAAAGGCAGTTGCAAAGGAAAGCGGCGCAAACATGCTTGAAGTTAGCGGCGCATCGATCAATGACAAATGGGTTGGGGAAAGTGAAAAGCTCATTCGCGCCGTCTTTACCTTGGCCAAAAAATTGACTCCGTGTGTCGTTTTTATCGACGAAGCAGATTCTCTGTTGGCTAGTCGAAGCATGTTCACCAACCGGGCATCTCATCGCGAACATATCAACCAGTTCCTCAAGGAGTGGGACGGGATGGAAGAGACAAGCGCCTTCATAATGGTTGCCACCAATCGGCCTTTTGATTTGGATGACGCCGTCTTGCGGCGATTACCGCGCAAAATTCTCGTTGATCTTCCTCTTGAGGCTGACCGGCTGGCGATTTTAAAATTACAACTCAAAGGCGAGATACTGGATGACTCTGTATCATTGGATGAGTATGCGAAACGAACTCCTTACTACTCAGGATCAGACCTTAAAAACATGTGTGTCGCTGCAGCAATGGCTGCGGTAGAAGAAGAAAATGAAGCTGCGGCCAAACACAAAGGCCCTCACCCCTTTCAATACCCTGAAAGACGAATTCTTCAGAAGACTCATTTCGAAAAGGCCTTGAAAAGTATTCCTGCAAGTATCAACGAAGACATGGTGTCTCTAAAACTAATCCGCAAATTCGATGAGGAATACGGAAATAGAAAAAGAAGTGCCACCAAGTCAAATATGGGCTTTGGGTTTGCGGAGGATAAGCGCCATATCAAACGATGATTGACGGCCCTTTTAATCGCAACGAGATCAGTATCTATTACGGAGCAATAACAAAAACATGAATCTTGTAAATGCTCGGGGGCCTTTAGAGACGCTGTCAGATCTCAGTTGAATCTATTAATTTTAGAATTGATGTACATACATTATCATGTCCAGCCAGGCTTGATCTGTCAAGTATACGGCAGGACGGCAAAAGTACCTGGGACCAGAACCACCAACTCTCATCACCCAAAGCACTTGTGTGTAGATATCGGTGTCTGGCATCTTCAAGCATACTTAGACCTGGGCCATTGGTCCTAGGTCGCGAGGTAAAGGAAGCGGAGTTCGTTATGTGCTCTCCGTCGATATTTGGACACCCTCCTCGCCTAGTGCTCTAGAATAAGTGTCCTGTGCTCGCCGTAGTGCATCCACCGTCGGCTGCATTATCTTGCCAACGACATCGCGACCACCGCCGACCATATCTGGCTTCCATCGAATCTTTTTCCCTGTGCGTTCGAAGTGACTACGAATCTCCTGCTTCCGCTTTTGAATGGCACTCTCTCTTTCAACCTCAGCCTCGTCAGCCACGGCTTGAATACGTGCCATGGATCTCGCCAGCGATTCAGCCAAGTATTGTACCTCTATGGCACGGTCAGGGTCGCCGGAAAGAAAGCCGTCCCAGAACTGATGAAGAAACTCAATCGTTGTAGCATGAGTAAGAGCACACTTGTCGGAAATCATAGTAGGTATTCCCATTGGAGATGTATCATCCGAGGCGCGTCCATATTTTTGAGAACGCTGTTGTTGTATGCCAGCCATGACATCCTTCTCTGCTTCTTTAATTGCGTCACGAGTAGCGTTGAGTCCAGGTTTTGACTCGTTGTCGCTGTCACTATCTATGTCGAGGTCTATGTTGATTTGCAGTCCAGTGTCCCCAGTCTTATCAGGCCCGGCCGTGTGCAAATTTCTCATTTTGGCGAGAACATCTTCAGGCCGTTGACTGCCAAGAACATCTCCTCCTCTTTGGGCAGGGGAATCCTTCGACGAAAAAAAGTTATTCCTTTCTTTGATACTCAGCATAATGCGCTGTTCTTCACCATCTCCTTTTAGGTCGCGTAGAGTTAGCTCTCGAGATGTATTATAGAGTCCCTGAGCATCATATGCCGTGTTATCCGAGGGAGGAACATTTGCCATAATCTTTTCGCTCAGACTGTTAAGTGTCCTAACGATAGGGATATTTGCTCGAGGTCGCATTTCGACATCCTTGGCGTTGCCGCCTTTGAATCCTCCTTGGTTCTCTTCATTGCCCTCAATGTCAATTATATGAGGGACAGGCTGGGTCGTAGTCTTAGAATTAGCATCCTGCATATTGCCATCGATATTGTACTTGTCAAAGATAGCATCGGCAGGGTCATTATCAGTGACGCGTTCCCCCTTAAGCTTCTTAGCAAGTTTGCTGAGGAAGAATCGCGACCAGAATTCCGCTTCCGTTAGTCTCGGTACATTTTCATTGTATATTCGTTTAAGTAATGGATGTTGGGCAAATATCATTTGAACTTGCTCCACGCTGATGTTCAGTTTCAACTCCCCATCCACGGTTCGAGGTTTAACAGTCGAAAGGACGTTGTATGCGCCTTTTTTTTGGTTTGTTTCGATGGCATGGGCTCTTAATAAGTTTATCCTCATGGACCAGAACTGGGAGTTGAAGGCAGCAGTAGTCATTGAATCTGGCTTAGTCGACATGGCGCTCACGTACGTTTCGTGCAAACTCCTGTCTTTCTTCATGAGAGATTGCTGTAGCTCAATATTCATCTTCAATTGACTATCATCAAACCATTTTGGGGGTACCGGTTGTGCGTTCGCACCACCCGAGGATACCAGCGTGGCAGAGCTCCCTGCACCCTCTCCATTTGCAACGGGTGTTGAGGTAGCAGTCACCAGCTTAGATACGTTTGCATCGCCATTCCGTAGATCGGCCAACAATCGCGAGAGCAGATCTTTGACAGATTGAGCTTCTGCCTTAGCTTCTGGAGTATTGAAATGGAACAGGTAGGTGATGGGGTCGCTTGTGTTTTCGGACTTCTCGAATATTTTAAGCATAACTTTGGGAGAGCTGTCGGGAGTTTGCTGAAGATCTGACAGAGAGTTAGCGGCAGTTCTCATCACCAGAAGACATGCCACAGAGGATGATTACTGGTGATGTTGGTAACTGGCAGCGAAACAGTTGCTGGGCCTCCCGAAATTGGCGTCCATGTTATGGCTTTCTGATCAATCGTGAATGATAGGATGCCCTCTTTTTTCTTAAAGAGAGTGTGGCCCGTTGGGCTCGCCATGGTGCTTCTGTTTCGCGGGTAGGATAATTGATGCAATCTGGGGAGTTGACGCAAGAATTAACGCCGCGGACTTTGGCATTAATTTATATGGGTTGCATGAGCATCTAAAGGTAAATTCCCGGCGTCACAGAATGGCACAAGCTGATATGCGGCAGTAGGGATGCTGTGGACCCTATCAATACCTCTAGTGCACGATAGGGACAGTGCGATGTGGAAAGCTGCCAAGGTGAGTTAGCAGACAACCGTTTTACTAAAGAAGCAATTATATCAGTATCACAACAATATAATACACACACACACATACACACACATACATATACTATTATAACTATATTTATATATACTTCACGGCACATTTTTCACGATTTGCAATAATATTTACTGAATTAGGGGGGTTTTCTATATAAAAAAATAACATTATATTGTTGCTTATGTTTATTTAAAAGTACCAGTATATATAGATTTATATTGTGTATGAGATGACACCCTTAAATCAAGTCTTTTCGTCTTGTAAGAAAAAGAAAAAAAAATCTATTACTTTTGTAAATATATAGCTTATAAAAGAATGTTCCCAAGCATTCGTATTTCTGCGCTATTCCCTTTTTACCCCGGCGCCTCCCTTCTGCTTACCAACCTGTGGGGCAGCCGATTTACTTGCGTAGGTTCCCATACCTCTCCTAATCCACACAAGACAATCCACCACGACTCATTAATTACGATTGCTGTACACCATAGATTGTTCCCACGGGCCCTGTTGACCAGCTTTTTTCTTCACGAAGTGGATTGTTCTGGAGTATTGTTTGTTTTCGCTAGGTTAAGAACGGCGTTATTGGCCTCGAAGCCTGAACTTACTCAACATCCGAGTGTTTTCTTCTATGCGCCCGCGCTTAGCAGTCTCGCTACACTCAATCTTTGAAGAGAGCCCACTGCTACCTATCTTCATCGCAGCACCGGCATAAATTAAAGTCTTGGCAGGATTTGCCTTAACGAACTGTCTCTTCCGATCAACCTCTTCCGCGACATCTAACCTGTCTACCGTCTCATCTTCATCTGACTGGCAAGCACCGCCGCGCCCTCTGACTGAACCAGCCGATCCCATATCGCACATCAAACGGTACCAACCAAAACGTCAAGACTCGGAATATTTGAAGCTGGCAAAAATCGCTCTCTCGTCAAAAGCAAGGCCGCCGACGCACATCTTCCGTGGGGTTCTGCAGTTGAGGGTTGCCGCAGTCCCTCGACCCTGCTGCGGAAGCCTAATATCTCCCTTTTTGTACGATATGTGGTAGGTGCGATTTCCCCGGCAATATGCATTCATCAGACGAACATACCAGGGACAAACTTTCCTGCAGTTAGATCTATGGTCAACCAAATATCTTTTGGTGCCCCGCCTTATGATATCACACTGCTTTACCCTTTCCCTATCTTTCTGTCTTTTTTTTTGTCAGTTGCGATTGCCCTCAACCTGGATATTTACCTATTACCCCACATTCAGATTCCCTATTCTCATTACTCTGTTAAATGTTTACCTGCTAACAAGTTGTACGTTTAACGCTGAAGCAGAACAGTGAATGATAATGTCTCCTGATGCCGTGTCGTTGTTATTTCCCGATCGGCCTATTCGGCCCCTGCCGAAGCGTCGACTTCGAGAGAGATTATCACCGGAGGTTGCAAACTCGATCAAATATCCCTCCTATATCCATGATCACGTTCCTCTTTTCTATTATCCAACCTATACCGCGAGAGATGATAATGGAACATCGACCTTGACAACAATTGGCTCCGCTATTCACCACCGTGATGATTCCAAGCGGAACTCTACGTTACGACGGAATGGAGCTGCAATGACGACCGTAATCAACGACGAATTGCGAGGATCCCTCGTAATGGGATCTTCATCAAAAATCCAGGGAATGGTCATACAGTCTTCAGCGACATTGGACCCGCTTCGCCAATCGATTGAATTACCACTACTCGCATCCACTGCTTCCTCAGTGGATGGCTATGAATCTTTCGAAAACACCAACAACAAGAAGAAACGGAAAATTCCCACCACTGGAGACTCATTAGCGAATACTAGTCTTTCTTTGACCAGCGAAGCCAACGCATTGTCGAACTCTATACGACCTCGATCACCAGTGAACGAAGTGCTCAGTAATAGAGCACAGCTCCCCCCAGCAGGCCTGTCGGGAAATAGTTCCCATGTGACAGGCAGTCAAGGGCTGTCTGGTTCTGGCAGAGGGAGACTTGGACGGTCAAGAAATGGACGTAGCCCCTTACGAGCTTTGTCAGACGGAAGCAACGCCTGGTCGAATCGTTCAAAAGCTGGTTCGTCTCAATGGGCGTCGTCTGGTATGTCTCTTTGGTTCCTCTATGAGCACACATAGGCGCGGCAAGCTGTGCGTAGGCTGACAAGTTCGCTTATAGGTCAAACTGGGAGTGGTATTATATCTAACGCGATTGCAACTGCTGAGAAGGTACCTCTACAGGGACAGGAGAATGGAAGTCTCTTGCAGCCGCGCATGACCACATATAAGGAAATGCCTGCTTCAACGCAATTTACATTCACTTGTGAATCGCAAACACCTGGGGCTATACAGTGGCCCGGTGAGTTTCTCTGGCCTCGGTCAACGCTGTCGTATTCTAATCATCTTCAAGGTCGTTCTGTTGGCCACGGCGCCCCAGCCCAGTCGCTACAACACTTACCAACTGTCGCTCCTCAAAACCCCAGCCTGCACCAGAGTGGTTCATCCAAGCAAGCCAATAAGCTTCCCGGTGGCTCTGCTAGGAAAACCCGCAGTCGCTTAGAGAGGGAGCTTGTCATGGCTGCGCGTACTCGACGGCAGATTGCGACAGAGAACTATTATAACAGCCTGCCGGACTCGACGGAGATCTGGATTTGCGAGTTTTGCGAGTATGAGCGTATTTTTGGAGAACCTCCCCGTACTCTTATTCGAGATTACGAAATCAAGGATCGTCGACATCGGCAGGAAGAAGCAGATCGAAAGCGTTTACTAGAAAAAGCCAAAGCAAAAAGCAGGAAGGGGAAGAAAACCAGCAAAGTAGCTACGAAAGGCAGTCATACCGTCGAGCATATCTCGGATCAATCTCACGCAGCAGCTCGACCCGCTGATATTTCCCCCGCTCCGACTAATGAAAGAGGTCGCTCGACCCATTCCGACGACGGATATGAAGACGACTACGAAGATGATTATTCTGATGCACCACCTAGACACATGGCAAACGTTGCGAGTGCCCATGCAGATCCTCTACCTCCCCCTCGAGCTAAAACGTAGGGTTTTGGTCAGCTACACGAGCGGCAGGATTTGGCTAAGCAGTTATTCTTGAGCAATGATTATCATTTATGTGCATCGTACACACGTCATGATGGCCCCTTATAACATGCGATCAATAAACTCGGACGTGGTGTCTAGGCTATATGACTTTTGTTCTCTGGGGGCTCTATATCGGGTTTTGCATGTGATATTCCTTAGCCTCTCCGACTAGGCCCATAATCAAGCATTCGTCAGACTCCAGGCGGTTATGATTACTCAGAAACATCCTTCTAACCAGCTACTCGTCACTCTGCCCTTCCATAGCTGGAAACTGTGTTCTATCATGGAAGCTAATCTGGAAGCTGCCTATGCTTCAGTTCGTTTGATACCACGAAACTGAAAGGCCAACTTGGGTAGCTGACATCTGTACGGTATAATCTCTGTAAGGCAGCGAAACTGCCTGGCTGTATACTTTTGGTAATTCCCTGGGTCATTTCTCATGGCTCTTGTGAACGAAGCTATCCTCTTAGTGGGGGATGCAAAGTAATCTCCCATTCCTAAATCTTATCTAAAAGAACACTGATGGGCATGTGTGTCATCGGGTCTAGCTCGGTTAGTATTGTGGGGATGGATTTTCAAGCATTGGAGGGGCATTTCATCCCACCTCTTCGAACCACTACACATTGGAACCGGATGCAGTCCCTCAAGAGCCTTTTCCACAGTGAGCTGGCAGGGATATTCCTGCCCCAATAGGCTCAGATATGGCCTCTGCTAAAATTGTTCAGTTGCAATCCCTAAAACCCGATCTCCACGAGCGTGCCTGGGTATCGATACCGCATCCGAATCTTCCTCTGATTGCAACCGCGCACGGAAAGAATGTCACCGTCTTCTCCCTATCCACACTTTCTTTACACAGCGTCTTGGCCGATGGCCACTCACGTTCCGTCCGGAGCGTGTCATGGAAACCCAACCTGCCGCCGCATAATCTATGCCTCATCACAGGCAGTTTCGATTCTTCCGCTGGCGTGTGGCGCTGGGCCAACGGGGGTGACGAGGGCGACGATGATTCCGCCGATGGCCTTGGCAGGGATATGACGAGAGGGCCGGGGAATGAAGATTCTGCCAAGACTGGCGACTGGGACTACAACCTTGTGCTTGAGGGCCATGACTCGGAAGTCAAAGGCTGCGCCTTTTCTCCATCCGGCGCTTACCTCGCAACTTGCTCGCGTGACAAATCTATTTGGATTTGGGAAGACATAGCCAGTGCTGAGTCCGAGGACGACTGGGAAACCATTGCGGTTCTCAACGAACACGAGGGAGATGTAAAAGCCGTAGCCTGGTGTCCCGATGTACCTGGGCGAAACAATGTTGGGCAGCGCTATTACAGCGTCGACGTACTCGCCAGCGCCAGTTATGATAACACAGCACGCATCTGGCGCGAAGACTCTGATGGGGAGTGGGTCTGCGTCGCTGTCCTACAGGGACACCAGGGAACGGTTTGGGGAGTAGAATGGGAGCCACGGCCAAAGAATGATGAATTTCCTAGACTCATGACATTTTCGGCTGACGGAACGATCCGTGTGTGGACGCTTGAGCAAGGGAAAGACGGTACCGATGCAGATGGCTCAACAATACCTCAAGATCGGCTAGGTGGCATACCAAGTACGATGAGAAGGTCTTTTAGAGAACAGTGGAATTGCACAGCCGTGCTGCCCAAAGTACACGACAAGGACGTATATTCGGTTACATGGAGCGCTGATTCTGGCCTTGTAGCCAGCACCGGGAGTGATGGCATCGTCGCTTTGTACAAAGAAGACAGCGACGTTGTCTCAAACTCCCAGTCTGCCCCCGAAGATAACGCGCCTAATGACTCTGCAGGCTCGAATCACGATAGTTCCGCTGTCAGTGGTCCACAGTGGCAGCTTTTGACCACGGTTCCCAACGCCCATGGCCCCTACGAGATTAACCATATCACCTGGTGTAAGAGACACGATGCGGGTTCGACGAGAAGAGGTGAGGAGGAAATGCTAGTCACCACAGGCGATGACGGAGTAGTCCAATCATGGCAAGTGGATGTGAAAGCTCCATAGCCGACAGAGGTGCTCACTATAGAATTTGGCATAATAAAAAACATAGAAAGTAAGGTATTCGGGGACATGTGACATTGACTGCGTGATACATGTAACCTTAGTTGTATCATGCGTCTTGTTAAGGTGTCTTGATTTGTTTCCATATGACTACCTAAATATTCTAAAAAGAAAATAATTAAATAATATTTATAACACGCAGGAGGAAATTCTTTGACTTGGTACCTAATTTGAAATAATTGTTCTATCGATATAATGGCGATAGCCGCTCTCCATGTCCCACTTTAGGTAGCGTCCTCTGCAAGTACCTGTCGCCTAAAGTGGAGGGACCTTGCCTTAGTACCTGTAGCTACCAACAGCTCCTTTGACCGTGCTGCACTGGCCCTGCTGCCTCCTCGTCTTCTTGTACTTGTACATGATATGTCGCATCTTGGATACCGACATCGTATCCCTGTCAGATATTCGCAAGCTTCAGCGCCCGCATTTGCTTCTAGCGGACCGCGCTCCGTCTATGTTTCTTCCCTCGACCCATATCTATTGGCGCGACGCTTCGAGGCACCATCGACGTCATCTTCCCCAGCGATAGAGCCCACGAGTGGCCTCACTCTCCAAACATCTCCCTGAACCAACTCGTGCTTGACGACGACGATGGCGACCCCTACGCTCAACTTCATTACGTTCAACCAAGACCATAGCTGCCTTGCTGTTGGTAAATACTTTGGCCCAGCTACCGGGCGATGGCCCCTCTTCTGACTACGCTGGCATCGTGGACTAACGGATTGTTGCAAGGCACATCCAAAGGCTTCGGCATCTATCACACCGATCCGTTCTCGCGCATATTCAGCAGTGATGACGGTAATATCGCCATCATCGAAATGTTGTTCTCAACCTCCCTAGTCGCCCTCATTCTTTCTCCTCGCCATCTCATAATTCAAAACACCAAGGTAGGTGCCTAGCAGCAAACTAACCAGATTGACGTGTTGCTCATTGCTGCAACTGCAGAGGGCTTCGGTCATATGCGAACTGACCTTTCCGTCCGCCGTCCTGGCCGTACGACTAAATCGCAAGCGGCTGGCCGTTGTCCTCGAGGAGGAGATATACCTTTACGACATCAGCAACATGAGCCTTCTCTACACCATCCCCACCTCCCCGAACCCATCGGCCATATGCGCGCTATCAGCATCCTCCGAGAATTGCTTCATCGCATATCCGCTTCCCAAACCGAGAGAAGAGTCCGATAGCAGGCGGCCCCCTCATGCTCCACCGCAGTCGGCATATGTTGCTCCCACGTCGGGCGAGGTTCTCATGTTTGACACCTTGACTCTCAAAGCTGTTAACGTTATAGAAGCTCATCGCTCGCCGCTATCTTGTATCAGCCTCAACAGCGAAGGCACGATGTTGGCAACTGCAAGCGAGACGGGTACCATCATTCGTATATTTTCGGTGCCCCGAGGCCAGAAGCTCTATCAGTTCCGGCGTGGAACATATCCTTCAACCATATACAGCATGTCCTTCAACCTCAGCTCAACGCTGCTTTGCGTTTCCTCCGCGTCAGATACAGTACACATATTTCGACTTAGTCCTCCGCCTGGGCATACCACCCCGGCAGGTGCCCCAATTGAATCCCTAGGCTCTCCGAGACAAGATCGGTGGTCCCGAGCGAGAAGCCACGACGGTGCAGATTCACCCAGTAATAGCACAACTGAATCCCCCAAAAGTGAAACCGCAGAGCTTGGAAGCAATGGTCCTGCTCCAGATGCCAGTGCTGCACCCGCTGGTCGCAGCCAAAGTGGTTCTTTTAGCAGTATGCTGCGCCGGTCATCTCAAATCATGGGCCGCGGAGTTGTCGGCGTTGTAGGCTCCTACCTTCCGCAATCAGTTACTGAGATGTGGGAGCCACTCAGAGACTTTGCCTATATCAAAATCCCAAAGACCACTGGACTCGGAGCTGGAGCTCGAGTACCCGGTGGGCAAAGCTCTGGCCCACTTCGCAGTGTCGTTGCAATGAGTAGCAGCAGCCCCCAAGTTATGGTGGTAACTAGTGACGGCGGCTTTTACGTCTATAACATTGATATGGAGAATGGTGGAGAGGGTTATCTCGTAAAACAGTTTTCGTAAGAACCCTTTCCTCCACTTCTGAGTTTTAACTCGATGCCACCTTTAGGCTGTGCTAACATGACTTTTCACGATGCAGAGTTCTAGAGGGGGATAGCAAAAGTGATCCTTCGGCCTAAACATGATTAGGTAGGTAAATGTAACATGATCCGGTTGACTGTTGATTCTCGAAATGTTTTTAAGACGGGGGGTACAGGCAGTAACTTTCAGGGGTAATAGGGCAGGTCTTTGTGATTATATTTTTCTTTTTCTTTTTCAATTAATGATGTACTCAAGCAATGCCGCGGACTCAGGTGCCAACTTCTGGGTTTTTATTTAATAGTTCTGTTTGGCTAGCTGGGTGAGATCTGGGATGTTACTGGCAAGTCAATTTTACAGTCAATCCATTTAAGGATACAAAAGCAAGAGTAGTGGGCAATCATAATTATGATTATATATGTGAACTAAGCTTGGACAACCAACACCTTCCATCTCAACCCAAGAGAGAAAAATAGGAGAAAGAAAAACAAAAGGCTCGAGATGCTGCAGTTCAAGTTCCAAGAAGCCAAAATACGTGTGCGTTCCATCCAGAAAGTCCAAAAGTGATATCAAAAAAACAAACTTCGCCAAAAGTACAATAAGCCAAAAAAAAAAAACGTACATCTAGAATAAGGGCGGTTCATGAGAGCAATCTCTCTGGCAATCTCCCCCCACTCCATTTCCCTTCTATACGGCTCCGAGGAGCCCCCCTTCTGTCGAATAAACTCTTCCCAGCGCAACAGCTCGTACGCGAAAAGTAGATGTGGCTGAATAATGACATTGAGGCGGCGAGCCCTAACGAAACAATAAGCGCGTGGGAATGAGAGGTTGAGCGCTCGCATAACCTCAGCTATGCAGATAGTCGCACTCCTGGAGACCCCGACACGGCAATGGACCAATGTGGCTGTGCCTTTCTGAACTCCTCGATCTATACAGCGGCCGGTTAGTCTTTCCTGTTACACACTGAATGACCTCGAAGGGGGTTAATCTCACCAATAAATTCGAGACAGCGCCCAAACTCTTTAGTCAATGGATCGATACCATTGTCCTGGATACCTTCAACAAAACAAATATTTTCAGGGCCCCATTTCTGCAAATCTTCCTCTGACCACGATGCAGATTCACCAATACTAAGTATCTGGTGAATATTGAGCTGCGCTAAGAGATCCGGGTTGTTCGCATGGACAAGATTACCAAGGTAGAGATAATCCAGGATTCTGCTGGGAAGCGAGCCATCTAGATCCGAAAACCACGACGGTTCAGATTTCAAAAGTTTTGTCATGTCATCCAGGCTTTTCCCCGAAGACATTGGAGATTCACACAGCAAACGAGGACTTATGGCCGACAAGAGCGACACATCGGAGGGATAAGCAAAGAAATTGCGGCGTTCAGTCGTATGAAGCCTGAGCCAAGCATCGGGTACAGGTAATCCTGTGTTATAGCTGAAATAAGCAATAGCAAGCAGAGTTGATTCTGTATAGCCATCGGGGCAGTGGATAAGGATTTTTCGACCTCCCGCGTCCGCGGTCGATTTATGAGACTCAACATGTTGCTGAGCATCGCTATCGCGATTTTGGGAGCTAATGGTATGGGAGTCTGGCACAGTGTTATGGGAGATGTGATGAATCCATTTACAAGTGTTAAGGATGGCGTCGGCCTCGGCTTGAGACCAAGTCGGGGGCATAATGCTCCCTGATGATGGAAAGCAAATGGAGGTTGGACGAGGTAACTCGCGAGGATGCTCAGCAATGAATTGTATGGCACTTGGATCCAGCCGGCCCGTATCACTGCATTCGATGAGGACATCAAAGCGCTGCTCCTCGGCACTACCAGGCTCCGGGCTAGGACCCAGGTAGACATTGTGGCATATTTCGGAGGTCTCTGTCATGATACGCATCTCTTCGTGCTCTTGCTGCACCAAGTCTAGGACCCGGCCGGTAGGGTTACCGGAGGCATCGATGGCTACCAAGCTACCATGGTTTGCCTCAAAGGCAGAAAACGGACTCGTGCAGACGAAGGTATTATACACGGGCATGTTTCTCGCCTGTGCAAGCTGTTTATTTCGCCATCGTTGCTGGGCGGCAGCAACTTGCCATGCGACCTTCCGACTCTCGTCTGGATCCAGCCCATAGACAATGATGTCAGAGGTGGCAGCGACTTTGGTAGGCTGGATGTGAAAATTACGAACAGACAAGCCCATCAAGGGGTCTGCATCGATGAATTCGGCAATTGAGCTTGACCGCATGAATTCCGACGGAGCAATGGCGCCCTTGAGGCGAGCAAAGCCGAGGTTGCCATCTGCCTTGACAATGGTGATTGCTCTCAGACAGTTTGGTGTATTTCCGGGGGGGCACTGATGGCCATCGAAGTAGGTACGCTGAGTGTGGTTGTCCGGATGTAACCCATGCAGCCAGGGGAAGACCAACGAGGGAGGAGGGAGGAGTTGTCTCGAGGCGTAATCCAGCGCTTCGGCCACGCTCGTAGCATCTATCTCATATATCGAAACATGCTCGCCATCAAGACGGACAAAGTCATCGGGCGGGTAGAGCAGGGAAGCCTGTGACAGGGCTCGGGGATGGCTTGGGGACGGAGAATGCGTATACGAGCCGGAGTCTTCTTCGGACGTGTACTCGTACAGGGACACGGGGCTATTGGGAATCGGAATGGGAACGGAGCCAGGCAATTGTGGGGGCGATGCCAACCCGAGCGTTTGAAGTGGAGAGGGAGAGTTGACGGGAGTGTTTCCGCGCTGAGATGCGTTCTTTGGAGGCAGAGCGGGTCTGGGGACGGCAATTGTCGCCATGGCTGGATTCGGCAATCGGAGCTTCAATGGAAGATGATGGACAGAGGCTGGTGGAGGAGCAGCACTGGCATCTTGTCCCGGGGGTGGAAAGGGAGTCTATCTCCTCCAGCGGGCTTGCGGAGGTTGGCGATGGGATCTTGTGAGAGAGAGCACGAGCGAACGGGCGGCTAACGGTTTAGGAAATGGCTGGGCTGGCGACAAGAGCTGCGTCCTCGTACTTGTCTTATACCAGGCTAAGGGATTTGGAGGTTACCCCAAGGGCTGGGCGAGAGATGACCACGAGACAGGGATTGTGTCTCGGATAAGAGAAGCTCGGATTCTGCACACGACCAAGAAAAATAAAGGAACAAAGAAATCGAGGATGGATTAGTCAAGACGGTAACGCAAGTTGCAGAAGCTGCATGTTCGCGGGAGGGTGCATAAAACAGGTGGCTGGAACAGAACCAGAGGTAGGTACTGTAGGATGCGATGCAGGAAGCAAGAGATCGCTGGATATTGTAGCACATGAGCTAGCATGTCAGATAAGGTAGCGCGAGGGAGGGGTCCAGAAGCAAGGCAAACAAAGAAACAGCGGTTGGTAGTTGGATCGTTGACGCCGCAGGTAAACCGTACAAAGTAACTGTCGCACCATACTGTGTCTGCTGCCAAGGCTATTGGCTGGATAGGCAGATCAATTGAACCTAATACACGGAGACGGTCGCATGATGAGGTGCAACAGATAGTGATGCAACAGGCGAGATCTTATTGGGCATGGCCGGGTCGCCACTCGAGCAATTCTTGGTCGGTGAGTTCAGGGAAAAAGAGCCCCTCATTTGAACTGCTGCGTACGAGTACACATACTGCTATAACGGGAAATGCGGGGGAAGAGGGGGAGAACAAGGTCCGATTGCATCTCATCGTGCATTCCTTGCTTTGATGTTAGAAGAATTTTGTGTACAAATTATATTACCAAGAGGCACTAAGCTACCCTGGGTAGACAGAAAAAGAAAGCAGCTTCGACAGCAGTAACCATATGTAAAGCCGCAGTAGCAGTGACAACGACGATAGCGACAACAAGAGTAAAAGCATCAGTATGAGTACTAACTGACACTTTTCTTGGTTAGGGTTAGTTCATTCGAAATAACCTTATACCCTTTAAATCCATCCATCCTCTACACCCGTATAACGTTATCGCGATTAGTGATAATCCGGATCTCAACACTACGCAAATCTATTATATCATTCATCCATAACTCTATATCGCGACCATAACCTATTGCCCGCTCTACTTTGCTCACATCATGAGTGGCGGCTTTCAAAGGGCGCTGCCACTTGCGCTTACTGTATTCTGCGGTGTTGTGGGTGGTCAGTAGCCATGGAACAGCCCTGTGCTTGGCACAATGCTAATTCTCGAAAAGGATTTTACACCTTCCAACCTTTGTTTGCTCCCCAAGACCAATCAACAACGGAAAAAGTGCAAGGTAAGAGAGAGGTGCTGCATGATGACATCCTCATGTGACCCGTAGTTAATGCGCAATCGCCTTACAGAGACAAAAAAGAAATGATCAACGGCGGGCACGGTAGACTTTCTCTCAGGGGCTCACTTCTGTGGGTGCAAGCAAGCCACTGCTTACTTTATTTAAGCCAGAATTGCTCATATCACATCTGCGGCGTCAAGTGAGATTCATTAAGCTCATTAGAATTATACGTCATGTCATGATATTAAATAAAAGGGGCGTCTATACCCCAGAATAACTTGTCCCAATCTATAGTATTCAAATCCATTTTCCCTTCGAGCATCTGCCAATGTTGATCCATTAATACGTTGTCAGGCTCAGTTCCCATGTTTTGCTGCATCGTGCCCATGCGGAGATCTTGATTCGTTGAATCAGGTGTCATGGGAAATGATTCTCCGTAATTTGAAATACCCGATAATTGCTGTTGTAGCAGATCCAGGGCGCGATGCTTGATCTTGTACTTTTTGAGGATCTGGATGGACAACTCTAGCAGCCTTGCCGCCGGTGGGAACTGGCCTTGTGCTTCGTGCAAAATCTTCCATGCACCAGCCACGTCATCTTCTCCCTCGCCATTGTCTTCCGCATCGCCCTTCAGACAAGCATTCAACACAAGTGCTGTACTGGCCAGGAACAGGCTACGCAGAACCATTGCCAACCTCAAACGAGAGCTGAAGAACGGAAGACATTCGCCTTGCAGTTGATGGTCGAGCTCGAAAATCACCCTTGCTGACCTCAGGCAGACGTCGCGTGAATAGGCATATGCTGGATCGACAGTCCCCTGGGCTAAGTAGGGAAGATGAATCTTACACAGTTGTCGGTGTAGTAGCAGGTTCAACATGTAGCGTTGCGCAGTGATAAAAGGCGAGCGTCTGGGATCAGTGACAGGAAGTTCATCCAGGTGTGAGCAATCGAGTGAAAGGAAGTCCGGAGCATCACTGATGAACTGGTTGAGCTTTGCGTCTGCATCCAGCACATTTTTATATACTTCGGATTCGGAAACCGGCTTGCCCAAAGGTGTGCGGTCAACAAGTGCCCGACATACTTCTGCAAGACGGATGCGCTGGACGAAATAGGAGATGCAAGTGGCCTCGGTTGCTGGCCGATCAACAATCTCTACCCCCTCCATAATGTCTTCGTCATTTGCATTTCGTGGCTTGTTTACGGCCATCTGGTTTTGGTGGATGAGATAGAAGCCTTCTTGAGGACAATTGAATTGAGCCAGTGTCCTTGAGGATCGGTTAGCAATCTTGGATGATGATATGTTTGCCATCATATGCTGGGAGACTCAGACTTACCAGTCAGTTGCAACCATGAACCACCAAACTCTCCTTCCAATTTCTTTCCTGGACTCGCTCATCCGAAGAAGCGTCGGCATGGGACTGCCTCGAGGGTCATCGAGACGATGCAACGACAGCTCCGTGGCCATTGCAATGGCCGACATGAAGACACTACGGGCACGGTATGAGACGCTCTCGTGATTACAGAAGACGAAGAACAGGATGATGAGGCCTTGGATGCATTCCAATGACGCATGTGCGGTTCTCTGTGCATGATCGACGACATCCAGCGCCTGCTTAGTCCAGAAGGTTGACTGCCCGTTCGCCTCGGAATAGTCTGAGAACAAACACCTGATATCATCGGGGGCTGACCACGCATACGTCGTGCTTGCGCATATGCTTAGCAGCAGCAATATGCCGCCAACGTCGACACGGACGTTTGCCTCCAGCCCTGCGTATATGTCTTCCACGAGGCTCTGCACCGTGGGAACATGTATGATGTGGTAAAACAAGGAAATATCAGCTATGTACTTCTGGAGTATGATGCGCATCTCATCTCGGCGAGGCAGCCAGATGCACTTGACGGCATCCACCGGTCCTGTCATTGACGCAGGATGACCATTTTGAAAGGCATGGGACGGCTGAGTAGGGGCTAATCGAATGGGACAGGTACGAAAGATGATGGGGTCAGATATCAAAGAATCCTACTCTAGATCTCAGTCTCACGAAAGCACATCTTACCGCGCAGAGACAGCCCCTTGGGGAGGAATGCTCGGGCTCACCATCAACTTTTGATCGGAGCAGGATCGCTCCAGCTCCAGCGCGTCAGCCGTCAAGCGCTGCAGTCTAGGTGGCACTGGGCGTGATGCCAAGGCAGGAGTATGCGCTTGTTGTATTGGCTTTTCAGCCCCTTTCACCGAGTCGCCATCCTTTTCGCTCCCCTGGGCCGCAACGAGGCTCTCCAGACGCTCCAGACGAGCCAGCAGCTCCAGCGTCGACGCATCCTTCAGAGCAGGCGATTTGACCTGCGCTTGACTTCCACTTCCCGTCGGTGCCGCGACCGCGACCCCTTCATGCTGGCAAACAACGCCGCGCGACGTACAGTTGGAGCATGGAAACTGGCGACTGCAGCGCAACTTGCGTACCCTACACAGGTGGCACGAAATTGGGCGTTGTCTCGGTTGGCGACCCATTCTGGAATATGGTTCAACAGGATAAGCCAACAATTTTCTACGAAGAGTCCATGGAATGAAAGGAAGCAGTTGCCATTCATTTTCCATGGGCATTGGGGGAGTCGCTTATCGAAAGATTTTCCGCGGAGTTTCCGCGGGCATGAATTAGTTTCTGACATCATGCCATAGACAGCCAATGATAGCACAGTATTATTCTCTGACTGACAGAGTCTTCTTGAAATAGAGGGACTATTGCTCGTCGGAAATAGCTCCTAATCCCATTGTCAAATTTTGCAATTATCGTTTTCGTTGAGTTGTA